>LPNX010685057.1:0-113365 GCA_001517045.1 Pseudotsuga menziesii
AAATAAAACATATAACACCCCACTCCCCTAACCAATCCTAAACCTGATCCTAAATACACAGAGAAACGTTGACCCCACAATCATCGTGACAATAGGATAGAGGAGATAGATTGGACCTCAACCCCACGACGACCACAAATATAGAGGAGAGGAGACAAAAGACCATACCATAGAAAGTGACAAAGGAGACGAGATAGGAGACCAAGGAAAGCCAATGCAAATTGATCCCAATTATAAAAATATGATAAGAAATAGGGGACCATCATGGTTCCTAAATCGATGATATTTTTCTCTTAAATCCATCTCAAGTCCATGACTAATATAAGGTAATGACCTTCTTATTGTTATGTATGTCAATCCCTAAGTGACCTATGAAAATCATGAAATACCATGAAAATGACAATTAAGAAAGGAAATAGGCCATGCAACCCTAACCCTTATCTCTATTCAAACTTGATGCCTTCAATTCAGTCCCTTTTCCTCTAGTTATCATGCCAAATATTCCTTTGTGGCTAGACCATATTTGCTGACAAATAATCATGTATAATGCCAAGAAAGAGGCTAGAATTTTTTGAAAATACAAGCAAGGACTCTAAGCACTAGAAACCATAAGCATATGTTTAACTTATATTATATCCACCAATGGAATATATCAAGTCCATTTTGTCTTTTAGATTCAAGAATTGAGTAATAGGAGGGGTACATGAATATCAAACCCATTTTTGTTTTTTAGATTCCAGAAATGTAAGATGGGTGCTTCTAAGAAGGATGCAATTGTTACAAAGGATTTGACCTTATTGGAGGAAAACATTAAAGGAGATATATATCTTGATTTAAAAAAAACAAGTATAATAATGTATGTTGTATTCACATCGTATTATTGTCTCACTGGTGTGTTTTCTAAAAAAATCATGATTTTCTTATTCTTGAATACCTTTCTTTCCTTAATTATGGATTAAATACATCTCTTATTCAAGGATATAAGGTATTAAGGCCCTTCTTTTTCCAATATTTTAACTATAAGAATAGAGCTACATTTAGGTTCCATATATAGCTTCTCCTTTATGCCAACGAAATCCCATACAGTAGCAAAATAGTCTATTATTCTTAGAGTCCATTGATTCCTACCCGCAATCTTGTTTTAATGAATTTTATGTCTTTTTTCAACTAGATTTTCAATTATATACCATTATAAAGATAACTGGAAGGAACATAAATAACCAAGTTATGCAAACCATTGGTCTCTAGAGTGGCGCGACTTTGGATTTAATCGGATCCCCCTTAACTTCTTAGTTTGGTATCACCTCTCCTCTCCTCTAGGCACCAATGTGACAAGGGCTATATACATCATATATCTTAAATTGTTGTCAAAGGGTTATGTGGAATTGCACAATTGCACAAATCCATTTAATTTGGTGTGAAAATAGGTGACAAAATTCTAAGAGATGGAGTAGGATGTGTGGGTGTTACCTAATATGTTTGAATGTACTAATCATGGAAACGGATTCTTAGACCAAGCCCTATTACTTTTATTCCCTTAGTTTGTTAGCATATTTTTACATCTTCAAGGGGCATGTTGGCAACCCACTCAATTCTTTCAAGCAAAGTGAAACTTAATCAAGTTAATTGTACTAACTCTCTCATCAATGGGTATAAAAAGTGAGCAATCTGAAAGTATATTAATTAATGCTTGAAGGGGCACACGGATGCGATTCAACCCTACATGCAACCCTTAAGGGTACATGATAGTCGAGCCAATCGATGGTTAGGGCATTTCTAAATTTATTTAATACATTAAGTATTAAAAACATAGGATATGATAAATAACATGAGTAACAAAGTGGAGTAGGTGCATCACAATTAAATTCGGACATATATCATGATCTATATCCTAAGATCTAAGAAAACCCACTTGAATTATAAATAAATTATGTCTTTAAACCTCAATTGTGTGCTTATAACTATTGGGAATTTAGAGCTCATTTGATATGGACTTACATGAATATGCATGTTTTCCTTCAACGTAGTTTTTCCATAATTAAATTCAAAAATGTCTTGTTTCTTTTATTTATGCAACAAAGAGACATCCCATTATTATTTAGTTCAATTTTAATAGAGTTGTTGCTTTCTAATTTTGTTAAATTTTTAATTTTAGTTATTTTCGATATAAAAATTTAACAGAATTAAAATAACTTTCTTAAATTTTAAGATACAATGCAATATTTTTTTTAAATAATAATTTGATGGTTCTACATAAATTTTTAAAATGAACTTAAAATTGATGGTTTATATATTACCATAATAATCAGCATTGAAGCATTAGCTTCAGGTTTCTTTCATGTCATGCTCAAAATATGATTTCATTTGGATTAATTAACTATAGATTGTCACTGGAAAAAAGTATACCATTAACTCACTAAATTACCCTATCCCATGAGCTGGTTTTAGTTAATGTATTTCCATGTCATGTCATTTTTGTGGCATACTTATCTCTTTTTGAAGAGTTTTAAGCAATTAAGAGAAATTTTGTCTAGAACATTGAAAGGATAATGCTTATGTTTGAAAGTTCCAAATGAATAACTTATGAATTCAACATCTTGAATAGATTTGGAACTGGTAAGAAAACCTTTGAAGACATTATAGAAAGGTACATAAAGCTAAAGTTATATTAACACTCTTTATACATGGAAGCATGGAAGAAAATGGACAATGAGTATCAAGAAACAACTTATATATATATATATATATATATATATATATATATATATATATATAATGTAGTGTAAAGAGCTACATATATTTTAGAATTTTAAATATATCATGCCTATTTAAAGAGTTTTGGCAAGGTTTTTAATGTAAATACTTAGAAACTATATATTTTAGTTGGAGTAATTAATTATTGATATGTGTCCACGAGGTTAGAGCAATTGGTAATGATTAATTGAGATGAGAAGTTGTAAATAGAAGGTCATGAGTTCAAATCCAACGTGGGTACTTACAACAAAAAAAAAAATTTAACCACTAATATGTAATTATAGGAAGGTTATAAATTTCACAACTACATTTGAACAAAAAATCCGACGGCATCAACCGACGACACTCTGAAATTTGGCCTTCCTGTTGGATTTTACTTAAGATAAAATGCATTTTTTTGTTTTTTTTTTCATAGTAGCCCGATACCCATCAGATTTTCGACACCAAATAGACAATGTCGTCGGATTTTTGACACTAAATGGAAATTATATATAAAGTTCGTGGATCGCCAATTTATAAAGTTCGTGGATCGCGGCCAGTTTTGCTGCTATATTTTACCTAGTTACTGGGTTCCACAGGAGATGTTTGGTCCCTGGACAAAGAATTGGGTAGGGTGTATGAACTTAATCTTGACAATCCCTTTGGCACACACTCGGATTCCTCCTTATCCTACGCACATTTTCTACTCTGCTCCATTACTTTAAGCATTGCATGTGGTAGCCGCAAATCCCTCTACCTCATGGATAGTTTATCTGGTTACCACTAGATTAATATACACCAAGAGACAGAGCAAGGAGAGGAAGTCGTCCCGATAATAGAGCCATCCATACTTTTCAATGAGCTATTGACCTGGAAGGATTGTTGATTCTCGTCCCAGCCATCGAAGGACATACATTTTTTCCTTTTGGATTCCTAATCCCTTTATGGAGCTATAAAGTTGTAAAAACGAGACAATGAGAAACAACCTTTTTATGCTTGCTCTACCCTAAATTTACAAACACGCCCGATCGACTTCTGTGGGATCTCAATCAAGCAACGAGAACGGGGTCGGAAATGGATGGAGATAGAGCTTCTAGGTAAACCCGAAATTGAACTGGTGGAAAACGAGCTTGATCTGGGGAGATAAGGCCCATCTCACCTAACATTATTCAATGGTTTGATGGGTTCATAGGCATATTTTTTCCATGGAAGCAATCAAGGTTCAATACATCTCTCTATTCATTGAATACCCATTCATTTTTTGGCTTTTCAAGTCGTTAGCTTACCTTTTTTTCATTTTATTTGCAGCTTTGTTCCACTGCAGTGGGGTTAAAAACAAAACAAGGAATCATACTGGCAGTGGAGAAGTGCATCACATCACCTTTGTTAATTTGATTCTTTATTCAATCCATTTGTTTGCATTCTATGTCCGATGTTCTAATAGTAATGATAGATCCACAAAATGAAATATAATATAACCGTAAACCCTAAAGTTGTAACCAATGGGTGGACCCAAACCCTAGAAGACTAAAGAGACCTGGCTTCTTTAATCGAAAATTAACATTGTGCTAACCTTTGTACTGTTTCAAATTCCTACTTAAATTCTTGGACCATCAATAATGATAACAATGTTGAAAGGTCGAGTGCTATGAATTTTTTAGATTTTTCCTTCCTTGATATGAAATTTTTGCTTCCTTGATTTGAAATTTTTGCTTCCCTGATTTGAAATTTTTGAATTTAGTTGTGAATTTTTGAAAAAATTTCTTCTCTATTTTCCTCAGGGTCAAAGAGAAAACCGCCCACAGTTGCCAAAGTCTCAGGTTTCCAACAGTTATTAACATGAACACAAATTATATTAAAAAAATGAAAATTTACAAGCTACCCCAATTATACCTAAGTGTAGAAATCATTGAGAGACAATTCCTTAGAGCATTTGAGAGTAGATAATTCATTTTATCCTTGGTTACATTGTTTGGATCTAGATTTTTTATAAGCAAACATTGGCAAATGGAGCCTCTTGTCTTGTAATATCGGCTAATGTTGGGGTTCTCATCTCTCTATTTCTCCTCTATATATGAAATGACCTCGTCGTTGTGATATTTTTGAAACTTTATCTGTCTTGATATCTCTGTCTTTGTCATATGAAATCGTTCCCAAAATCAAATTTACTTCCACCTCAACTAGATGCCCTCTTTCTTTCTCTCTTCATGAATCAAAAATCATCTTGGTCCCCCTCTCAAGGGTTTCCTTCCCCCCTCTAAAGAATTACATTGAGGTTCAATTTTCTCTTCTACTTCCCCAATCATTTTCGGAGAAGACACCATTAAATAACCCATTTCCCAACAACATATGCACCAAAAGGATGTATTTCCCTAATCCAATGGTTGATACCATTTCATTCGATCACATTCAAGGATGACACTATATGGAAGTCCTTTCCCTAGATACAATTCTACATACTCTCTTAGAACTAGGGAAAAATATATATTCTTCCTTTTGTGAAAATTGATAAACTTTCCCAAAGACTTTGTCCATTTTCTTGATGACCTCATCTCCTTAGAGGTCAATTTGAAAATATTTGGAAGTCTTCCCTAGACATGCACTCATGAGATTGTCATGGATGTCAGATTGAATTCTAGGAACCAAAGAGTTAGGAAGACACAATCTCTATCCCAAAACCAAGACC
The DNA here is from genome assembly GCA_001517045.1 of Pseudotsuga menziesii. NCBI lineage: Eukaryota > Viridiplantae > Streptophyta > Pinopsida > Pinales > Pinaceae > Pseudotsuga > Pseudotsuga menziesii. The sequence continues at coordinate 5,420 of LPNX010685057.1, forward strand.
TCCCTTCCATTTCTCTATTCCTATGTTTAATTTATTCAAAATGAACCACAAGAAAACTTTGGCACAAAATCTTACTGAGACATTTGTTTCCCAGTTGTCATTACTCCAGTGTACGAGAGAACTACAACTTGTCCAGTTTGTTGAAATGACTAATCAAATATCCTTCTTTGAATCTTTTCATATTGTCACAAAGTTCCTTTGATGAGACTTGTAGGACCAAAGTAGAATTTGAGTTCTCTCTATGAATCTCCCTCCTTGGGTAGAATGTTGGGGCTAAAGGTCCCTTATTGATTTGACCACATCCTTAAATGATCTCCTTGGAGAAAGAGACATTCTTGTTTGGAGAACCTAAGCTAACATATCCATTAAAGGGGATTTTGATGAAAACCTCACATTTGTGTTCTTTTGGTGAGAGGAGGGGCCATGAGGATGAGTGGTTTCTAAATGACTAGTGCCACCACTAGACATTGTTGATCCTAAGATTAAAGGAAAAGAGGAGGCTAGGGAAGTAGAAGAATTCACCTTCACTACCATAGAGGAAGCCTTCTTGTGGGCCATTCACAGTAAAACCAAGAGAAGTAGAAGCATGGTCAAAGACAACAAATAGAGATCCCACTAAGCACTCTAGGGGATGACCATATGAGTAGTTTTGATGAGACCTTAGCATATGAAAAAGAAGGTTAGTTTTTCAATTCCATAAGATCCTCTATGAATATTTATGTTATATTTAAGCACTCTTTTGGCTCATTACCTAGTAGTTAGTTTTAGTTCATTACACAATTGTTGACTAGATATATTTGTTCTTCACATCTCGTGAACTTGTAGATACAGACCTGGCGCTTGGCTTATTGAGATTAGTGGTGTAAACAGAAATCATTACAAAATTCCAACTATTACAACACTTTTTCTAGTTGGGCCTAAAGGAGTTGGGAAAATCACTCTCATTAATAATATACTATGGGTGCTCCGCTGTGAAAACGAAAGATTAGAAAGAGCTCAAGTGCTTTTGTAAATTCTACTTCTTTAATCACTTTCTTCTTCCATTTGGTGATAGCATTGCGAGTTTATCAGAACCGATAATATTTACATTTTAATATGTTTTCACTTCAATGGTATTATGCTCTCAGTTGTTTCAAAAAAAATGGTTCAGTGGATTTGTTTTAGTATGTACTATGTGTTATTCAATTTTGCTTCTTATTCATAGAACTTTTATTTAGGTCTCTATTTACACAGGGAACATTTGGCTAAAATTGAAATGAGTGGGTGCCTTTTCTTTTTCAGACAATTCATCTACTAAAAGTGGGAGCCTCTTTCTCCAGGAATACATGGTTCCTAGAACTTCAAAAACATTTTTCATTTTCGATAGTAGAGGCTTGTTAGAAAATGTTGCCGAGGATTTTCCTATATTGAAAAAGTGGATGCTTAATGGTATACAACATGGAGAAATGGTTTTAAGGTTAGATTTATTATTTACAAAGTACTTATCTGTATGTTTTTTTACTCTTATTTTTAGTCTAATGCATATTAGTTATAAATTGTCTTATGACCAGGTCATCTGATGACAACACTTTATGGATGTTTATGAAGCAAAGGGCATGTGACAAACCTGATAATCTCAATAAAGTAAGGAAATTCAATTTTGTGATATTTGTTGTGAGTGAATTTTCTCTTCTCCAAATCATGGAAAATGTGGATACACTTGCTTCTGATACACAGGTGAAACTTTTCAGCTGCCCATTAATTTCATTTAAAGGTATAAATTCTCATGAATTCCTTTGCTTTTTTTGACACCTGACTGACAACAAATGTATCTAATCCTTTTACTGTGACCGGGATTATGTGAAATGACTATATTTTGTTGAATTTAGAAAATGAAATTTTATTATATTACAGTAGGAGTATGATGGTCCTTGCTATACCTGTAGGGATACAGACTTCTAAATGACTAGCTACTCATTATGGGTGGTTGCTAAATGACTAGTGACACCAATAGACATTGTTGATCCTAATATTTGCGGAAAAGAGAGGCTAGGGTATTATAGGAATTCACCTTCACTACCGTAGAGGCAGCCTTCTTGTGGTCCATTCACAATAAAACCAAGAGAAGTAGAAGCATGTTCAAAGGAAACAAATAGAGATCCTACTAGGCGCTCTAAGGGATGACCATCTAAGTAGTTTTGATGAGACCCTAGCATATGACAAAGAAGGTTAGTTTTTCAATTCCATAATATCCTTTATGAATATTTATGTTATATTTAAGAACTCTTTTGGTTCATTACCTAGGTCCAAATTAATGCTTATGAAAAATTTCTAGAAAGTTTCAGGAACTTCACACATATCTGGAAAGTTTATGCTGGTAAGTTTTGTGTTATAGATCTTTATTGGAATTAAATATTCATTCTGTTGCTGATTTTTCTTGTGTGAGGTCTGATATCTACCAAATCCACTCAATATTATCTTCTGAAATTCATCTACAATAGTTTATATTTGTTCATTGAAGAATGCCCAGTTTGTCTAATACCAAGGAGAAAGTTGAAGTTGTGGAGGACACCTTTTTCCATTGTTGTTAGTGCATCGAATTTTCTAGGCATGTATTCACCTTATTTTTGAGTAAAATCTAGATCTGGAAATTTGGCATTAAAAGTATGATTTATGCTTTATTATTATTGTAGCATTTTATTTTGCAAGCTTAAATGTTGCGGATGGTAAATGTTACATATGCTATAAGAACTTCCTTCTAAAATATAGGATTTGGTTTTGCTTTTACAAGTAGATGCAGGTTTTTGTTTATTGATTTCATTTTTTTTATTGCTTGTTTTGCAGTGGTTTCTATGCTGCTACTGACGTTCAGGCATTCACCTCTGAGTTGAAAAATAAGTTTTCATCCAAATGTCGAGGAAAGGATGAAATTGACTTTACTCTAGAAGTGAAAGAGATATGTGAGGAGTATGACGATAAAGGTACAGAGAAAGAGGACTTTATGCCAGAGATTGATGATGGGAAATCCAGATCATGTATTGATGAAAGCTTAAAGGATTCTACTAATAAGTAGAGCATCCCATTCTTTTTCTAAAGAGGAATAAGTGTGGGAAATGGATCATGAGAATAAATGATAGCAGGGTCCATTGGATTTGAATCTGTCTCATGCAAACAAAATAGGAAACTCACTTTTCACTTGCAAGATCTTGTAATATAGACCATCATAAAAGGTTTTGTAATAATATGAAATGATATTATTGCATCAATCTGTCTTGGTTAGTATTGTATTCCAATCATAAAAGGTTGTTTAGGCGCATAGTAATCTATTTGTATATATTTACGTATGTGTGACTATTGATGATTAGGCAATTAGAGCTTAGAATATGGGAAGATGACTGAGAAAAATGATAGTTGGAAATGACTGATAGTCATGTCCCTCCAAATTGGATTATAAATCATTAAATTTCATGGTTTTATTATAAATTTGCATATCTACTGTGGTAATTGTAGGGTAGTTGGGCCTAAAGGAGCTGGGAAATAAACTCTCATTAATAATATACTATAGGTGCTCCGCTATTAAAATGAAAGATTAGAAAGAGCTCAAGTTTTTGTAAATTCTACTTCTTTAATCACTTTCTTCTTCCATTTGGTCATGACATTGCAAGTTTATCAGAACTGATAATATTTACAATTTAATATTTTTTCACTTCAATGGTATTATGCTCTCAGTTGTTTCAAAAAAAATGGTTCAGTGGATTTGCTTTAGCCTATACTATGTGTTATTCAATTTTGCTTCCTATTCATAGAAATTTTATTTAGGTCTCTATTTACATAGGGAACATTTGGCTAAAATTGAAATGAGTGGGTGCCTTTTCTTTTTTAGACAATTCATATACTGAAAGTGGGAGCCTCTTTCTCCAGGAATACATGGTTCCTCAAACTTCAAAATAATTTTCCATTTTTGATAGTAGAGGCTTGTTAGAAAATGTTTCCGAGGATTTTCCTATCTTGAAAAAGTGGATGTTTAATGGTATACAACATGGAGAAATGGTTTTAAGGTTAGATTTATTATTTACAAAGTACATATATTATGTATTTTTTTGTACTCTTATTTTTAGTCTAATGCATATTAGTTATAAATTGTCTTAAGACCAGGTCATCTGATGACAACACTTTAAGGATGTTTATGAAGAAAAGGGCATGTGACAGACCTGATAATCTCAATAAAGTAAGGAAATTCAATTTTGTGATATTTGTTGTGAGTGCATTTTATCTTCTCCAAATCATGGAAAATGTGGATACACTTTCTTTTGATACACTGGTGAAACTTTTTAGTTGCCCATATCTTTCATTTAAAGGTATAAATTCTCATGAATTCCTTTGCTTTTTTTGACACTTGACTAGCAACAAATGTATCTAATCCTTTTACTGTGACCAGGCTTATGTGAAATGACTGTCTTTTGTTGAATCCAGAAAATGAAATTTTACTATATTACAGTAGGAGTATGATGGCCCTGGCTATACCTGTAGGGATATAGACTGCTAAATGACTAGCTACTCGTTATGGGTGGTTGCTAAATGACTAGTGACACCACTAGACATTGTTGATCCTAAGATTTGTGGAAAAGAGCAGGCTAGGGAAGTAGAGGAATTCACCTTCACTACCATAGAGGCATCCTTCTTGTGGGACATTCACAATAAAAACCAAGAGAAGTAGAAGCATGGTCAAAGGAAACAAATAGAGAGCCTACTAGGCGCTCTAGGGGATGACCATCTGAGTAGTTTTGATGAGACCCTAGCATATGACAAAGAAGGTTAGTTTTTCAATTCCATAAGATCCTCTATGAATATTTATGTTATATTTAATCACTCTTTTGGTTCATTACTTAGGTCCAAATTAATGCTTATGCAAAATTTCAGGAAAGTTTCAGGAACTTCACACATATTTGGAAATTTTATGCTGGTAAGTTTTGTGTTATACATCTTTATTGGAATTAAATATTCATTTTGTTGCCGCTTTTTCTTGTGTGAGGTCTGATATCTACCAAATCCACTCAATATTATCTTCTGAAATTCAACTACAACAGTTTATATTTGTTCATTGAAGTATGCCCAGTTTGTGCAATACCAAGGAGAAAGTTGAAGTCGTGGGGGACACATTTTTCCATTGATGTTAGTGCATCGAATTTACCAGGAATGTATTCACCTTATTTTTGTGTAAAATCCATATCTGGAATTTTGGCATTAAAAGTTTGATTTATGCTTTATTATTACTGTAGCATTTTATTTTGCAAGCTTAAATGTCGTGGATAAAAAATGTTACATATGCTATAAGAACTTCCTTCTAAAATATAGGATTTGGTTTTTCTTTTACAAGTAGATGCAGGTTTTGGTTTATTGATTTCATTTTTTTATTGCTTGTTTTGCAGTGGTTTCTGTGTTGCTATTGACATTCAGGCATTCACCTCTAAGTTGAAAAATAAGTTGTCATCCAAATGTCGAGGAAAGGTTGAAACTGAGTTACCTGATGGATCACAGTGGAACATAACCTTCCCTCCAAAATGCAAATGACTAGTAGGTGCTAATACAAACTTGGTACCCTACCATGGTTTGGGCATGTTGTTAAAAAATGAGTATAACTAAAAATTTGAAATGATATTATTGCATCAATCTGTCTTGGTTAGTATTGTATTCCAATCATAAAAGGTTGTTTAGGCACATAGTAATCTATTTGTATATATTTACATATGTGTGACTATTGATGCTTAGGCAATTATAGCTTAGAATATGGGAAGATGACTGAGAAAAATGATAGTTGGAAATGACTGATAGTTATGTCCCTCCAAATTGGATTATAAATCATTAAAGTTCATGGTTTTATTCTAAATTTGTATATCTACAATGGTAATTGTAGGGTCAGTGTGTATAGTGTGATATCCTATTTGTGTTCTTTTGAGAGATGGCACATGTTGCAGGATAAGGTAATTGATATAGTATCATTTTATCATGACACATTTACTGGTTTTGGCATCCTTGTCATTATAGTTTCAATCCTTTTAAACTTTCTAGTATCTATTCTATAGTAGGGTATCAAGGTCATTCAATAATGACTACAATTTGGTGACAACCTCCATAGTATAGGAAACGATCAAGTGAAAAGGCTCCCAATAGGTGACAAACTCCCTAGAATATCTAATTACCATGTAGAAATGGAATCAAGGGAGTGATGACCTACTTCAAATCATGCCAAATCAGCTCCCAAGTTGGACAACCCCTCCAAATAACACAAAACCTCTCCAAATTGGCATTAAAGGCTCCAAGTGGCTGAACACTTTAACAAAATTCTGAGAGAGTTGTCAAAGACCCAAAACAACCTATAAAATTGATCTAAATTCAAGTAAGGATACCTCCAATGACTGGGATCTAAACTAATCCACATAATTCATAGTCCAATGTGATCATCACCCAAATATGTAGGGATACTTCTCACGGTAATTCCATAAAATTCTTATGTAATGTGATGAAGGGGATGCCAACAAAGGCTGTGACATATAGGCATACTAGTGTTTCTACAAAATGGAGTATACTGCTCAAGTGAAAAGTAAGTTACCTTTTTTGTTTGCATCAAACAGATTCAAATCCAATGGACCCTGCTATAATTTCTTCTTGTGGTCCATTTCCCACACTTAGTCCTCTTTAGAAAAAGAATGGGATGCTCTACTTGTTCGTAGAATCCTTTAATATTTCATCAATACATGATCTGGATTTCCCATGATCAATATCTCGCATAAATTCCTATTTCTCTATGACTTTATCATCATACTCTACACATATCTCTTTCACTGCTAGAGTAAAGTGAGTTATCTATTTTGTTTGCATCAGACAGATTCAAATCCAATGGACCCTGCTATAATTGCTTCTTGTGGTCCATTTCCCACACTTAGTCCTCTTTAGAAAAAGAATGGGATGCTCTACTTGTTCATAGAATCCTTTAATATTATCATCATACTCCTCACATATCTCTTTCACTACTATAGTAAAGTGAGTTACCTATTTTGTTTGCATCAGACAGATTCAAATCCAATGGACCCTGCTATAATTTCTTCTTGTGGTCCATTTCCCACACTTAGTTCTCTTTAGAAAAAGAATGGGATGCTCTACTTGTTCATAGAATCCTTTAAGATTTCATTAATACATGATCTGGATTTCCCATGATCAATCTCTGGCATAAAGTCCTATTTCTCTATAACTTTATCATCATACTCCTCACATATCTCTTTCACTGCTAGTCATTTTCATTTTGGAGGGAAGGTTATGTTCCACCATGATTCATGGTTACTCAATTTGACTAATACAAACTTGTTACCCTACCATGGTTTGGGCATGTTGTTAAAAATGAGTATAACTAAAAATTTGAAATGATATTATTGCATCAATCTGTCTTGGTTAGTATTGTATTCCAATCATAAAAGGTTGTTTAGGCGCATAGTAATCTATTTGTATATATTTACGTATGTTTGAATATTGATGCTTAGGAAATTATCAAGTTCATTCTATATCTATTCTATAGTAGGGTATCAAGGTCATTTAATAATGACTACAATTTGGTGACAACCTCCAAAGTATAGGAAATGATCAAGTGAAAAGGCTCCCAATAGGTGACATACTCCCTAGAATATCTAATTACCATGTAGAAATGGAATCAAGGGAGTGATGACCTACTTCAAATCATGACAAATCAGCTCCCCAGTTGGAAAACCCCTCCCAATAACACAAAACCTATCCAAATTGGCAATAAAGGCTCCAAGTGGCTGAACACTTTAACAAAATTCTGAGAGAGTTGTCAAAGACCCAAAACAACCTATAAAATTGATCTAAATGCAAGTAAGGATACCTTCAATGATTGGGATCTAAACTAATCCACTTAATTCATAGTCCAATGTGATCATCACCCAAATATGTAGGGCTACTTCTCACAGTAATTCCATAAAATTCTTATGTAATGTGATGAAGGGGATGCCAACAAAGGTTGTGACATATAGGCATACTAGTGTTTCTACAAAATGGCGTATACTTCTCTTTGAAATATTCAACCCATATAAAACTTGGTTTTAAGGATACTGCTACATGAAACCCCCATATTTGTTGCTCATAATATGCCCATATTTGTAAGCAGTTATGCTTACAGTTGTAAGGTTAGGAACAAGGATGCATGTTACAATTTTCAGTTGTATGATAACTGCATGTAGGATGAATCTGAAGTGTTTTTCATATCCTCAACTTCTTGGTGACAGTATGATGGAGAAGTGTTATAGGTCTATGAATATTTATCACAAATTTTCCATGGAAATATTAGATGAATGTTTTGTAGGAAAAGGTTTCAAAATACCATTTTGTGGGAAAAATTGACACTGTGAGTATCATACTCCATGGGCCTGCAAACTTGTTTGGACATCCAAACAATGATATAATTTAGAAAGTGGAATTATAACTTGGGAAATGGGATGGTGAATCAAAGGATCCTGTGTCTAAAATAGTTTTTGAACACTTTCCAATGTCATTCACTGCATCTACGGATACCAGAGAACACTATGAAAGTGTATTTGTGAAGCATTCCATTTCTGCTTATATTTTGCAACCACTTACATGCAATGTTTAGGAAGCATATTTGGAAGCATCACTTCTATGAGTGGCGTAATGCACCTAGCAGCAAAGGGGATAATAGAGGATAGTTTTGCGAGTGGGAGCTAGGGTATTGGAAAGTAAGCAGACTAAATAGGGTGATTTCTATTGATGGAGGACAAACATAACTTGTAAATGTAGATCTTACAGGAAAAATTCTTTTAGAGAAGGGTTTACAAATTGTAATTGTGCCCACTATCCTTATGTTAATGGAAAAAGAAATTAGAGGTTCTCGATTAGTGCTGAAAAGTGAGTTCCTAGATCATAGAAAAACAATGACAGATAACATTGTTAGCAATTTTGAATCTTTTAAGCATGGAAACACTTAAGAGAGCATTCAGGTTTCAAACTATAAAGAAAATTTGAAGGATGAAAAATATTTTGAAAATATTCATGAAAATTATGTTCCTAATATCAAAGAACATGTGCTTTCTACATTTGTGACTAAATACAATGAAGTTAGGGTAGTTCCAAACACTTCTTTGCAACAGAATTCCATTCTGAACAAGAAAAGAAATATCTTGAAGAAACATAATTCAGGGTTATCAACTCTACCGGAGAGATCGGATAATCAAATAAAGATAAATATTTGCACGGAAAAAGAAAATGTTCTTGAAGTATTATCTGGAGTAGATCATCGAAAGAAAAGGACACCAATCAAGATACCAGTTGGATCAATGTTCTTTCTGAAGCATGTTGTTTTGTTTTTCAAAACATCTACAGGCCGTCAAATTTTCGACGCCCAGGCCATCCTCAGGCCGTCGGATTTTCGATTCCCAAGCCATCCTCAGGCTGTCGGATTTCAGACTCCTAAGCCATCTACAGGTCATTGGATTTTTGACACGCAGGACATGACATCCAACAAAGAATTAATTGAAATTATGGCTTCCAGGTGTCGGATTGAAGCATTGTTCGTCTGTTCTTTGGCGTCACATCATCGGATTTTAGACACCCAACTCAAGTAAAAATTGCTTGATTTACGATGATATGCTGTCGAAATACCAATGGAGTTTGAAATGGTGTCGAATAACCGACAAAGTCCCACCGACGACAAAAAAAATGTTGTCGTCGAATAACAGACACGTTTCTATTGAATTTCAGACATCAAAGCTGTCAAATTTCAAGTTCAAATTTACTCATTAAGCTGTTGTGGCAAAAAGAATACCATTAACTCATTAATTGTCTTAACAAATTCAAAATCATTTTCTTAAAGAACTAAAATTCAAAATAGAACAACAATAAACATAGGCAATACTCAACAAATTGATAATGAAATTCACCCATATGGGCTACATCTCCAAGTTTGCTTCAAAAGAGGAACCTTGTCACAAGAATTCCTAATTACAATCCTTGCGTAATTGGATCACTTTCTTAACCTCTTATAGTAATGAATATTTGTGTAGTGTGCAAATGAAGTGGCTTAGATTTGTTAAAAATGATTCGACCTACCAATTCTTTTCTCAACTATATATTTGATCCCTTCGTAGCTACTAACAATAATTAGTTCATTTTGTTCTAATTTGACATTAATATGTCATGAAATTTTTTAATTAGGCTTGTATGCTAGGTATGTAGGGCCTTTATTGCTTGTTGTTAACAAAATGTCGAAAACATTTAGTATTTTTATTCCCCTTTATTATAGCTCAATTTGTACGCATATGGGAAAAGTCACAACCCACTAGCACAACACAAGTGGCAACCAAATTTTATTGTCAGTGTCACCTCAACTCTCAACCTCTCATTTCAAACTTTATCTCTATATCCAAACTTAGGGGATAGCAGACTTAATTCATTATTTATTATTTATCTAGATGAAAGATATGGAAATATTAAAATGATCAAGATTAACCAAATACAATGTGAGATATAAATAAATCTCTTGCGCTTAGAAATAACTTAAACACCATGAAGATATGGCATTCGCATTAGATGTCTAAGAAGAGCTAATTAATGTACTTGAAATAAAACAATAGCAATGGTAAATTCAAATGGAACTTTGCTCCAATAGATATCCAATATAAACAAAAGCAAATAAAGCAACTTATTGCTAATTCCAAAAGTTAGATATAACACTTATTATTATGAGTTGGTAGTGAGTCGAAGGTGTATCACAAGGTCTAAGGAAAATCCCAAAGGATGATTAGTCATGTATTGTGAGAGTCGTGTTTTAATCATCCAACCAAACTAAGCAATATGATAACAATTAGGATCAATATTTAATTGGATTAGCTGAGTATGTCAATTTACTAATAAAAACTGTTACATTAGAGGAAATTTCAACTCAAAATGGGTCTCCTAAGAAAAATAATAAAATAATAGTTAAAATAATAAAATAATATTTATTAATTTTGGAGGAAGAAAAGAAAAAAACTACTTTTTTTGTTTGTATTTTTGACATATCTCCTTGTGATTTTAGTCAAATTTCGATCGGGAGAGCTCTCTGGATGCGAAATTAAGTTTTGCTTCCAACGAGTACATCATCATCACATTTTTTTAGGTATTTCTTGTTTTTGGGGTAGCGGGGTCCGTCAAAAGTATGTCGAGTGGGTACTCGTTGGATGCGGAATTTAATTTCGCATCCAACGAGCTCTCCCGATCGAAATTTGAGAAAAACACAGGGAGATATGTCAAAAATACGAACAGAAAAATAGTTTTTTTTATGATACCTATCCCAAATTTATATTAAAATTTTGTTTAATACCTATACATTATTTCAAATTTAAATCAATTTCATTGGCTAACACATGATGACATGGAATTTGAATTATGGTTAAAAGGCCCATTTTGAGTTGAAATTTCCTCTAATGTGAACCAAAATAAACACTTAAATTGTGTGTATTAGTGATTAAGCTTGAAGGGATAACCGTTAAAACCACTTTTATTTTTTGTCTTATATGTATTATAAGTGATTTATGTTATATATAGAAATTAAATTCTGAAAATTATCTAAAAATGCAGAAATTATAGGATTAAAAAGTTAGGAAAAAACTCCATTTAAACTATAATTTTCTCAACATTTTTTATAAAAGTAAATGTTTGTTGAATAAATGTAGAAATTAAGTTCAAAGTAACTCAACCAAATCAATAATAAAAAAATGAAATCTCAAGAGTTACAAAATATGGAATTCATAATTTTTTTTTTGCAATTTCCATACAGCAGAAAATTCAGAAATATCCCAAGAAAATACAAGTAAACTTGCCTAAAATTTCAGAATCTAATGATATTCAATCAAACCAAGTTTTATTCTTATATTTTATGGAAATAAATATGAAAATAAAATCAAAACAATCGGAAGTAATTTTAAAATTTATGATTTCAAGTCAATTATCCAATAATAAATGTTCTTGCCTACTAATCAATGGACAATTAACAAATTTCTAAATTTATGATAACTTCTATTAAGGAAAATTTTCAAAAAAATAATATCTATCTAAAATATTCAATGTAAATACTAGACCTATGGGAAATCTAAATTTATATTTTTTCTTTTAAAGTTATAAGATTTCACTAAAATAAAATAGATTTTTTTTGGATAGTTGCTAAAAAAAAAAGACAAATTAATGCCAAAACGTTTTGGGGCAATGGAGTCACCATAGAATTTCTCCAATGGCCTTGTTGTATAAAATATCACTAAGAAGAGAAAGTGCTCTATGCTCCCATCACCTCATAGATGTATTAAAAGCTACATACTACAAATCATAAAGGGAGATCAACTCCCTCCTTTATTTTAAGCTTGAGTGCATCCCATGCATGATGGATTATAATTATACCATTCGAATGAAGAATGATGCAAAGAAAATCGACCCTATATGCAAGATAACAAAGGAATCTAAGGTAAAATTCTTATCTTAGATCTGATCCAAAAAAATAATTGTACCCCTTCAATGACCCAACATAAATAGACGAAAACTCTATGCAAAGATATTATCTTGAAATAAGAACCAAGACCGATAAATGATACCATCATTCACAAGAAGCTCAAACATATAACCTCCAAAGCCATAGAATTTTTTATTAAAATGCTCTCTTGTACAAAGATAGTTCTCTTGTGTAACACCAACAACCAACAAGATGAATGAGAGAGGAGTTATCTTTATATAGGATGAGAGACTCGGTCTCTTCTCATTAAACAATTAGTTTTTCTTTCTAAAAGACTCAAAACCCTAATCAAAACCTCTTGGCATGGCAAACCAATAATAAAAATAATTTTAAGTGGTTAATACAAGTCCCAAAAGGAGGGAATGACTTGTCTTAGAATGGGACAAATTTATTGAGGGAGGACGAATTAGTCAAAAGGAAGGGCATGACCTTTTAAATAGAAATTTTGGGTTTTTTCAACTTCATCAATATTTATCGAATTTTCTATTATAGCCACTTATTGGAAATCTCATAGCAACTTTGTGTTGAGTATGGTTTTCATTGATAGAAAAGAGTAATGACAAAGGAATAACATAGGATATGATGACATGGCATGAAGGATGGAGTTGGCATAGATAACATGTTGTTCCCCATGCTCTAAGTTTGATGAAAGTAAGAATCCATCCTAGGGTCAACACAGAAGTTCATGAGGACATTTTCAGATACAGATCGATAAGGAGGATTAATCGATTCCCCGATCAACTAATAATGTTTTGAAATAACCATGGTACAGGATCATTGATCGACCATCGATCACTGTAAGGATCGATGGAGATCCAAACACTAAATAGTGTTTTAAATCTTACAGGGATGAATGGTTGAGGACGAGGCAAGGTAGAGATCAATGGTCAGGATTGAATCCGACATAAGAAGATATGAGCTTGTTAAAATTCTAGAGGAATTAAAATACAAGTTGGATCAGATAATCAAAGGACTATGATCTAAGAGAAGATAGATCGACGACAGGGAAAGGCTACGCAAAGTAAATATGTGCAGAAGATAACATTTCAAAGCGCCAAAGTGAAGTTTGGTGTTTGATAACTTATCAACAAGAGAGGAGGATTCCGCAAGCGATCAACAGTTCACAGGAATCGCAGAAAGAGATTTGAAGGAGGATATTGTGGAAGCTCATTTTGACAAATTTGGAAGGCACATCTGCAATCCACAATTCGCAACCCGACTGCGGAAAGGAAAATGCAGAAAGGTCTTTGTGTAAAGTCAATTGCGGTAAGTTAATTGTGAAAAACTTTTTTAAATTTGGGAAATGTATGTCCGCAATCTGCAATTGTGGAAAGTTAATTGCAAAAAAGTGAAGGAGGAAAGTTAAATGCAGAAAATAAAAATGTGGAAAGGTCATTACGGAAGGTCGTGACTGATCAATTTAAATAGAGTTAAAAAAAAATTAAACAAAGAAGTAAGGAAATGCATTTGATGAAGAGGCACGTTTTCTGAAGTGATGTATTTGATGAATATGCAAAACTCCAAATTGAAAGGGCATAGTTGTTAAACTCCATAATGAAGAGATGCGTTTGTAAAGAATAATGATGTTAAAGGTATATAAGAAATATTTCAAGTTTAGAAAAGATGTCTCTACAGTCCAGATAAAAACAACTATAAAAGGTAGATATCAGTGACATGAATATTTATCTGTGACGAAATTGAATATTAAGAGGTCTGCATGTCTGATAAAACATATTAGGGTGGTAGGGTGGTGCTAGGGTAGGACTCAATCCTGCAGGGGGTTGTAGCCTCCTTCCAGTAGAGGCTGGAGAACAGGGTGTTGGTGCATCCTTGTCTGTGGTAGCAAGAATAAAAATATGGGGCGTCGTAGCGTCCCTGTTTGTAGTAGTAGGAAAAATAGAGGGTTTTGATGCATCCTTTCTGTAGCAGCAGATAAACAATTTTGTAAAATTCATCGTATTAATGAATTTGATTTTGTGGTGTGCTCTTTGAGGTTTCCATGATAAAATTATGTGTCCAAACTTGTTTTGATTCTTGTGTGTACTGTACTAATTATGTTAATAAAAAAACAAGGCAATATTGATTCACCCCCCCCCCCCTCTCAGTATTGTGGTTTAATCCAATAATTGGTATCAGAGCAGGTTCATTCACAATAGTTTAACCACTAGAACGAAGATCCTATTTAAAAACCACTATGGATCAACAAGAAGGGTTAGCCACCAACATACCTCCATTATTTACACGATATAATTATGCATATTGGAGTGTAAGAATGAAGTTCCATCTATTGTCTCTTAGATACAAAGTCTGGAGATCTATTGAGAAAGAGTTCAAAATATCAGACGACCTCCCTACAGACATAGATGAACTAAATCAATATGAATCAAATGCAAAGGATTTGAATGCAATATTAAATGGATTGACAAATTCAGTGTTTGTTAAGGTTATGCAATGTAACATATCCAAACATGCTTGGGAGAAATTAAAAATTGTTTATGAAGGAGTATCCAAAGTCAAGCAATCCAAACTTCAGACATACAAAGGACAGTTTGAAAGTATGAAAACAAAAGAGGAAGAAAACATTGCAGAATATCCTTTAAGAGTAGATGAAATTGTCAATGATATAAAACGCCTTGGAGGAGAAATAAAGGAGAGATAAGTGGTTGAAAAAGTACTAAGAACCCTACCCATAAAGTATGATTCAAAAGTATCTACTCTAGAAGAATGAGATGATATTGACCTCATGACAATAGATGAACTGCATGGGATATTCACAACATATGAGATGAGAAAAGGACGAAATGAACCTTAAAGAAAAGAAGTAGCATTTAAGGTCTCAAAAGAACCAAATAAGTATGGAACTTCATCTAAGAATTACTTAGAAAATTCATATGATGAAGAAGCCTTGTTCATCAAGAAACTTGAGAGAAGTACTGGAAAGTACAAAGGAAAGCTACCTCTAAAGTGTTTTAATTGTGGAAGAATCAGACACTTTTCTTTAAAATGTCCCTATCCTAAACAAGATGATAGTGATGAGAGAGAAACCTCAAAGAAGTTCAAAAAGGGAAAGATCAAAGACAAGAAAAGGTTTAATGAGAAGAATAAGATCATTTACACCATGGAAGATAGTGAAGATGAAGACACAAGTGGAGATGAGGAAACATAAATTCTATTCATGGGAATAGAAGCTCAAGCTCAAGATGGTGAATCATATGAGGAAGGAGAAGTAGACCTAAAAGCTGTACTCATTAGTGCTCTTGAAGAACTTGAAAAATGCAGGAAGAAAAACAAACAGTCAAACAAAATCATTAATGAATTAAAGAGCCAGCTTCAAGAGGCCAAGAAGATTGAAGATGATTTAGATTTATAGTTCAAAAAGAGAATACAAGAATCTGAAAAGCTTGAAGAACAAATTATGCACCTTAGAAAGAGGTTTGATGAATAATTTATTAAGTCAAAATTTGAAAACAGTTCAAAGACTCTAGATGACATCTTGAGTAGCCAAATACCATCAAGAGATAAATATGGATTAGGATATTGTTGTAGAGGAAAGTGTTCCTATGGCTGGGGCTTAAGAGGCCATCAGCATAATAAGGTTGAAAGATAGATGCATATAGTTCTGCAAGTAAATGTAAATACATTTCAGAGATAAGAATGATTCATACCTTAATCAATGAAGGTTGATCCAAACTTCCCTACAATCCTCCTCTTGCTCCAAGAGACTTGCCAAACAAGTTAAACCTTCCTCGAGCCAATTTAACTAAATGTAAAGCAATGATAATCAAATAAATATCAAACCCTAATCTGATTATCACTAACATATTATCACAAACAGAAGTATAACATAAATTAGACAGTGACTTAGAAAGAGGAATAACATGATATCTTTATTAATCAAGTGGAATAAGTACAAAGGTTACCTTCTTCCCTTGTTAGGCAGCTCACAAAACTTTCATTTGGATCTCCTGCTTCTCTTCTCCAAGGATCTCAACCTCCAAGCTCTGAAACACAAGGATATAGCATATAGGGCAAAGGTAGGGGGGATGAGAGTCCCAAATCCACCAACATAACAATGCAAAGATTCAAGTCTCTCTCGATGGACCCCTCTACCTCTCTTATATAGTTTGTGGAAGAGTTAGGTGCGAGGAAAAAGTAGTTAAAACTGAAGGAGTCAGTTGCATAACCACCAAAACTACCCAAAATTCGAGAAACATTCATTTTTTGACATGTATAGGAAAAAGTCGCGGGTTCCAGCGACAACAATCGCGAATACAAAGTCGAAATCGTGGGCTGCAATAACAAGAGTCACAAATACAAGAGGAATTCGTGGGTTCAACTGAATAAAAGTCGTGAATATCATAGGGTAATCTTCGGTCAAACTTAGGACAAGTCACGAATACAAAATTATAACTGCAGGTACCATGAAGGAAAAGTCATGGTTAGGTCAAACAAGCTCATTTTTAGGGTACTTCGGGGCATTTTCAGGCTTTGATTTCTTCTATACAGTTGTTCCTTACTAAGATAGATTTCAAACGGTCCAAAGAAGAGGTTAAATAAAGTTACAAAACTCCTGATATGGTTCCTTGAATGAAAGTTTTTTTGAGTGACTTTCATGAAGTGACGTCATGGAAGTGTCGATATGTGAAGAAAACATGGAAAAGTGGTCACAGGTAGAGATGTGTCATTTTACGATATAACAAATGCCCCATAATTTATGAAGTTATAGGGGAATGCGACATCTGAAATACATTATAAAAAGGAAACAACTGAGTATGGAGAGAGCATAGAATCTAAGATCATAGGCTCGAACAGAGGTACCTGAAAGAGAGATAAATGTCATACAAAAATGATCTCTGGGACATACAAGTCCATATACAAATGATCGCCACAAAGATATTGGCATATCCAAAATTTGTAATTGATGTAACTATCATGGTCGCACAATATGAAAAAAGGAAATCTAAAGGATTCATGGCCACAAATGAACAAGGTGGATCCATGCTCAACAATCAATCATAGCCACAAGAATACAAAGGTGGATCTATGTCGAAGCAAAATTTCATATGAAGTGTGACAAGGTCTTGCACAACTCGGACAATAACAAAATATGGCAATGCTACTGTTGGCCCAATTCTTCAATCCAAATTCCCCACAAGGTACAAATCCTAACCATGCGAATAAATGAGTTGAAGTCGAACATGGAGGAAACCATTTGATTACCAGTGAATGATGAGAACCGTTAACCAATGTGAGGGAAACCACCATTAATGAAAGTGGTCCCCAAGGTACCTGGTACATTCTAACAAGTGTGGATAGAAGTAATTTAAGTTGAACACTTGAATAATCCATCGAGTAGGAGACATTAAGGAATTCCCACTACCCAATAGCAAGGGAAATTTCCACTGATGACTGCAATCCCCATAGTACTGTCATAAATCTAAATTTCATTCCTAGAGCAAGATTTGTTTAAGTCGATAAGAAGATATCCATTGGAAGGATGAAATTAAGGAATCCTTCATCATCCAACATGAGGTAACTCAAAGACTGATTGGATATGGGATCGGTAGAAATTTATACAGCAAGGATCATCGAAGACATGATGTAATGAACTGATATCAGGGAGTGGACGACACAAAAGGTCAAGGAAACCACATAATGGCTGACAAAGGTTTATCCTTGAACAATGAGAATGACACAGAATTGACTTAGACATCTTTGACATGAAGGTACCAACGATACAAATCTGTAATGTAGGATACATTGACAGATTCCCCATATAATTGAAAAAGGAGCCAACTAGAGGAGTAAGAAAACTATGAATCGGGATAAGTTCAAAGGACCAGAACCCAGCTGTTCATAGACTCAAAACTGGTGCTTTTTTCAAGGAGAAAAAACTTGCTTCCACAATGTAAAAAACATGTAAATGGACTTCCCCCTCCCTCTTTCTTGTAAAGGTTTAACGAGTCCAAGAAATCAAACTCGGGATTTTCTTCATTTTTAACAATCTCGAAGAAGAAACAGAAGAATGATTGATAAAGCACTGATTCGTAAGCATGTGCATCGTGTAATAAAATGCAATTACATCTTAAACAACAATGTAAGGTCAGTAAACAGTTGTGAATCCAACTACAAACACTGTCTCCAAGAAACAACAACATCATAATCATATTCATAAGAAAAGATATTATGCATGTCACTTTGGCAGAAACACATGCAACTTTGTTATCTTCTACATAAGGTGTAGTCAAGGTAGAATCAACCAAAGAGGACTCTATAGTGCCAAGGCATAAGGATTTATAATCAATAAGATCAACCTCATAAGAAAATAAAATATCAACAAGGGAGATAGAGTCTACAGGAACAAACTCGGTATCACAGTAGTTGAAAAATATAGATGAAAAATCAAACTCATCAAGATCGTTGACTCGCTGTTCAAAGGGAGAGTCCAAAGACTCAATAATGAAATCATAAGAGGATCGATCGTCAGAAAGATCAGATTCAACAAACAATTCAGGGTTGGAATTAACTGCAACTGAACCAACATCCATAAGGAGGTCAGATTCTATCAAAGACTCTAGGAAGAATTCATCTGAAGGAAGGAAATTATTTGAGATAAGACACATATCTAAATTTTCAAATGGATCAACAGAGTGGAGAGTAGGCTCCATAGTCTATATAGGATAGATCACCTGGTCAACTGCTAGGACCAAGTCCTGAGAATGAAAGCTTGAATACAAAAGCTTATTTTCAGTAGCAGGCGAGCATGAGGGAAATGAAGCCACATAGCTCACCTGTGGTGGCATAGTGTCTACCAAGACACTGAGAATCAATAAAGGAAATACCTAGTCTCTAGTTGGGTCAGGAGAGGGACCAAAAAAATCCAATTGATCGATAGTGGCAATGTCTTCATTGTGATTTAAGTACATCACACAAAATAACATTGACACCACAGCTGGCATGGCATAGGAATAATCATGCTCGAGGAGCATATTGAATTCTAAGGGATCCTCTATCACCATGAAATCAACTAAGATATTTTTCCCACCTAAAGTAACATATGTTTGATTAATAACTCCCAAATTTGTACTAGTTATTCTATCAAAGGCCAGTAACTAACTATTAGTCAACACAAGGTTGGTAGATCCCATGCCTCGCCAAGCACGTGCAGATAAAATACTAATGGAGGATCCTTCATCCACAATACAATGAGAAATCGTGTAGTCGGTAAATTTGAACTTTATCTGAAAAGGTGCAACCGAAGGAAGGGGTGGCTCAGCTACGCTATCGTATTCAAAGGAAGCAATCCGAGAACTTGGTGAGGGTTCATTCAAAATGAATTCAGTTCCCCCTTGTTCAGAAAAATATGAACTGGCAATGAATAAAATATGACTAGCAGACACTTCACTCTCTGAAAGAAGAGTGGGATTGACTGATGATGGAATCGATTCGACAATTTCATGAAATTTTCTCTCTGAAGGGAGAGTGGGACTTACCAAAGATGGAATTGGTTCAATCACTTGGTAAAGATCACTCTCCAAAGGAAGAGTGGGGTGAACCAAAGATGACAATGGCTCAACCACTTGATCAACCAAAGGTTGAGTAGGATGTTGATAAAATTCAGGTTGTTCGAAAATGGGATGTCCTTGGAACCAAACTCTTCATACCTCCATGATGGCAGGTCATTGATGAGTAAGGTGGTCTCCCTCACAAATCCTACAAGGGAACTTGAGCTTTCATTTTGAATGGCTGGTTTTCTCAACAATGTCAACATGACTAGAAGTGGATGATTGTTTTCCCACAACATCACCTGTAGAGGCTAAGAGTTTTCCACCAACATGACTACCAAAGGATTAGTGATTGAATCCAGCATGACTTGCATAGGTTGGAATGGTTACACCAGCATGACCTACAGAGGATGAGTGGTTAGGATCAACATGCTTTACAGAGGTTGTTTGTGTGGCCCCAGGATGACCTGCAGAGGTTGGGTGGTTGAGTCAAACATGACCTGTAGAGGTTGGATAGGTTCCCCCAGCATGACCTACAGAGGCTGGGTGCTTAGGGTCAACTTGAATTGCATAGGTTGAGGAAGGATTCCCAACATGACCTCCAGAGGCTAGGTGACTAGATCCAACATGACCTGTAGAGGATGCGTGACTAAATCCAACATGAACTGCAGAGGTTGGAAGGATTCCACTAGCATGACCTGCAAAGGTTGAGTGTTGAAGTTCAAATTGACCTATAGAGGTTGAAAGGGGTTTCCCAACATGACCTATAGAGGTTGGGTAATTGGATGCAACATGATCTCTAGAGGTCGGATGGGTGACCCCAGCATGACCTGCAGAGTTTGGGTGGGTTCCCCCTTGCTTACGAGTCTTCTTCTTATTCTTCCTTCTTTTAGTCCTTTTAAACTGTCGATTCCTAATATCAGAAGTTTCACTGCATGAGGTAGAAGGAGGAGGAGAGGCTGCTACAGGCGAAGGGGAGAAATTTTTTTGATGCCCTTGATATAACAAGCTTGCTAGAGAAGCATCAGGAGCATTTAGGACGGTTGGAGTGGAAAACAACCAAACTGGTAGGCCTAGGGTGAATCTAGGTAGATTCAAAGTGGCCATCAACGGGACACCAACATTTCGAGTGAAAGGAAAAGCACAAGAATCCCCATGCAAGGGGGTCTCCTGGTTGGTGTCCGTAGGGGTGTTAGCCATAGTTTCAAACAAGAAGGGAAATTCTAAGGTCGACATGAAACCAACAATACAAAGAACACACCATTAGTAGAAAATACCTAAGTATCAAACCTGGAAAATAGAGGTACCTTCCAAATGAAATTCTAGGATGATTAGGGCCTAGAACAAACCAGTGAGGTTCGGACAATATTTACTTGGCATCTCGTGATGAGTTTTCTAGGTGCAAGCACTGGAATCACCCAATCGCCCTCCCAAATTGTGAACGAAGGTTACCTTCCAAGTCTACCCTAGGAGTAATGGAAATAGCCCTCCACTACCATTCATGTAAGAACCTATCTGACAAGATACTAAGGCTACCAAAATCACAAAGCAGGTTTGGCGGAATAGTTGTCAGTCCAACCGATACACATGGGAAAGGTAGCTAAGCCTGAAACCTAAACAGTACGAGGCACCACATGGGGTTGGAAGGAGGTATTGAATAAGTCCCCAAACATGAAACAACTATGGTGTATGCTTTATTGAGAAGAGGATGGGTATCTCCAACAACTCAGTATCACTCGACCTCGTGTTTGACTCCTGTGTAAGAGGATCTTTCTGGTGTCTTACTTTGTGAAGTTGGATTTCCTAACAGATAGGCCACTATGTTTGAGTTTAAAGTTTTGGGCAGTTAAGATGTCCCTAACCCAAAACACTAGCCTAGATTAGTGTGTTTCGTCCCTAGAAACAAACAATTACTAATATATTTTAGATATTAAACGTTCATTTTAAAGGGTTGTTGATTAATCAAAGGGAGGCAAAGGTGAAACCAATGGTTTTTTGACTCAATGTCGAAACAATATGACTAAGAAAAAGAGAACTTGAAATGCAAAAGGAAAACCTACTTCTCTTTCCCTTTCAAACTGAAATGAAAGCCATGAAAGAAAAAAATTCGTTTTATTTTTTTAAGATCAATGACATGCAATGCATTTAAGACCAAAACACTAATCTACATGCATATTAAAAAACTAGATGTTCTTATTACTTTTTCTTTTATAAATGCAAAAGCAAAAAAACCTACAAACTAATGCATGCAAGTAGTACAAACAAAAGAAAATAGACTACTGCCCTATATCCCACTAACAGGACCTGGGATGCCCTAAAGCTGGATATAACCTCGCTAAGAATGGAGACTTGTAAAGGAAGACAAGCCAACCAATTTGGCATGAAAATACTAAGCAACAAGATTTTGACACAAGAAAGGATAAAAAAAGGCCCAAGTTTCAGTATAGACCTCCAAACATGGGTTTCACATCACATTTCCCAACGAGGTCAAGCCAAAGAAGGAGTTGGAGGGAAAGCAGCAAAACAAACCTAAAGGCTTGAAGAGGGATTGAAAAATAGATAAAGAGCACCAAAGAGAGGAAATACCACTTCACAGGGATCATGCAAAAATAATGGACCTACAAAGACCCATCAGACATCCTTAAAAAATACCAAACATGCCCAAAGAAGGTGAAAAAACCCAAAAAATAGGGCATTTGTGACTTTCATATAGTCAGTGTTATGAATGGTTCATGGGTCCCCCTTAAGGGAAGTCGCTAATGCAAATGGAAATCGCAACTGTGTAGTGTTGCACCCGCGAATGGGTGGGAAAAAATAACAAAAGGTCAAAATGAGCCTTAAACAGGTAGGCAAAGGGTCCTAACAAACTTGAAGGTTACTCCTGAATTGCAAGAAGGACTCAGACATGAACATAAACTATAAAAAACAAGACAATAAGACCCCAAAACAGACAAGGAATCCCCAGTGGAGTCGTCAGTACTGTTGTAGAGGAAAGTGTTCTTATGGCTAGGGGTTAAGAGGCCATCAACATACTAGGGTTGAAATATATATGCATATAGTTCTGCAAGTAAATGTAAATAATATTCATAGATAATAATGGTTCATACCTTAAGAAATGAAGGTTGATCCAAGCTGCCCTTCAATCCTCCTCTTGCTTCTCTTTCTCCAAGAGACCTGCAAAACAAGTTAAACCTTCCTCAAACCAAATTGACTAAATGTAAAGTGATGGTAATTAAATAAATATGAAACACTAATATTATTATCATTAACATATGATCACAAAAATAAGTATAACATACATTAGACAATGATTTGGAAAGAGGAAGAACATCATATCTTTATCAATCAAGTGGAAGACGTACAAAGGTTACCTTCTCCCCTTGTTAGGAACCTCATGAAACCTTGATCTGGGTCTCCTTCTTCTCTTCTCCAAGGATCTCAACCTCCAATATCTACAACACAAGGAGATAGCATCTAGGGAAAAGGTAGGGGGGATGAGAATCCCAAAACCACCAACATAACAATGCAAAGGTTCAAGTCTCTCTCCATGGACCCCTCTCCCTCTCTTATATAGTTTACTGAAGAGTTAGGGGTGAGGACAAAGTATTTACAACTGAACCATTCAGTTGCGTAAACACCAAAACTACCAAAAATTCTAGAAACATTTATTTTTTGACAAGTACAGGACAAAGTCGTGGGTTGCAGTGACAACAGTCATGAATACAAAGATGAAATCATGGGATGTAATAACAAGAGTCACGAATACAAGAGGAATTTGTGGGTTCAACTGAATAGGAGTCATGAATATCATAGTGTAACCACAGGTAAAACTTAGGACAAGTCGTGAATACAAAAGTATAACCGTGGGTACCATGAAGGAAATTTCGTGGTTAGGTCAAACAAACTCATTTTCAGGTTACTCTGGGAATTTTCATGCTTTGGAGTCTTTTGAAAAATTGTTCCTTACTCAGATATCTTTCAAACGGTCTAGAGAAGAGGTTAAATAGAGTTACATAACTCTTGATATGGTTCCTCCGATAAAGGTGTTTTTCAGTGACTTTCATGAAGTGCCATCATGGAAGTGTTGACATGCGACGAAAACATGGGAAAGTGGTCACAAGCAGAGATGTATCATTTTAGGCTATAAAAAATATGACAAAAAAAAGAAGCTAGAATATTCCTCTCTCAAACCAAGGTAGAAATAAAAGAAGCTATGTTGTTGCACTGAAGGGTCCAATTCAAAAGGAAGAAATCAAGAAATTTGATATATCCTATCATGACAAAGATAAAACTAATATGATACCTAGATTACCAATAAAAAGTAGATATCAACATATATTTTTTTGTTATTTATACTATTGTAATAATTTTGGTCATAAAGCCCTAAATTGCAGAGCATATGGAAAGTTTCGTGACTACAAGAAGAATGCATCTAGTAACAAACCAAGAGTAAGAAACCATAACTCTTTTGCACCCCTTCAAATATATGACATAGAGTGTTACAAATGCAATAACCCTGGACATATAGCAAGATATTGTAATATAATGACTCCCACAGAGAAGACTACTGCAAAAGAGTTTCAAGACAAAAAACATAGAAAGGACTGGAAGAAAAAGAAAGGAGAGGAGAAATCCATGATTGCTCTATGTGCGACAGAAGAGAAGAATTTATGGCATATTGACAGTGGGTGTTCAAATCATATGATAGGAGACCTAAACAAGTTCATAAGCCTAAGAAAATATAATAAGGGAAAAGTCACTTTTGGAGATAATATGTCTTCCAAGAAAAATGGAAAAGGTACAAGTGCTATCAATAACAAGATCAAAGATAAAAATGTGTTTCTAGTGGAAAACCTAAAGCCTAATATACTTAGTGTAGGACAAAAATGTGATCAAAGGCGCATATGCACTTTTGACTCTGAGAAATGTTAAATCAGAAAAAAAGGATTCAGGAAGACTTGTTGGGACTACTGTAAGAAATTCAAATAATGTATACATCCTAGAAAATGAAGAACAATGCGACATGAGTATGATTGATGAAAGTTGGTTATGGCATAGAAGGATGGGGCACTTAGACTTTGAGAATATTATGAAAGTAAGTAAGAAGGAAGATGTAAGGGATTTTCCAAAGATTGTAAAGCCTCTAAATTCAGTTTTTAAACATTGGCAACATGGGAAGCAAACTAAAACCAACTTCAAAGCAAAAGAACATACAACCTTACATCCATTGTAAATAGTTCACACTGATCTCTGTGGACCAACAAGAACTAAAATCTTGCAAGGAGATTATTATTTGATGTTGTGCATATATGATTATACAAGGATGACTTGGGTTACATTTCTCAAAGAAAAATCAGAATCTTTTGAGAAGTTTAAAATTTTTAAATCAAATGTTGAGAATGAAACAAATTTGAAAATCAAATGCCTAAGGTTAGATAATGGAGGTGAATTCACTTCAAATGAATTCAATGAATTTTGTTAGACTCATGGAATTAAAAGATAGTTTTCAGCCCCAAAGACTCCTCAACAAAATGGTGTTGTGGAAAGGAAAAATAGAGCAGTCCAAGAAGCTGCCAAAACTATGTTAAATGAAGAAAACATTCCTGATGTGTATTGGAGGGAAGGAGTATATACAGTTGTTTTTTTACTAAACGAAGGAAAACTCGCAGTTAATAATGACATAATTCCTTACCAACTATGTTATGGAAGACCTGCCTCAGTCAAATATTTCAGAGTGTTTCGTAGCAAATGCTACATAAGAAGAAATCAAGATGGTCTTGGTAAGTTTGATTCTAGAACCGATGAAGGAATATTTTAGGATACTCATCCACTGAGAAAGAATACATATGTTACAATCAAAGGCTACACAAAATCATAGAAAGTGCATATGTAAGAGTGGATGACATAAAACCAATAAGAATAAAAAGCCAAGATGAATATATAACAAAAAATAATGAAGAATAACTCTTGCAAAAGGATGAAAGTGATCATGATAAAGAAGAAGAAGATAAAAGAGAAGATTCACAATAAAGTGAAGATTAAGAGTCTCCAAGACCTGATACAAAAGCTCCATCAAGAAGAATACAAAAGGATCATCCTAAGACACAAATCATAGGTGACAAAGATGTTGGAGTTAGTACAAGAAGAAAAATACTATTTAATGAACAAGCCTTACTATCAGTGGTGGAACCTAAGAACTTTGTAGAAGCCAGCAAAGATGATGATTGGATCAAAGCCATGAATGAAGAATTGGATCAAATTGAGAAAAAGAAAACTTGGGAACTAGTTCCAAGACCTGCAAACAAAAATATTGTAGGAACCAAGTGGGTATTCAAAAACAAGTTCAATGAATATGGCAACGTGATAAGAATCAAACCAAGAATAATGTATAAAGGATATTCTCAAGTGGAGGGTATCATATTTTGAAGAAAACTTTGCACCTGTAGCAATACTTAAAGCAATCAATTTTTTATTGGATTTTTCATGCTATAAAAACTTCTAAGTATATCAAATGGATGTCAAGTCTGTATTTTTGAGTGGGAAACTAGAAGAGGAAGTCTATATTGAACAACCTGAAGGTTTCCTCTTGTTATAAAATAGAGACTATGTTTTCAAACTAAAAAAAGGTACTCTATGGTCTCAAGCAAGCTCAAAGAGCATGGTTTTCAAGGCTAGATAACTACTTGAAGGAATAAGGATATAAAAGAGGAGCCATTGATAGTAATCTCTACATAAAGATAGAAGATAAGAATATGATCATTGTTGTTTTTAATGTGGATGATATCATATTTGGAAGCAATCTACAAATACTAAGTGTGAATTTTTGTTCTGAAATGAAGAAGGAATTTTAAATGACAATGTTGGGTGAATTAACATTCTGCTTGGGATTACAAGTTTGTCATTCTGAAAAAGGAATCTTCATTTCTCGAAACAAGTACATCAAAGACATGCTTAAGAATTTTAAGATGGAGGTTCCAAACCTGTTAGTACTCCTATGATCATTGGACGGTAAGTTAAGCAAGAATGATGAGTTCTTGGAAGTGGATCATACCTTGTATAGATCTGTGATAGACATCCGGCTATATGTGACAGCTAAAATACTAGATGTGATGCAAGCTATAGGATTGGTTTCTAGATTTCAATCAGCTCGAAAAGAAACACATGTGGCTGCGATAAAAATAATTCTTAGATCTATAAAAGGTATTGCGGATTATGGTTTATGATGCCCAAAGTGTCAAGAATTCACTTTAGGAGAATTTAATGATGTAGATTGGGCAGGAAGTGTTGATCACTGAAAGAGTACCAATGGAGCATCATTCTTCTTGGGAAATTGCTTGGTATCATGGTCAAGCAAGAAACGATCCTCCACAACACTATCTATAGCTGAGGTCGAATATATTGTTGATGCATCATGTTGCACTCAAGTCATTTGGATGAAGCAGACATTAGAATACTTACTTGTGAAGTATGAGCATCCAATAGTGATAAATTGTGATAATACAAGTGCCATAAACATATCAAAACATCCTGCCCTGCATTCCAAAACAAATCACACACCAATAAAATATCACTTTCTAAGAGATCAAGTGTCTCAAAAGTGGTCAAATTGGAATATATTAATATTGAAGAACAAATTACTGGTATATTAACTAAGCCACTACCCAAAGAAGCATTTGAGCATCTTAGACATAAGTTGGGAGTGATCTCCTTGCAATGAATAAAAAGGAGAAAAGGAAGCATGTCAAGGGGATATATGTTGTCAGGGGGATATATGTTGACAGGGGGAGCTTTCAGAAGGAATCCTTTGTAATTAATGTCAAAGGGGGAGAAAATTGAAAATTGAGGAAATGTTGCCATCAATTCCAAAGGGGGAGAATGTTGAGTATGGTTTCCATCGATGGCAAAGAATATCAGTAATGAAAAAAGAATAACCTAGGATATGACGACATGGAATGAAGGATGAAGTTGGCATAGATAACATGTTGTTCCCCATGATATAAGTTTGATTAAATTAAAAATCCATCCTAGGGTCAACACAAAAGTTCATGAGGACATTTTCAGATACAGATCGATAAGGATGATTGATCGATTCCCTGATCAACTACTTAAGTTATGAAATATCCATGGTACATGGTTGTTGATTGAACATTGATCACTGTAAGGATCGATGGAGATCCAAACACTAAATAGTGTTTTAAATATTAAAGGGATGAATAGTTGAGGACGAGGCAAGGTAGAGATCAATGGTCGAGATTGAATCCAACATAAGAAGATACAAGCTTGTTAAAATTCAGGAGGATTTAAAACATAAGTTGGATCAGATAATCAAATGAATATGATCTAAGATAATATAGATCGACGATGGAGAAAGGATCCACGAAGTAAATGTGCATGGAATATAACATTCCGGAGCGCCCAAGTGAAGTTCCGTGTTTGATAGCTGATCAACGGATGAGGAGGATTATGCAAGCAATCGACGGTTCACAGGAATTACGGATAGATATTTGTGGGAGGATATTACAGAAGCTCATTTTGAAAATTTTGGAAGGCACATCTGCAATTCGCAATTCATAATCCGCAACCCGACCGTGGAGAGGAAATTGTGGAAAGGTATTTGCGGAAAGTTAATTGCAGAAGTCATTTTTAAGTTTGGGAAATGCATGCCCACAATCCGCAATCCATAATTGTGGAAAGTTAATTGCAAAAAGGTAAATGCAGAAAAGAAAAATGTGGAAAGGTCATTGCAGAAAGGCAATTGCGGAAGGTCGTGACTGATAAATTTAAACATAGTTAAAAAAATTAAACAAAGAAGTAAGGAAACATGTTTCATGAAGAGGCACGTTTTATGAAGTGATGTATTTGATGAACAGGCACAACTCCAGATTGAGATGTGTTTGTAAATAAAATTGATGTTAAAGGTATATAAGCAAGATTTCAATTTTAGTGCAATCCAGATAACAACGTCTAGAAAAGGTAGAGACCATTGACATGAAGATTTATCTGTGACAGAATTGAAGATTAAGAGATCTAGAAATCTAATAAAATATATCAAGGTGATGGGGTGGTGCTAGGGTAGGAAGCAAGCCTATAGGGGGTTGTAGCCTCCTTCCAGTAGAGGTTGGAGAACAGGGTATTGGTGCATCCTTGTTTAATCTAGAAAAATTTGGGGTGTTGTAGCATCCTTGTCTGTAGTAGTAGGAAAAAATATGGGGTGTTGATGCATCCTTTATGTAGCAGCAAATAAACAATTTTGAAAAATTCATCTTATTAATGAGTTAGAGTTTGTGGTTTTCTCTTTGAGGTTTCCACGATAAAATTTTGTGTCCTAACTTGTTTTTATTCTTGTGTGTACTATACTAATTGTTTTAATGAAAAAATAAGGCAATACTGATTCACACCCACCCCTCAATATTGCTGGAAAATCCAACACTTTGGATCTAATGGCATTGAGATGGCACAATTATGGGAACTCATTAAATATATAATTGTTGAGCTATGGTATGAGGCATCTTTAGTGGATTGCATCAGGATACATGAGACTGCATAAAAACATGTTGAGGGTCTCACATGAGAAGGGGAAACTTTTACTTATAAAGTTAATGAACAATTGGAACATTAAACCGCATGTTAGACTTAGAGAAAATCCAATGCTAACCTTCTAACTTGTTTTTAACTACTAGCACGTTGAAAATATTATAAACCATGTGCAAGACAGACTCCTAAAACTTTAGACTTGACATTACATAAGTGTCCATGGTGACCATATACATGAAATATTTACATTACAATGACTGATATGGATCAAGTGCTCAAATACATGGCAAGTTGAACATAAGAAATATCCTCAACTTGGGAGGATTTTTTAGTGGAAAAACTTTAGAAGATTTATGATCACAAGATGTAATCTTCTTCATTAAAAAGTAACACTCAATATACATTCCAGGCATACACCCATCATAGAAGATCTGAGTAAATGTTATAATTTTCCCTTTACATACATAATACATCTCAATTATATCATTACTTTACAACATAGCTATGGATCACTAGATACAATGATACAGTTTGCAAGATTGGCTTAGACAAGCCATACATTGAACTTATTTTGTATTGTCAACATTTTTACCCCTCTAATAATCCCATGTACACTCTGAGGGGTGGCACCCTCTTTTTCCTATTGCACATTATCCCATTTCATATAGTTTTCATTATATTATTGGTTTAAGGAATTGAGTTCAAGTTCAATAAGTTTCCCTCTCTCATTTAGGCCCATTTCTCGTCAATGATTGTTCTACGATACTTTTATTTTATAGTATTCTATTAGGGATTTCTCATATTGTCTTGACTTTTCCATCCAATTCATAGGGTATTAATCATTTTGTTTTTCAAAATATTATGTCTCAATATCTTAGATTTGATAGCATGAAACTTTCATTGGGATTGTTGGAGATAAGAATTATGCTTGGAGTCATCTTTTTTTCTTACAAATAGCATAAATGAGGTCCTAGTTTGTCCAAATCACTTGGGGAGGCATCAAACTAAACCATATGGTGATTTGATAGTATGTAGAGTTGGATAGCCCAACAAACACATGATTTTCAACCCAACAAGAGACCAAAATAGATATGGTTTCTATCAATTATAGTTGTTCTTTAATGAACACCATGGAGAATATTTTTCCAGGGGAAATGGTAGACCATATGCCAATATAGTTTAGTCAAACATACTAATTTTTCAATTCATTCCATCGTTTTTCCTCAAAATGGGAGATGCATTGAAATTAATTGCTTCTTTAAATTAATTATGCTATTGAAATCACTAATGTGAAACATCATGCTACAATGGAATTTCCTTTATTTAACATAGGTGGTTATCCTATACTACATACCATTTATATGCAAACTAGTTTGTGGGGACATATGCAATATGGACTATACGACATTAGCCATAGAAGATAAACTTTCTTTAGAACCATATTTCTCCATCATCACACATGAAGCATCAATGAATTATCTATTTCGATTTCTCAAGTTGCTTCAACATTGTTTTTACAATAAATCAAATATTTTTTTCTTATGAAAATGTTGATGTTTTAGGGGTGGTTAAGAGGGGGGCGTGGGTGCATACTCTATGACCTTAGAGGAAATTAAAAGGTTGAATACTCATGGTGGGTAGGGATAGCATCAAACAATGAAGCAGAGGCATATGTTTTATACCAAAGAATATTGGTCCTTCCGTCCAAGCAAGTAGAAAAGGTAATGATTTTTGAGGATTCACTTATGATAGTGATAATGGTTAGGAATAGAAAGGAAAAAAGGAGGAGCATGATTGATTATAATAATTCAAGGGATCATATGGTATCTTGAATCTATTGAAGAAGTAAGGATCATCCACATTCATCACTACAACAACAAGAAAGTTGACCAAATGGATAGCAAGTCCACATACCCAGACAAAGGGGTTATTATTATTGGCCAAGATCCTCTAGGCAATAACTGGGCTCCATAAGCACTCTTCATGGAAAAAAAAGTTTTCAAAAGGAACAAAGTCCATTGAACCACTTTCAAGTTATAAACTAAAATCCAAGTGTCACTTCATCAAGATCAAAAGACATACAAATCTACCGCACTTTCACAAGAGATCACTCAGATCACATTATACAGTTGATCCTCATGCTTGTGGTGAAATCCATCTAGTACAACAATTTTAAAATAATATAATTTGTCTAGATTGTGAAGGTTGGATAAACCCCACACTTGGTATGGAAAACAAATAGAGGAATAATTTCTAGCTCCTGCTCTCAAAAGGTGGCGATGAATCCTCAACATGCACATTCTGATATCCTAGTTAGTGGTAAGCCCATCTTCTCCTCTAAACATTCTCTCCTATTTTCTGACTTTGTTTGGTTTGGAGTAAGTGGAATTGATCTTGGGAAGATAACTATATTATGGGTAAGGATAAATTTGTGTGTCGAAAATTTTTTTCTCATTTTTTTTTGGAGCAGTTAAATCAGCTGCTTATCTAGGTTATTTTCCTTTATACAACAAAGGTAGTCTAGACGTATTTCTAGGTGGTAAGCATGCTATTAAGGCTGGAGATGAGTCTAGGACCTAGGTAATTATGTTCTTCATAGACTAAAAAATACCTTTTCTCCAATCACTTGCATTCTAGCTAGTTTTTCTTGCTTTCGTGACTCTTGGACAAACAACATCTAAGATCTTAAGAAAAATGTTGAACCTAATTCACGAGCAAGTAGATGGCATGATACAAGCAATTAGGTACTTGAACAATCAATTATAACATCAAGAGGCTAAAATAACATAATTGGAAACCAAAATTAAAGAGAGCAATGCTAAAATGGATAGAGTGGGAGAGGGCATGGGAAAAATGTACAATTTCTCTTAGATTTTACTAGAGGGAGACATTCAACAATAGGGCATCCAATGTTTTTAGAGGGTTCAACAAAGGAGAATGGAAATGAAAAGTTCATTGTGCAATAGACAATTCATATTATTATTGATCAAGATCAATTCTGACTTCAAGGAGAACAGGAGCAGGAGGACGTCCTGATGGAGGAAACCCAAAGTGAGCATTATTTCCCTAAAAGCATGCTCATGTTTCACTTTTGTATCTTAACTTTGGGTGTTTGTGTTCACCAATATAGCTATAGGTGAAACAAAAATGTTTATATTTATGTTTTATATAGTCACTTAGTGAAGGAATGTAGTTCATTATCTCATCTCGATAGAGCCTAGTTGCAAAAATATGATCTTTTTGTAACTTATAGATGAGTTGATTATCCACAGCCTCTTTATAATATAATTAAAAAAATGCTAGTTTGTATTTGATAAAAGATCAATGTTATCATCATTAGCTATTCAATTTTGACTATTTTTCTCACATTATGAAGTGCACAAATTGTACTAATGTTTATTGTTTGCTTCATAAATATCTCTAAAACAAAATGACTTATTGTGGTGTCCAGAAAATATCCTCTTTCCAAAAAGTGTAAGCAATATCCATGGATTAATGTTTTAACTTGATAAAGGGATATAATCCTTCTATAACCTATTTTCAAAATTTTCTACGTTGTTATATATCTAACAAAATTGTGTTTGAGAAAAAGCACAATTTCCATGCTCGATTTCATTACATTTAAACTTATGAATCTAAGGCAATTAATGCAACTTCAAAAAGTCACCTCTCTCCTAGAAGTTATTGAATCTTAACCCTATGAATTTCAAATCTTAGGGATATTATAAAATATGATAAAACAATAGCAACAAATGATAATATTCCACTCCTTAACAACCACAATCAATGAGTCAATCCAAGAGGAAATATACCAAATGTATGCAAACCAGTTTCAATCCTCTAGGGATTTTATCATGCATAAACCAAATCTGAAAATCACTTTTTGACAACATGAAGTATAGTAGTAAATTTTCCCCGTCTTCTTCAAGATCAATGTTAAAACCATTTTAAAAAATACCCTTATCTCATCTCAAATCCATAAGACATGTACAAGTGTTGGAAATTACTAAACCATGAAAACAAAGATAGTTGAAAATCAAATATTCAATAAGATAATTATTGGATGGTTGAAAACTTTGTGTGGACACACACACACACACACATAGAATTGAAGTTCATGTGAAAACCATATACTAATCGTAAGGGTAGTACTTGATCCTCAAACTCTCTGAAAACCCTATCTATGGAAAACCAATAAAAACCTATAGCCAACACCAAGGAGCTCCAATAAGAAATAATCATACTAACAAGTCCTGATAGGAAAGACATCTCCTTTCTCCATGGCTTAAAAAGTACAATCTAGGATTTAATCACAAAACTCTAACTCCAATGTATCTAAGTGATGAAACCCTAGCCTTATTATTCAAGATGCTCCAAAATTTCCAAGAAACCTTAATGCCTCCAAGAAGGAAGAGACAGAGAGAGAGAGAGAGAGATGCATTCTTCTCCTCACATCTCTAACACAAGATAATGAAGGTATGATTTCATTTGAAAGACCTCTCTCCTTCCTCTAAATATATGAGAGGTAAGGGGGACTTACAATACTTATTTGGACTTAAACCCTTACAATGAACACGTGAAGCTATGTACTCCAAGTTCGGGTACACATGTAAAGCTCTAAGGTGATGATGTACATAAGAAAGGATCCAAATCAAGGATTCTCAATGAGATGTGTCCAATGCTACTCCTCCAATCCTCCACAAACTCTGACAATGCTCGTAATCCATGTGCTCTAGTGGTCCACTCCCCATACATGAATATTGTCATGACTTGGGTGTTCCTAAGTCAAATCCATGCCCCCATGCAAGCATTCATGATAACCTATAATTTCTAGGTTTTAATGATCCTCCCCTAATGTAGGGAAAGCATCCAACTGAGGTCAATCAACCAATGAGTAATCCACCTTCGATGTGCAAATCCATCACAAAACATCCAAGGATGAATCATAAACCATGGTCCCTAAATCTCGTGAAGGACCCTGACAAATGGTGTGAACACTTTCAAAGTAACCCTTAAATCTAACAAATTGACTAAGTAGGGAGTTGAGGAGCATTATTCATTGTTCAAGGTATATTGAAAATTGCATCAATTAGGATTCTTTTGAGTATTTATACTTTTATTTAATGAAGTTTACAAGTCTTTTATTTATCAATTTCTTGTTATATACAGAGTAGATCCAAAAGATTAAAAAAATATGTATTTGAGGGTATGAGTTTGTTGTCCACATACCACCAAATTATGACTAATTTTCCAATACTCAAATGTGATAGTAATTGAAAGACATAACTATAGAATTACAATTATGATAACTTAAACCAATATTGATGACCCACATGTTAAGGTTGTAAATAATCTCTAGACTTATCAAAACCATGATGAATCTCTCATTAACAGTTGTTTTACTCATAAAATACATTTTTTCCATAGCGAAAAAAGAGTTTAACTTTAAATTATAAAAGTTAAAACCAGATATTACATAAAACTTTATACAAAAGTGTCCATCTAGCACTGCATCCAACCTGCAAGGGATATACATAAGATTTATTCTCTTCATAAAAAACTACATAAATCAAAAGACCAGAGACCCAAGAAATCCATTGTCTGGAAAAAATGACCCTTCCATACTACTCAAAATCACAAGCCAAAGCAGCTGAAAGGACAAGCACTCAGCTAGTGTCCAAAATTACCCTCAAAGAGAGAGTGGAATATTTCCAAATCTCAAAGTAAATGAGACCATCCATATCACATATCCCTGCCTTTGAAAAACTGTATGCCATAACATTAATCTCTTGGAAAATATGCTTAAAAGAGATACACATGAAAGAGGATATCGACCTTTGGACTTTCATCTTCCAGTGGTCCAAGATGAGGGAGTGGAATTTGGAGTAACCACTTTCCCATCCAATAATTAATTGTGATTCACTGACGATCATAACTTTCTCAACCCTACAAGCCTTAGATAGTTAGAGAATTCCCCAAAGAGGCAAGAGCTCCACTTTGGAATTGTTTCCTCTCCCAGCCTTCATCCAACCCTTGATGACAATCTAGGAATTAAGTTTTAAGACAAAACCAACACCACAAATACATGCCTGAGTCGCACCATCTAAAAAAACTTGTTGGACGATCTGCGGGAAAGATAGGAATCTGAATAAAACGGGTCTTTTTCATGAGTTTCAGTTTATGCCAAACCGAGAAAGAACCCACAATATTGGACAAAAAAATCATATGGTCACCCTTGATGCCATAAAAAGTGTCTCTATTACGTGCCTTCCAACATTCCCAATCCACAAATAAAGGAATATATCTAAGGATTTTCTCCTTTGTGAACCAGGAAAAAAAACTATCAAGCAAAGATTCATTATCCCAACAAACAATGGATTTATGATGGCTTCTCAACTCCTTCAGAATATTCTTAAAAAAGAACAATGGCCAAATAAATGATACACATTTTCTTCATTAGATTTGCAAAGGGTACATCTATTCGGGCCTAAGAAACATTTCAATTGAAGAATATCCCAAGTAAGAACCCTTTTGTTCAAACTTATCCAGATGAAGAGTTTGATCTTAAGTGGACGTGGATCCTTCCAAAGCCACTGGTTCCACCAGTGAGAACTTAGCTCAGATTTTGATTCAAAGATCAGATCGTAAGCCGATTTCATAGTAAAAATTTCAGTTTCTTTATTTCGACCCCATACAAGTTTATCCATAGAGGATGAGAGAGTGATTCTTGCCTGCTTTAAACTCGCTTGATACCTGGACCACTCTTCCCCATGACCACCTTTTAGCTGAAGATCCCAGGGCGAGGCCCACTTGAAGTGTCCACCAGAACCTGCCTTCCAAACATGTTGCAAAACCACAAAGTTTTTCTTATGAATAACATAAATAATTATTCTCAACAGTCTAAAATTTTCCTCCATCCCCACGATAGGATCCATACCAATATTGGCATGAATACCTCTTCCAACCACCCATTCGATAGCATGATGAATTAAAGAAAAATTGTGCATGAAACTGGTCCAAATACTTGAAGAGTTAAGCCATTTCTTATTAACATTCCTAATCTAATGCTCAAGACTCAACCTTTTTAAATATTTGGATCGAATAACCTTGCCCCATAAGCCCTGATTAAAAAGACACCACAAGAAGATTTGGAACATAGATCTTGATTGAAACTTGATAAGCATTTGATCCCCCACCCCCCATAGGAAATAGGCCTTGATAAAGCCTCCCAATCACATAAATGAAACTTACCGCCATATAGCCTTCCATCCCAAAGAAAATCAAACAACAATTTTCTAATAGCGGACAAAGTCAATCTCAAAATATGAAATAAGGAGAAGTAGAAAATAGAAATTCTTTGTAACACAAACTTAATTAGAATGAATCTTCCACCCAAAGAGAGATATCTACAGAACCAACCACTTATTTTTTGATCGATCCTACGGATAAGCCACTCCCAATCCTTCGAAGAGTATCCACAAGGTTTAAGGTTAAAACCAAGATATTTGAAACCGACCATGAAATCCACCATTTTATAGTTTAGTATAGTAGCAGCCAAATCTCTTTCACTATCATCAACATTTGTGAAGATGAAACAATATTTCTCCTTACTTACATTAACCCTGAAGCTTCACAAAATAGAGAAATGATGTCATTAAAGGAGCGCCACTCCTCAACCTTCCCTTTTCCAAATAAAAGGACATCATCTACAAAGATGAGATGAGTTAATTTAAAATTCCCTGCAAACAACACCCTTGCAATATAATTTGAATCCTTAGCTTTCCTCAGTAGGAGATTGACTCCTTCAATGGATAGAATGAAAAGATAGGGAGACATAGGGAAACCTTCTATAATTCCCCTACATCCTGAGAAAAAGTGGGAAGGTGAACCATTAATTAAAACTGCATATCTAAAAAAAGAGACACAACCCATAATCCAAGCACAAATATCGTAAGATAAACCAGACTGAATAAGGATTAGTCTGAGAAATGACCAGTCCAGGAGATAATAGAATTTAATTAAATATAATTTAAGAATAAATTCCTTCTTCCTATTTAGCTTCAAGGAATGAAGACATTCTTGGGCTATACCAATAGCATCCTACAGTTGTTGGTTCGACAAGAAACCGAATTGATTCTCGGAGATAAACTTATCCAAAGAAGGATTCAGTCTTTCAGCAATGATTTTCAAAATAATATTATACAATAAATTACACAACAAGATTGGACGTTAATCATTAAAATCTTACGGCTTGTCCTTTTTCAAGATTCAAGTGAAAAATTGGTGTTCAAATTGCCAGGAACCCCCCATCCTTCTACTTTCATCAACCGCAACAGTAATATCATGGCCCAACAAATCAAAGAAATGAAGAAAGAATTCAACCGTCTACCCATCGGGGTTGGGACTTTTTTCTTTCAGAAAATGGGTTAAAGCTTTTATTACCTCCTCCAAGGAGATCCAAGCCCCAATTTGATCACATACCTATTCCCCAAACATACGAGGAAATAACTGCACAACTTTTAACTGACTTAAGAGACTGGTTTAGGGATATTTAGGAAAAATACCTTGGAAATAATCGGTCACAAAAGACTTGAGTTGTTTATCACTGGAAACTACATCTCCTTGAGGGTTTTAATGTCCCAAACACCATTTGTCATTTTCAGCATATTTGCAAACCGGCGGAAAAAATTTGTATTGTTATCCCCTGCAACCATCCACACAGCCCGACTCTTCTCATGGGGGATTCACCTTGTTGAGAAAAATCGTATCACGTTCATTCATGATGGGGTAATTTTGATTGTGAAAAATAAGGTCAATATATTGTAGGTGTTGGGGGCAAGGAAATAGGGAATGGGGTTTTTATAGGTATTGTGGGGGTATAAAAAGGGGTTTATATTAAAAATAAGGAATATATTGTAAAAATAGGGGTTTTTTAATTGGAAATATGTATTGGGAGGGGGAACAACAAAAGGATTTGTGTAAGTAATTACCAATATCTAGTGAAATTAGGGGTATTCTTTAATAGCATATGAATGAAGGCATTATGACATGGTTTCACTAAGTGAAGACCCCGTGACTCTTCTGTCGCAAAGTCTCCTCTTTTTTCCTCAGTGAATTCCTCCTCTGGGCTTCCAAATAAACCAAACTGGCCTTTCTTTCCTTAGAGAAAAAAGTATCATCAACCCCTTCAAAAAGGAATTGAAACTATTTTTCAATCCTACCCAACGCCTCCTCCGTTTGTTTCTTTCTCTCACTTTCCCATTTTCAAACTTCCATTTTTAGTAAATTCAATTTTCAAACCAAGTTGCTAACCAAAGACCCACTAGTCCCCTTGTCCAAGATACTCCAACGGTCACGAACAAAAGCACAGAAGTCATGATCCTCAAGCCAAATAGGGTTAAATTTAAAATGATAGTGAACCTTGTCACAATCAAAGTCTAAATGAAGGAAAATAGTTTTATGATCAAAGAAGTCGGAGGCGAAATCCCAAGACATGTATCTACTAATGTCCTCAGATAAAGACTTCCAATAAAAACCTATATAGTCAGTTGGATACTCCAACGGGACCAAAACGCCCATTTGACCAAATCAGAACTATAAGAACTGGTAAAATGTCGATGAGGTTTGTTGATTCAAACAATTTGAGGAAATAATCAGCCGAAGGATCCATAATTTTACCTATGCCCCACACTTCATCCAGAGAAAGCCTACATTTAATATCTTCTGCCAGGATGAGGGCTTTGTCATTTAGTAAATCATCCTGGGAAACCGAGTCCCAAAATAAATGATGATTCTGATAAGGAGCGTACACATTCAAAATACGCACAATTTTGTCAAAGCCCTTTAACCTCTCTTCCACCAAAATCCCAGCATAGGTGAAAAAATCCTTGAAATCCGCAACAGTCAGATCCCAAGAAACCAGAGTGTTAGAATAGTAGAGACAAGCTAAACTAGTTAACCTATCTAAGCAACCAAGAACATATCATAAAATATAAGAACAGGAAAAGAAAAGGACAAGAGAACACCGATATACGTGGTTCACCCTAATGGGTTACATTCACAGGAAGGTAGTCTTCTATTATCTCCAGAATATCTTCTCCAATATTACAAGAGAGCAAAGCACAAATACCCCAAAGAATATAGATGATGTACAACAGTGTCACAATAGTACCACTACTACATCAAGAATACATGATATGTAGAGACTCACTTGACCTTATTATATACTAAGACATGAGGAGAAATTACTCTCACATATTGCATGTGGGATAATATAATTCTCCAAAATAACATCTCTTAATACAATACCATGGACAAATATTCTACACAAGTAAATACAACACCATATAACTATGGGTTGAATGTATTACTCATTTACATAAGATTGTAGACAACTTCCAACATAATACAAAGACATTATTACCTTCCAAGGAATATAATATATTCCAACACTCCCCCTTAATAATGGTTGGGAGAAGGGCCCACACTATCACTAAAGAAGGAAGGATTCATTACTACTCCCCCTTGATGACAAATTCCCGCATTGCAAGCAAGGAATGAAGATGCACACACTTCGCCTCGATGAAGGATTTGGTGAAGATATATGATGCCTGCTGCTCGGTAGGACAATACTGAAGAGAAAGAATACCACCTGCCACAAGTCTGCGAATGTAATGAGTGTCAAGGTCGAGATACTTTGTCTTTGAGTGATATATCAGATTATAAGCAAGCTAGATTGCACCCTGATTGTCACATTTCAACACAGTGGACGATTTCGGAGCCAGACCAAGCTCTGTAAGAACATGCCGTAACCAAACTACTTCTTTAGCTACTTCTTTGGTTGCTCTGTATTCTACTTCACATGAATATAAAGAAAGAGTCTTCACCTTCTTGCTCGACCAAGAAATCGAACCTGAACCAAGTTGAAATACATAACCTGCAGTGGATCGTCGATCAAAACTGTCACCTTCCCAATCAAAATCTATGTAACCAGAGAGTGAAACTGTAGTATTGTTCGAATAAAAAACACCACAGTGTAATGTCCCCTGTAAATATCTCAGAATCCTCTTGGATGCCTTCCAATGACTTTCAGGAGGTTGATGCATGAATCGAGAAACCAAAACAATGGCAAAAGAGAGATCTAGTCGGCTATGAGTTAAATATATCAAACTGCCTACAAGCTAACAATAAAGAGTAGCATCAACAAGCGGTGTGGTACACTCAACAGTTAACTTTACACCAGACTGAAATGGCATAGGAGTATATTTATAATCACCCATATGGAAACAAGCCAACAGGTCTGTAGCATACTTCGACCAAGAGAGAAACATACCATCTGCCATATGCTAGATTTGAAGACCCAAGAAATAATGCAATAAACCAAGGTCAGTCATTTCAAATTTCTTTTGAAGATCACTTTTTAGATTTTGAATTAATGTAAGCTGGTTGCTTGTGATGATTAGACCATCTACATATAAAACAACAATGAGAATATTAGTACCAAAGTTCTGAACATACATATTTGTATCATATATACAATGCTTAAAACCATTCTTCAAAAAATATGCATCAATTTTATCATACCAAGCCCTAGATGCTTGGTTGAGACCATATAAAGACTTGTATAATTTACATACTAAATTTGATGATTCGGCATTAATAAAACCAGGAGGTTGTTGCATATAAATTTCTACATTAAGATCACCATTTAAAAAAACACTTTTAACATCCATTTGGTGTATTTCCCATTTATAATATGAAGCAATAGATAAAATGGTTCTTATTGTATTCATTTTAGCAACGGGAGTAAAAGTTTCATTATAATCTACAACTTCAAGTTGATTAAAACCTTTTGCAACTAACCTAGCTTTATACTTTTCAATCTGTCCTTCTGCAGTGAACTTAGTTTTATAAACCCATTTACAACCAGCTAAATTCTAACCAACAAGAAGAGGAACAAGAGACCAAGTCTTGTTCTTCATAAAAGACTCATACTCAGCAGTCATAGCTTGTTCCCATTGAGGTTTATCTTGAGCTTGAGCATAAGAGGTAGCATCATCTGTGGCCAAAAATTTGGTCATAAGGGAAAAGTTAGATCTAGTTCTATGAGGTTCGGAAGGGTTACCGACCTCACTACCTACAGATTCAAGAGTTTTTCGAGCCCAAACAGGAAGGTTATAGGAAACAAAAGTTTCTTTAGATTTAGTACTTTCATCTGGAATACTTGAAGAAGAGGGTGAACTAGGATCAACAACATGCACAAAACTGGAAGAAGAAACCGAGATAGGAGTAACAGGAGACAATGAGAAATTCAGTGTAACATGAGGTTCGATAGACTCAGGTGGTGAAGGTACTTCAGCAAAGTGAACATCCCTTTGGATGATAACACTCTGAGTAGAGGTATCAAATAACCTGTAAGCCTTAAAATCCTCAGAATAACTAATGAATATACATTTGTGAGACTTGGGATCTAACCGTTTTCGTTTATCATCAGGAATATGAGCCCAACATTCACAACCAAACACCTTAAAGTTACTAAGGTCAGGTTTTCGACCATTCCATTTTTCCTCAAGGGTAACATGTTTAACGGCTTTTGTAGGAACTCGATTTAAAATAAAGTTTGCACAACTTATAGCTTCAGCCCAATTTTTTTATGTAATCCTTTAGAATAAAGCATACATCTAGTCATTTCAACTAAAGTTCTATTTTTCCATTCAGCAACATCATTTTGTTGAGGTGTGTAATGTACAGTCTTTTGGTGTTGAATACCATGTTTAGATTAAAAAGATTCAAATTCATTCTTAACAAAGTCCCCCCCCACCAATTATCTGATCTTAAAGTCTTAATCTTCTTACCAGACTCATTTTCAACCAAAGATTTAAAAATTTGAAATATTGAAAAAACTTCAATTTTATTTTCAAGAAATAAACCCATGATTTTCTACTAAAGTCATCAATAAAAGTAAGAAAATAAACTCTACGAGATAAAGAGGGAACTTCAAGATGACCACAAATGTCACTATGAATTAATTGCAAAGGTTCTTTAGCAGGCCAAGCTTTACCTTTCTCAAACATTCTCTATGATGTTTACTAAGAACACACCCTTCACAAACACCGTTAGTAGAAGAAATATGAGGCAAGTCATGTACCATTTTAGTTAACAATTGCATTTTACCATAATTCAAATGACCTAATCTTTCATGCCATAATTTACTATGTTCATCAGCGTGGGAAACATAGGAATAAAAAAGGTTTCCTTTTAGTTGAGTTAAAACCAACAAATCTATATAGAGCAACAATATGATCAACGGACCCAGAAAAAACTACTTTGAAATTTTGATTGATATCTTTAAGAACATATTTTTCAAGCCATGCTTCAAATTTAAACCATTTTTTACAAGCACGATAAATAGAAAGTAAGTTAATGGGCGTGTGTTCAACATGAAAAACATCTTCCAATTGACCATTAGTAACATTAACATTACTGGAACCAATTACGGAAATTTGTTTACCATCACCTGTAGAAAATTTCTGAGATATGTGTTTACGATTGTCATAAGAAGTAAATAAACAAGCATCACCAGTTATATGTTTAGATGCACCAAAATCCATTATCCATTCCACGTTAGAGGAAGAATTATTAGGCAAAACAACAGATGCACATAAAGCTACTTGAGATTCATGAGAAGTTTTCTTTTTAGCTTTAGCCATTAAACGTTTTGCTTTAAAACAATCCTCTTTAGGATGGTTAGTTTTACCACAATGTTTACAAGGATCATAGAAAGTATGTTTACTATTTCCACTAGAAGCATGAGAAGCATGTATAGAATTAGTATTAGAAGGATTAGAACCTTTAGCATTATTAA
The DNA here is from genome assembly GCA_001517045.1 of Pseudotsuga menziesii. Classification (NCBI taxonomy): domain Eukaryota; kingdom Viridiplantae; phylum Streptophyta; class Pinopsida; order Pinales; family Pinaceae; genus Pseudotsuga; species Pseudotsuga menziesii. Next base: position 48,864 of record LPNX010685057.1, read on the forward strand.
AACTTTTCTTATGATGCTTATTAAGTGCAGCTAGAGTTTTATTAGGTGTGAGTTGTCCTGAAACAATTAACCTTTATTGCTCATTGATCAATCCTTTACAAAAATCATCAAAAATTTGCTTCATAGTACTTTGAGACAATTCTAGAGCTCTATTCCTAGTTTGGATGAACATATCAAAAGAAGATGGCATTTTACGTTCTACAAGAATAATAAGAGCAGTGTTAGTTTTCTTGTAATCTTTACCACAACTATTTAATTTCTAATTTGAATTTTTCAATTTAGCAAGATATAACTCAACTGTGTCAAAGTCAGCAGGTCTAAGGTCAAAGATCTTCTTTTCAAGAGAATATGGCAAAACATCATTAGATTTATCAAATAAAGAGGAAAGAATTTGTCATACCTGAACTGGGTTGTCTTCTACCTCAATACTTACCTGAAGACTATCTGCAATAGTTTGACCAATGAGCCCCCTTGCTTGATCACTTTTAGCTTCCCATATAGCCAAATCATCAGCAAGAGTAGGTTTCTTGTGTTCACCATTAGCTAGCCTCCAAATATTCTTACTCCTGAGAACATCAATCAACTTTCTCTTCCATGCAATATAGTTAGAACCAACTAATTCAAGAACAGAAGCTACTTCGGAAGTCATAATGAGTGAAATTTTGTCAAGAAATAAAAACCCTAATCTTGAAAAATGATAGAAAAATAGTGAAGAACATGAAAACAGTTACACTTTAATAACCTGAATCTGCAAAAGCACAGTTAGAAACACAGTAAAGAAAAGAGAAGAAACTTTCACTTACAACCCTGTGACAAAAATGTACCCAGAAAAGCCCAGTTTTATGTTTTGGCCACGTCGGTGGATATAGAATGGCTATTCCAATTCCAAAAACAGGTTATACTAAAAAATCTGGTAAGAAATGACCAAGTTACGACCCTTTTTTATAATTGTAGTTTTTATTATCGAAAGGAAGCCCAAAAATGCCCAGTTTTCTATTCTGGTCACATTCGTGGATCCAGAATAGCTATTCCAATTCCAAAAATAGGTTATAATAAAAAAACTGGTAAAAAATGACCAAGTTACGTAAAAAATGACCAAGTTACATCCCTTTTGTATAAATGTCGTTTTGTTACCGAAAGGAAGCCCGAAAATACCCAGTTTTTTGTTCTGGTCACGTAGGGTGGATCCAGAATAGCATTTCCAATTCAAAAAACAAGATATAATAAAAATTCCTGTAAAAACTGACCAAGTTACCGCCCTTTTTTATAACTATCATTTTTATAATCGGAAGAAAGAAATCCTTGAGGAGACCCCCGAAATCATGTAGATCTACAGAAAAAACATCAAGAAACCCTTGAAAAACTTCTGCAAAAATCTTACACAACAAGTTAGGGTTAGAGTAAAAAATAATGCAAAAATATGCTCAAATCTGAAGAGAAGCCTAATGGCTACCAGATAGAAAGCAAATCTACAACAAAATGACAATGCCCAAATGATAATCATTATTGATTGAAAGCTATAGAAGGTACTAGATCATAGCAACCTGCTCTGATACCATGTTAGAATAGTAGAGACAAGCTAAACTAGTTAACCTATCTAAGCAACCAACAACATATCATAAAAGATAAGAACAGGACAAGAAAAGGACAAGAGAACACCAATATACGTGGTTCACCCTAATGGGTTACATCCACGAGAAGGTAGTCTTCTATTATCTCCAGAATGTCTTCTCCAATCTTACAAGAGAGCAAAGCAAAAACACCTCAAAGAATATAGATGATGTACAACAGTGTCACAATAGTACCACTACTACATCAAGAATACATGATATGTAGAGACTCACTTGACCCTATTATATACTAAGAGGTGAGGAGGAATTACTCTCACATATTCATGTGGGATAATATAATTCTCCAAAATAACATCTCTTAATACAATACCATGGAAAAATACTCTATACAAGTAAATACAACACCATACAACTATGAGTTAAATGTATTACTCTTTTACATAATATTGTAGACAACTTTCGACATAATATAAAGACATTATTACCTTCCAAGGAATATAATCTATTCCAACACAGAGTACCACCCAAAATACCTGTGGAAACCAAAGCACAAACACGCCAAGTCGGTTTGAGTTTAAGAAAAAATTCACAAGTAGTTTATGTAGAGATCATCATCTCTTGTAACAGTAAAATCCCCGGTGTCAACACTCGCAAGAGATGTTTCATGACAGAAGGCTTAAGGCCACTGCCAAAAACTCCAATGTTTAAAGAAACCACATTGATGATGTAACCTCACCAAGGGTTGATTCGTCTCTAAGAGCCCAAAGATCCAGATTCAAAACCTCATTAGAAAGGTGAGGTAGACCTTTGTCAAAAAGTGATGAAACCCTTGGATTTTCGCAAAAATCAGCAACAATCCCTGCCTTGCCAGCACCCCCTACCTGCTTGGATTTTTTAGGATTTCTAGCCTTCCTCAAATTGACATTAAGGTTGTGCAGGGCGGAGATAGGGATGACATCAGATCCCTCAGCTACCGAAGAATAGGTTTCAAGAGGAACTTTACTTCCAGCAAGGGATCCCAAAAGGTCTTGTATAAGGGAGGAGGATATAGAAATATCCAAAGGACAAAATCCATTGGGTTTTAACAGGAAAAAATATTTAGGAAGGAAAGACGAAGATAGGGTTCCCAAGGGAGACTCAACAGACTTAACAACAACCATAGGAAAATCAATCCCATTTCCCACCTCCAGGATGACTTGGTCTTCCAAAGATTTAGGCCCTCCCACAAACATTACACAATTAAGATTAAAAGCATCCTCGACAACCGAACCTTCCAAATCCAGGATAGGGGTAAAGACAGAGTCACGAACTTCATCAACCAAAAGAAAAATGAGAATCGAAGGGAGATTTTCAATGAACTTACCAACAAAGGAGCTCGTTGAATCCTTATCCAGAGGTAAAGGAAAGCTAATGTCTGTCACCATGTCCTCCATTCCTTCAAAGTCTACCACCAACAACTTTGAGAGTGTGTCCTTCACAAAACCTGTAGAACAATCCGCCTTTTGATGACCTGTCCACTTGCATTTGAAACACTTGAATGGAACTCGCCAACATTCGAGTTGCTGAATGAAAGAACCACCCTCCCATACCACCTCTAAATCGGTCGAAAGACCACCCACAATGTCTACGTTAACCAAAACCTGGGGCACCATCTTCTCAGCCACCGAAAGGTGAGTCACCTCCATCATAATTAAATTGCCTATAGAGTTAGCAATTCCCATGAACCCCTTAATGTTCCAACATAAGAGAGGGAGGTCAGGTAGGATAACCTAGAGATGGCATCTGGGCAGAGTAGATTTCCAAGGATCGAAGTCAAGCTAACAACGATCCAGGACCAAGGATCCATGCCCAATCACCCAATAATGTTGTTCGATGGCTTGGCGGTCCCCCTCAGACAAAAAATGGAAAACTACCAGTCGTTTACCAGCGTCATCACACAAGGCATGTTGGAAATAAAAGGATGTCACCTAACCCTAATCCATGAGATGATATATGCTTGAGCCAAATGCAGAAACTAAAACTTCCCTATTGGGTCCCTTTCTTTAAGATGAGAAACCATATCATAGGTAACATCATGACCCAAAAATCAAAGCAACCTCCCCTTCTTGACTTTCTCAAAATGTAAATGACCTTTGCCAAGTCTAAAAAAAGCAGAAATTCCAACTGCATCTACCCGAGGCTTCACACGGCCAAGAGAAACTTTAGAGTTTGTCCTTGATTCGAAACCCTTAGGCCCCAAATCTGAAAAAGTCAATATTTTTCACCACACTGTTCTAACATGAGGGTATAAACCTTGATCAAACGTCCTCAAGATGAGAAGGCGAAGGAGCTTTCGAGGACACCCATATTCAACCATCCGACCAACACTCGGACACAAAGTCAGGTTTAGACAGAGGAAATTTAGACATGCCGACACCCCTAGTCACATGTACACCAAGAGGAAAAATTGGAAAACAGAAGGAAACAACAAAGAGCTAAGGAAATCCAACAAAACCAGGGCCAAAAAAGATAGGTAAGGACAATTCCCACTTGATTAACCTGGTTGGTACTAGGCTAGGTCGTTAGACCGACTGGACTCCATGACTTCAACGACCAAACTCGAGCAGCCCCCGAGCAGGGTTGAAGTAAAGGGAGGAAGCAACAACTTCAAGCACATAAGGTAACGGAGGATGCTAGGGTTACAACCTCTCGGCTCGGCTCCACCATTAGACTCTCACCAGTCTCTAAGGTTCCAACTAGTTACCTTTTTCGGAAATCCACTTTGTAGCTAAACAAACCTGCTTTCGACATACAACATAATTTTTAAAGTTTTAAATTTTTACAAACATGCTAATTTCCTCTGTGTTCCTTTTGATTATACATAACCTTTTCATCAAATATCATTGCCCTTATTTCATATATATCTTTATTCATTTTTATTTTTATTAAAATCTATTAATTTCTATCTAAATAAAAAAATAAAAACAATATTTCAAACGTCCTCTAATAAAATAAATTTAACAAAAAATCGTTCGCATTGCAAAAGTAAAAAATTAATTTGACCATTGTAACAATAATAATAAATATATTAAATATTAACTAGTGATATATAATACTAGGTTAATGTAACAAAAGCCAAATTTAATTATTATTATTAAGCTAGGTTAATCAATGTAAATAAACTAAGAGGTGACTTGAAAAGTCACCTCTCTTCCCCATTCACGGTATAAATTACCGGGGCCCTATTATGTAACACATCTTATTTTACACTACTTGCCCTTTATGGCATTTATACGTTACTTATACTGGTTATTCTATTATTGAGGAACTTTGTTCCTTTCAGTGGTATCAGAGCCTCGTTGGATAGATCCCGGCCTTTGGCTATATTTTTGGCTTTTAGCCATCACCCAGGGTTCCCTGAATTTTTGGGTTTCACATTATTTACACCTTGTGTAGAATTGGGTTTCCCCAAAAAATAGGACTTTGTCCTTAAAAATTTCAAAAAAATAAAAGTAATAAAAAAAAGGTTAAAAGTAACTCCCCAAAAAAAAGAGTTAAAAAAAAGTGAAAAAAATAGTGAAAAAAAAAAGAACGAGGAAAAAAAAAGGGAAAGAAAAAAAAAAGGTTAAAAAATAAAATATAAAAGTAAAAAAAAAGAGAGGGTAAAAGTGAAACCACACCTGTTTTCTTAAAGTGGGTTTGGGTTTGAATATAAAAAGTGCATAATAATAACTACAAAGAAGGAAGTGAGATTTGAACCTAGGTGGGGAAGGTAACACTTATTCCTCACACTTATTCCTCCCAACCACCCAATCTACTTGCATTTTACAAAAGTATTGGAAAAAAACAAAAGTCAAGGACCAAAATTTGGAAGGTTATATATTATTTTATATAACTTAAGTTAAAAAATTATTATTATTATTATTATTTTATTAAAAAATAATTATTTTTGGAAAAAAGAAAGGTTATTTAACATAATCAAAGAAGATCTTCTATCATTGAAAAAGCGAAAGAAAAGAAGGCTAGACAATCAACCGAAATCCGCTATCAAACAAGAAGACCAATTCGAAAAATTGGAATTCAAGAGGTCATGGCGACTATGATACCAAAATTACAAACACAATTACGGGCAGTTTCGAATGAGCTAAAAGAGTGCAAAATCACCAATAATAGTCTACTATTCGAAATCGACAAACAGAAACTAAGGATTACTACCTCGGAAATGAATATTGGATTTTTGGAAGATAGTAATAGAAAACTCATAGAAAGGCTAGTAGATAAAGATGATAAAATATCACGTCTTGAAGGCATCATTCAAAAACTTGACGACCAAATAATAAAGTCAAAAAAAGTCGAAGAACATCCGTATCGGAATATTATCGAATTGGAAGAAGAAATTAGTTGTCTTAACAAATTCGTCATTGACAAAGAAGTTGAATTAGCACAAGTACATGAAAAGTTAGGAAATCAGAAAACAAAATTACGTCATTATCAACAACAAAAAGAAAGACTCCAACAACAACATGACGACAGTAAGAAGACACATAAGTTGGAATTGACAAAAGTCAACAAGGTATTATCAAGCAATACCGAAGAGATTTTTCGACTACGAAATCATAACAAAACATTGATTACAAAGATCAAAAAATTGAAAAATAGTAGCAAGAGGGAACACTCCGGTGAAGATCTCGAAGGAAAAATACTGGAAAAGCAATAAGAAAACCAGTATCTAGATAATCGTAATCAAGATGAAAGAATCGAAAAGATTCAGAATCATAACAAACTATTGGAGAACCAAGAAGCACAAATCCAGGAAAATGCACCTAAAAATCAAATCGAGGAAGTGAAGACAGTCCTCACCGCAGTCCAAAAGAAAGAAGAACAAACAACACCTACAGCGTATAGACATCCTAATTATAATCGTCATTTTGACCAACGACAAGGTCAAAATGAATATTCACAGAAGACTTATGTGGACTTGCGAGAATATCGACATACTAAGCAACAATTGAGACGAATCGTCCCACAATATGATCTCAGAGCTTCGATAAAAATAGATCTGGGATGGACCATAGCAGATACGATGCAACAATTCACCTAGGGAATCCGTAACTCGTATCGGCTCATTTCCTCAAATGTCGCAAATACAAAAAGGAAAGGATCCCAAGACGATCTTTCAAAGGAAATCAGACATTGCTATCAATACAGCTTTGAGGACAAAGCTTCCCTTAAGGGGAAGGCAATGTAACAATAATAATAAATACATTAAATATTAACTAGTGATATGTAATACTAGGTTAATATAACAAAAGCCAAATTTAATTATTATTATTAAGCTAGGTTAATTAATGTAAATAAACTAAGAGGTGACTTGAAAAGTCACCTCTCTTCCCCATTCATGGTATAAATTACCAAGGCCCTATTATATAACACGTCATATTTTACATTACTTGCCCTTTATAGCATTTATATATTACTTATACTGGTTATTCTATTATTGAGAAACTTTGTTCTTTTCAACCATCATGTAAGATTTTTTTAAATTCAAATTCAAACAAATTGCAACAAGAACTTACCATTACATGAACTTAATACATAACCACAAAGCATTAAATATATTCTTTATAATCCATCGAATAATATACTCCTAATGCCAATCACATCAACCATGGTTCCGTCATGCATAATTTTTAAGGGAAAATAAATGTTTATAATGGTCATATCTTAGAGCTTTTTATTGTGTATTCATGTAATTTTGTCATAATATTGTTTATGTAATAAAGTAATATTAAGATGATTAATCTATGCCTTATATTAACCATGAAATCTGAAATCTGAAATGGGGAATCACATAAGTCTGATCACTTACTCTCCGCTCTCACTCATGCATTATGTCTTATCACAATACATTATTGAATAAAAATATTCAAATATTTTCTCTTATTTTTATACTCTGTATTATTTACGATTCTTTGTATGAAATTTTGACATGTTATTAAAGCCATGAAAGAAAGAATTTAGGGAGGCATGGTTGAAGAGAATCTAAGGCAAAGGCATGGTAGAAAAAAATCCAAGACATAAAAATATAGGGAGTCATGGTAAAAGAGAATTAAAAGCATAAAAAGAAAAAAAAACATTTACTTGAGTGTGTTATGTAAAAATTTAAGTTATATTAAGAGAGAAGTTAACGTTAAATATAATGTGAGATGGGTTGATATGGAAGTCTTTATTTATATTAAGAAAAAAGAACTTTAAAGTGATATCGAGAGAGAAAAAGGAGGAGATACACATATTATTATTAATTTGAATAACTAAGACAATAATTTAAACCTACAAAAAGCATGGAATATGTGGTGTGTAGACATAATTTACCACTATTGTAGCGGGTTGTGATGACAACCAGTAAAAAAAAGGAATGAGATGTACACATTATTAATTTGAGCAAATCTGAGACAATATTTTAGACCTAGTGCACTTAAAATGTGGTGTGGGGGGGCTAATTTAACAATATCACAACAAGTCAATATAGTGAAGGGTAGGGTTGCAAAGGGTGGTGCCAAGCAAAAGCAAGGTTGTATGAAGTATGTGAGGTCATAGGAAGCAAACAAACTGAGCTATATAAATACAACCAAATGCACATAACAGAGGCGATCATGTAACAATAGAGGCATGTTAGAGCATAACAAACATGTTAGACGTTGGTGGAAAGAAACATGTCAAAAGTGGTGCAGCATCAACATAATAGGTGTAGAGGCACATTTTTTTGTGAAAAATAGCAAGCACGGAAACCAGAAAATGAAGCATTGCACATAGACAAGAAATATGCTCTTTTCAATAAATATGGAAGAAGGTTATTCACTTATGGAACACATTAAAAACCAAATACATTGGAGATCAATTATTAGCAATTAGTAGAAAAATAGACGAGGAAGACTATAATATTATTTATTTGGAAGTCTTCCATTTCTTTTGTAAACTTTATTGAAATATTGAGTTTACATCATAATCTACTGCAATTTCTTTTCAGAAATTGTGCAACAAATCTCTCAAAAATGAAAATGGAAGAAGAAAATACATAGTGGCAACAATAACAAAGCTTCAAAGAGTGCCCTTGCATCCAGTTTTAAAAGCAAGGGAAGTTTATAAAACCAAAAAACAAAAGAAAATATCAAGATACAAACAAATCGAGTAAAGAAATGAAGCGTTTTAATTATGGAAAAATTGGTCATGAGTAAAGCTTGTATAAAATTGTTGTAGGATTAGCAACACATCCAAGGGGAAACCAGAAATAATCATTGCAATGTTTCCATGCACAAAGACTAATATTTATATGTCATTTTATAGCATTATGTGGTTCAAAAGGATGGTAAGTACAATTATGGTATTTTGATTCAGGGGCATCCAAAGACATGAGTAGCCATAGTGATTAGTTTATCCACTTTGTGCGAGATAAAACCAAATCAACTACATTGGTTTTTGTTAATGGAAAGGAATACCTTACACTACCAAAAACCTCGACAATTATGAATTGTGAAAATATACATTCTTAAATGTACAACATTGGTGTTCGTGGATGTTTCCATATTCCTAGTTTAGAGAAAAACTTGCATTCAGTGATTGAAATTACAACACATATTCCACACATGAATGTCACTTTACGAGGTGAGATATGTTTTGTAATAAATAAAATAGACAACAACTACATTATGACTGTGATAAAGGACCAAGGCTAGTTACCACACAGTTTGCACTAGGACGATCCTGGAAAAAAAAAGGTATATCAAAGAATCAATAAACCTCTAGTTCCATGATCCAACTCAAGCACTCTTTATATTTTATCTTATACATCTATTTTTCCCATGGTCAAAAGAATATAATTGTAAAAAATGCATGACATCCTATTATATGTGTAAAAGGGCTATCTAGAATGAGTCACTTGTATTCTTTTTCCACTTAGATGAGCTTGGAAATATGAGTTTGTATAGGTTCTTCACTCACTCCTCGAAAGCTAGACTATGTAATGTTGCATCTACATCAAGCTAGTGTTTGGGTCCTTAGGTATGATGTCATGTATGAAGTGTGTCACCATGTTTTTATTGTAAAATATGGCCTTTTTGGATCCCTTGGAGGGGTAAATATTTCATAATGTTGTAATAGGTGGTCATTGGGGTGTCAAATGTATTAATAAGCCCTCCTAACCACTTTAGACCCCTTTATTTTTCCTACCACACCCCTTGGACACAAAATCCCATGATTTTTTCATGTTGGAGACACAATTGAGTGAGTTTAGGAGATTGGTAAAATATTCCTTAATTCTCCTCCCTTAAGTGAGGGTCATTTCTAATTGGATTTGATCTCAATCAATCCCTATTTTTTCCCTCCTTGTCTCCTAGGTGGCTCATGAGGAGACCTTAAGCTCTAGTTAACTTCATGAGATATCAAATTACACTTTAGTTAACTCCATGAGGTGTCATAATACATATGACACTCTAGTTCACTCCACTTCATGAACTTTGGCCCCTCTTCCTATTTTGGTATTCAAGCAAGCTCTCCCCTCTCCTTTTGATGTTGGTTCTTATTGGATTTCGTGCTCAAGCTTTGTATACTTGTACCGTTTTGGAATAAATCAATAATATTATGGAGGTCAAAGAGGTGTTGTGCAACAATTGTGTGGATATCATTATCTTATTCTTTGTATTTGAGGTAATTATGCTTCTTTATATCCATGTTTCTACTTTCTTCCTTAGTCCTTTGAAGGGGTATTACCACCTAACATGATAATATTTCATTTAGATAATTTTCTACTTGAAACTTATTGTATATTGCTTGAGAGGCTTTAGATCAACATATTGTTACAGTTGTATAGGTATTTGTTCTAATCCTATCTTGTAGGCTACACCCAGAAGCAGTAAAGAGGAAGAGTTATTCTTCTACTATGTATGTAAACTAATTTTTAGGTCTTCATCCATCAAGAAGTGGGATAAAATCCTATTGCAACCCCCTCATGCTTGGTGACTTCAATGAACTATTCCCTCAACACACCATCTTGGATCTCCCTTGTCCACTTGAAGGTATTCCAATTTCTCTCAATTGCACCTCCTGTCAAAGTAAAATCTCAATTGGTTACAACACCTGGATCTACTTTCTATTTAAAGTTATATTTTCAAGTAGATACACTAAATTATTAGTTTCAAAGTGTAGATCTAACAAGACACATCATTAGAACTTGGTACTAGTATTTTATTGAAGTTTAGACAATTTTTTATTTAGAGATGTGAGTAATATAGATCGTTGTTTGTTGTCTGAACAACATGCAAAATTTATTTTTAAACTTCATTTACATCTTATTTTTCATGTGCAATTAACCCCCTTAACCATTGGTTTAAGTGGTTATGTTTTCATGGCAAGATGAATACCTCATTTAATGCCTACATGATAGCTAGGTGGCAGCCTCACATGAGTAATTTGTTCATTTTCCTAACTTTATTTCTTGCACATTTTAGAAGCCCTGAATGGCTAGCCAACTTTTGTAGAAGTCAAGGCTCATATGGCAACATTTTCTTGGTCATTTTGACCAATTCTTTCCACTGATTATAACATGCATGCTTCCTAAGTTATAAAGGATCGTCAACATCTCTAAAGGTCCTTAGGGACAGTTCTAATAACAAAGGAGTAATGACCTAGGCCACCATCCCTTGCATCCCCCTATCTCTAGTGTCAATTTGTGTACTTAGTTGGTAGTTTACTTTCTTTTTTTTCCTTTTCATGCAATTAGATTAGATTTGCTTTATTTGCATCTAGAACAAGCTCTTTTCTTCTTCTTTTTTTAGATAGCTCAATATGGCACTTACAACTATATACAAACTTTTCACCACATACTTTAAGGGTTTCTGTGAATAAACCCCAGCAATTTAACATTAACCACAACCTTAATTAAAATTAACGGTGGAACTAAGCTCTGTGCCCTCACTACAACTAAGGCATAATTTAGCATTTGAGATCTATGAATTTATCTAAACCTTGGCCTAGTTCTTTCCAAGCATCGATGGTTCTCAAAATTTCCCAACCAACAAAAATATATCTTTTCCCTTTAGTTTGTTTGACTTTCTAGATCATTTGCATTTATGTTTCCTAGATTAGACACTGACATTAGTCTAGGATATTCTAACTTGTTGCCTTAATTCTAGGAATTAAATGCAACTTTCTAGTAATTATATAACATTTGATTTCATGGTTAATCCTTAGTAATTAGATCAACTTTATTCAGTTGACGATAGTGCCTTCCAACAAGGATCCCTAGTTTACTTTTAGTTTCTATGGTTCAATTTTTTTCTCTTTTAGCAATTAAGTAACACATTCAGAATTTGGAGCAAATCTAAGCAAGCACTTTACTGATATATCATATTCTGCTTTAAATATTTCACATTCATGAGTTGATTCACTTTATATCATTTTTGTAGTTGATGTTAGTATATTCAAAATATGCATAACATATAACAATGCATTTACACTAGCATGTAAATCAATAGCAAAGGTATACTAGTCTATCCTTATATTCATATAAGCAACAATAATCATGTAAGATATAAGAGGCAAAAGAACAAGAGAACAATACACTAGATATGTGTCGTAAAACCCTAAATAGAAAACATCCACGATAAGGTTTGGTCTTCTATATTCTTCATAAATCTTCATCTTACAATACAAAGCATCTGCACATATGCATCACTCTCCATCTTCACATCATGTGACAATGACGAGTCTAAAAGTGACATACGCATTATAAACAACATGCCCTCAAAGGGTCTCCTTCACCTTTATTATATACCAAGAGGTATGGAATATTTGCTTCCCATAACACATGGGATACATAATTTTCCACCTCTCTTATATAAAGAATGGTTATAAGAGATATTATTGCATGATGAATGTGGGATAACTCTATTTTATAATATTAGAGTTATTTTATGTCTTTTAATGATATTTCACCAACAATACGACACAAGTCATCATTCAATATTCTAAAGTCCACCTTAATGATGACTAGGAGAAAGAATACATATGGAGGAAGATGGCATCACACTAACACCCCCCTTGATGACAATTTCCAAAATGCCCCGTCAAATGCAAATAAGAAAACACTTCGCCTCGTTGACTTGATGAAGATAACAACCACTTCTCACTAAATCATGAAACTACATTTAAACCAAGTTGTACAATGAACTATTGCATAACACCACACATATGTATGTCCAATACAACATAAAATGTGGCAAGTGGATATTCATCACAATATGTAACCAAACTGATAGCTGAAAGAAATTTTCCACAAACCTTATTATGAATACGAGAGCCATAGATCTATCCATCATGAAGATTACATTGTGAATACAATACCCAAAAGGCCTATCCATCGAAAACATGTTCCAAGCAGACAATTTTCACAACCAAGTTTAAAGATGCAAGAATAGTATACCTCATCACAAATACAAGGACCACATATCTATCCATCAAAATGTTTCCAGCAGATAGTTTTCATAGCCAAATAACTCTCCCGAAGGTTACATTACAAATACAAGATCCCAATGGTCTACCCATCGAAATGTTTGGCCTACAAATAATCATCATGACTTTACAATAGAAGATTGAACTTATTTTCATACAACATTACTAGAAATAGGTGATATTATATAGGTTTGATTACATTCCTTCTTAATTACAACTTCAACCATCCGAGATAACATACGTTTTCAACTTTGTTGTTGTTAAGGATAAGCTGAAAAATAGGAACATTGTTGAATTATCAAAGATAACCAAAACATATGCTTAAGATACGAAGGAACATCATAAACAAGTTGTCCCACAACTCTTCACAAAATACTCTAATGGAGAAAGTGGAGTAAATAAAGAGTTAATATGCACAAGAAAACTTCCAAGAGTAAAGCATATAATGAACATGATATATGAAATGATAGAGAATATAAAATATGAAATTGATTTTACATACAAACAAGGGTTAGCAACAACATAAAAATTGAGCAAGATATGACACCTTTTCATAAGCATCGTCATTATTATAAGAGTGAGACCATGTTAGAATATTGAAAAAAAATTGATCAAATAAAACAATGATATCACTTTTATATGAAAAACATATCCATTAAGTAACTAAGCCTTAAGCATCAGTTCATTTCGTGTTGTCACCATGATAACATAATAGAGATACATGCCCCTGAAAATGTCATTTGAGCATCTTCACACAAGAAGGTTAGAGACAAGTAAAATATGAACAAAACAAGCTCCAAAAACATAATGATTAAACTAAGAATCATAAAATCTAATGAAAAAAGATAACATATTCATGACAAAAATTTAAGATAACAGAGAGTAAACCAAAAATTTCTCATCGAAATTGAAGCCTAACAAGCGCTAACATTTGTATATGTAACCATGCGGTAGAGAACCGAAAGAAGGAAATTGAATTCAGCAAAAAAAACAATAGAAAAAGATGTATTTGTGCTTTCATTGAACAAGAGGTACAAATCTTTCGTTGAAGACAAGGCACAAATTTCCAGAAATATTTGTGCTTTCTTAGACCAAAGGGTGCAAATTAGCATAAAGCTAACTTGAAACTTGTAAAAAAATGAAAAATTGTGAAACAGTGACCGTCCCTTATGGAAACCCGCCACAAAACAGAACCATATAAAAAAAACCAGATTTGTTGCAAAACAAATAGATCCTTGATAACAAGTTGATATACGATCGATTTTAATCCATATCTACAGAAAATCAATAGAAACTTGAAAAAAAAATCTAAAAAATAATGGTGAGGGTTAGGGTTTGAAAACAAATCTCAAACATGTAACAAAATGACTAGATCTAAAAAAAATATCACTTGGCTTTGATATATCAGATGCCAAATATACAAAATCTGAAGGGACCAAATCAAAATTTTAAGAATTGTTACTTGTAAAACAATTCAAAGGATTACGAAAGAAGGTAGAGCATAACAACTAGTTGTGATACTATATTGTTAGAATATTGAGAATATGCATAAAATACAACAATACATTTACACTAACATGTAAATCAATAGAAAATATCTACTAGTGTAGCCTTCTATCCTTACAAGTAATGACAATCATGTAAGAAATAAGAGACAAAAACAAGAGAACAATACACCAAAATATACATGGTAAGACAACAAATGGAGAAACATCCATAGGAAGGTTCGGACCTCTATATCTTCATAAATATCCATCTTACAATACAAGGCATCTCCACATATCTATTTTCACATCATGTCACAAAGATGTATGTACAAATGACATAAACAACATACCCACTCCTTCATTTCTATTATATACCAATAGGTATGGAATATTTACAACCCATAACATGTGTGGGATGAATAACTTTCCACCTTTCTTTTATAAGAAATGTTATAAGAGATATTATTACATAGTGCATGTGGGATAACTCAATTTAATAATATTAGAGTTATTTTATGCATTTTCATAATATTTCACCAACAATATCACACAAGTCATCATTACATATTCTAACAATTGACTTGTCTCATTAACTTCCTTTTAATTCAAGCCATTGGTCTTATCATATATATGTTATTTATGATTTGAAGTACTAATATGTAGTTTAGACTCGCCCTCTAGTTTAGTAGAGCACTAATTACTAGATTAATTTTCTTTGGTATTTATATCTTGTATCTTGTATTTGTTTTCATTAAATCCTAATTTAGACTTCTTGCTTTCAAGTCTTAGATTTTTTTTATTTGAGACTACCCCCTTGGCTTTGTTTAGGAGTTGGCCTAAATGAAGGAGTCGAGTGTCGAGGTAACAGTAACTCGACTCGAGGCTTGCCTCCAAGGATGCACTTAGTGAGTTGAGGTTTTTTTCACTTAGAGGTGCATGCTAAGCAACAACATTTTTGGCGTTGTTGCAAGGGATAAAATCTCATATAATCTCAGACGACCTTTGTTTCTTATTGTTGTTTACTTTTGTTTGAGGAAAGATTATATACTTTTAGGAATTTATTTCATCTAACGACCCCATTGGTTATCAACCCTAAAAATTATTCTACTTGAAGAAACCATGAAGGTTTGTTCAATTTCATTCTTCAACGTGAAATGGTTTATATAAGGAGATTGAACAAGTCAGTTCTCGAAGAATTCTTGATATTCTTGGATTCGAGTTTATTGTCAACATTCATTGTTTATTTGCATGTAATTCAATTGTTTCAATAGAAATGATTTTTTTATATGCTCCTATTGATTTAACTACAATAAATGTATACCCTTGTGATATTCCTGAAAGCCTATAGATAAGTTACCTTCATTTCAGAGAAATAATGTTCTAAGTGTTAGATATCATGTTAAAGTTTCCTCATCTTTGTTGTATAAATATATGCTAGTAGAAATGAGGATGTTCACATGAAATTATTTGTTTTATCCCTAGAATATGATTATTTAGATTAGTTTACTGAATTGCGTGATAACCATGTCAAAACACTAAAGGAACTCATCGATGATTTTGAGTTAAGAAAGGATGAAAATAAAACCATGGAAGAGTTCGACAAAAACTTCAATGAGTTAACATTAAGCCTTCAAAGCTACTGTTAGACCTCATATAGTGGCAATCCTCATCCATTACATTAAGGAATTCAATGGTGAAATTTTCTATCAACCCACAGATAAAGAACCCTCAATATCTTAAGATTGGTTAGATTATTTCTATAAGGATAGATAAGAACATGCAAGCCTCTGGAAGGTCAAACTTACCTAGTTTCAGAAGTGGCATTTCATCCAAGTCGGAACCTAAGACCAAAGCAATGGTAACAGATGTCAGTGATTTATCACAAGATCATATAAAGTCCTTAACAAACATGATTAAGAACATGGAGGCCAAACATGCCCAACAACTCAATGCCCTTCATAACAAAGTAATCCAAATTGAAAGAGGGCAGCAAACCAAATTTCGTCCTAAGGGGAATGTCAAAATTCATCCTAAAGGAAATGATAGATGGCAAAGGACTCAAGATCCTTACCAAGATCAAAGGCCTCCCAACTGATTAGATCCTACAAATTTGGTTGAGCAAGAGGCTCCTCCTTTTGTTAAAGCATGATAAGAGTTCCATGAAGAACCATATTATGCTAAGTATAGACAATTAAATGGTGAAGAGTCTTCAGAGTCCAATGACAGAAATTTTGTGGGGTATTCAGTATATATAAGTGTAGTTGGAAAGACAGATCCTTTACCTAGAGATCATATGGTTTAGATGAAGAAAATAAGTGTGAGTGTGGATAATGTAACCAAGATTTATGGAGACAAACCCACACTAGAACATATTTTGGAGATGATGAAATATAAAGGCGTCACTTACCAAAGGAAAGGGAATGATGCCCCAAATGCTAAGAAGTAGTATTAGTATGACCCAAGCCTAAAAGTATGTTTTCAAAGGAAGAATTGAATATGGACTTGGGTGGATAGATATCTAATGCTAAAGTACTTGTTATAGTAACTAATTTAATGAAGGTCCCTTCACAAAGGGAAACATTACTTAGAGTCATTGAAGGGACCAAAGAGAAATTTCTTAAAAAACACAAAGAATTAAGTGAAGATGTCCTAGTCATCCTACGGGATATGGAAAAAGTAAAGGGTAATGGAATCCATTCACCTTTCATCTCTTTGTCAGTAAACGATATGTTGCTTCTTAATTGTATGTTAGATTCGGGAACTTCTACAAATGTCATGACCCTAAAGGTCATGAATTGGCTTGGTTTAAATATGTTGAGGCCTTATAGCATTGTTTATGCGATGGGTTCAATAGAGATCAAGGTTTTTGGTTTGACTAAGGACCTTCAAGTAAAATTGGCAACCTATAAGGGCATTTCAGTGATGATGGATGTAGTGGTTATTGATATCCCGGATGCTTGGGAAATGCTTTTATCGAGAAAGTGGTTTGCAAGTTTGGGAAGTAGCCTCCAAATGGATTTATCATATGCTAGTATCCCTACTTATGAGAACACATTTTCCACCCTCCACTCAAAGATGGAAAAGAAATATCATGTCAAAGATCCACAAGACCCTATGAATAAACTATTATATGAAGTTGATGACATAGGAAATTATGTGATTTAACTAGCCCTCTAGAACCAACTAAGGAACAAAGAGTTAGTGAGATTTGGAAGATTTGGAAGGTTAACTTCTCCAACAAACGAGACTTTAAAATTTGCATTCAAGTTAGAGTTTGAAGTAACAAACAATGTGGCAGAGTATGAGGTTCTTGTTATTGGGATATAAATTGATAAAGAAATGAGAAACAAAATTTTAAAGATAAAGGGAGATTCATACTTAACAATCCTTCAAGTAAAGAACAAATTTGCATGTAAAAATGACAAGCTAAAGAAGTACAAAAATGCAGTTTGGGACAAAATGGAATATTTGAATGCTTTATCCTTAAAATAAGTCCTAAGAGAACATAACAATAACAAGGATCTTTTAGATGTATCAACAACCACCTTCCAACCCTGTGATGAATTTATGGAAGGCCAAAGAAAAATGGGATTAATATTTAGTCCTTCCCTTCTGGACAACTATGAGCATTGACAATTTTTAATGATGATAAATAGATTCTAGGATTTATGAACAACTTGCAGGAATATTTAGGCTTCGATGTTGATTGGCAAGAAGGAGGGCATGGGTATCATGAAGGGTCATATCCTAAAAGAAACTTGCTTCCTAAAGGACGTATTCCTTTAGAGGAGATCTTTGATAGACATGACATGTACAAGAAGAAAAAGGAAGTAATCAAACCTAGGGAATACATTGAAGTAAATATTGGATAAATTCAAAACCCCAGGATTATTAAGATAGATAGAAAAATTAGTAAGGGAATACATAAATGTTTTTTTCCTTCACATAGGATGAGCTTAAGGCATATACGGAATATATTATATAACACACCATACGTTTAAAGAAAGGAGCTAAACCTTGAGACAAAAATTAAAATAGATTAATACCAAGTTAGTTCCATTGATCTAGAAAGAGCTTCAGAAAATGTTGGCAACATACATCATCACTCCAGCAAGACACTAAACGTGGATATCAAACTTAGTAGTGTTCATAAAGAAAATGGTGATATTGGGATTTGTGTAGACTACACGAATCTAAACATATCTTGCAACAAAAATATTTATCCTCTCCACAACATGGATAATTTTCTTTAAAGAGTAACAAGTTTAGAAATCATGTATATGTTGGATGGTTTTCAAGTTACAACCTAGTGTTACTGAAAAAAGAGGATCAAAGCAAGACAATTTTCACTACATCTTAGGGCACCTTTGATTACTTGAAAAATTCATTGTCCTATCAAATGCAACTGCAACTCTTTAGAGGGAAATGGACTTTTCCTTTAAAGATTTAATTGGAAATATCATAGAGATGTATCACGATGACTTAATCATTTTCTTGAAAGAAATATTAAGTCACATAAGTCATCTATGGTGTTGATTAAATTGGCATTGTTTTCAACATAAGATTGTAAGGAAACATTGATAAAATAGTCCAAAAAGATTGATCCAAAATAAAACAATTAGCTAAGTCGAAAAGTATAAAAGCATACCCACAATCCGCAATTGCGGAAGAAGTTTTGTGGAAGCAGTTTCGAGAAAAGTCGAAAAGCAAACTCGCAATTGCAATCCGCAATTGTGGAAGAATTTTTGCGGGAGACGAATTGCGGAAGCAGTTTTGAGAAAAGTCGAAAAGCAGACCCACAATTTGCAACACGCAATTGCAGAAGGAATGGATTCCCAAAGATTACAGAAAGGGTAAATGCGGAATCATGATTCGAAAAAGTTGAAAGGAATCCCCACAACCCTCAACCTACAATTACGGAAGGAAGGGGTCCTACAGATTGCAGAGTGAAAGTTTGCAGAAAGATAAATGCGGAAAGGACGTTGCAAAACGATAATTGCGAAAGCACCCGCAAATTGCCGAAAGACAGTTTGCGGAAAGATAAATGAGGAAAGGTAGTTGCAGAAAGGTAACTGTGGAAAGGTCGCGTGAGAAAATTCTGAAGAGTCACGATGAAGATACATGACTGTTAGATGAAGAGACACGTTTGAGGGTATATAAACAAGGATTTAAACTTTCAAATAAGTGTCTCTGTACATTCAATTTCAAGATCCATAGGTGTATAGAATTCAAAGATCAAATTATCATATAAGGGTGGCTGGGAGGCGCAAGGACAGGCTGCAAGTTTATAGGGGGTCGTAGCCTCCTTCCAGTTGTTGCTGGTAAATAGGGTGTTGGTGCATCCTTTAGTTGTAGGTGAAAAAATTGGGTGTTGGTGCATCCAACAAGTTGGTGCTTGCAAACTATTTGTAAATTAAATTTTTCAGTAATAGGAAGTATTGATGGTTTTCCCAATTGGGGTTCCATGATAATATTGTGTGGTTGTGTTCATTGTTGATTTTGTTTTAAGTGATAAAAATTTAAATAGATTGCTTAATACTGATTCACCCCCCACCCCGCCCTCTCAGTATTACTTGATTTTCTAACAATTGGTATCAGAGCAGACTCTTCACTAAAATTTTGAACACTTGAAGAGAGATCTTTTATCACTATGGATCAACAAGTAAAAACGTCCTCCAAGGTTCCAATATTCAATGGAGACGATTATGCTTTATGGCACATTAGGATGAGAAGCCATATAATGTCTATTGGACTAGATGTTTGGATGTCTATAGAAATAGGGTATATATATCCAAAATATCCTTCCATGGATCTTGAAGGAATAAAAACAATTTGGATACAATGCTAAAGGTTGTTAATGCAATTTTGGCTAGATTAGGAAGAATAGTCTTTGCCAAAGTGATGCATTGCAAAACATCAAAGGACATCTGAGACAAATTGTAGACCATCTATGAAGGAGACACCATGGTAAAAAGGGCCAAACTCCAGACTTTTAAAACTCAATTTGAAAGTCTAAAAATGAAGGAAGAAGAAAAAATTTCAGAATATTTTGAGAGAATTGATGAAATCGTTAATGCAATTCAATGGCTAGGAGCAGAATTGGAAGAAAATGAAATAGTTGAAATGGTATTAAGATCACTTCTAATGATTTACAATATGAATATTTCCACCCTCGAAGATAGACAAGATCTTGACAAACTCACCATGGAAGAACTATATGGGATCATCATATCTTGTGAAATGAGGATTGGGAAAGATAATTCTTAAAAGAAGGAAGCAGCTTTAAAAGCATCTAAGGTAGCTAAGCAATATAAGACAAAGATTCAATTAGAAGACTTTGATGATGAAGAAGCACTTCTTGTTAAAAAAAATTAAGGGAGGTACTGGTAAGTACAAAAGGAAATTACCCTTAAAATGTTTTAACTGTGGGGAAATTGGTCACTTTGCTTCCAAATTCCCTTATCCCAAACAAGAAGATGATGATGAGTGCCCTAAATATTAAAAGAAGAACAAAAGGATTTTTAAGAAGAAAAACAAAAAGAAGACATTTTATTCCATGGATGATAACTGCTCAAATGAGTCTAGTGAAGATGAAGATGTTAAAGTCTTATTCATGGGAATAGAGAACAAAATCCCTAAAGAAGAAGTAGAATGTGTGGTAGGTCTTGAAGCATAACTTGTAAGTGCTCTTGAACAATTAGGGAAGTATAAAAGGATGTACAAAAAATCAAAAACTCATATGACGAAATTTGAGGAGAAAAACAATGATGCAGAAAGAATTATTGTTGACTTAAATATCAACTTCAAGAAGCCAAACAGGTTGAAAACAATCTAGAGAAGCAACTCAAGAAAAGAGAGCAAGAATTAGAAAAGTTCGAAGTTGAATTGATCTTTCTTAGAAAGAAGACAAATGAAGAATCCTTTCAATCAAAGTGTAAGAGTAGTTCAAAAACTCTGGATGAAATCCTATGTTGTCAAAGATCATCTAGTAATAAAATTGGACTAGGTTATGGCAATGGAAAGAAGACAAAACGATCCTCCTGAATAAATGAAGAAGGAAATAAAAGAAGTTATGTTGATGCACTTATGAGACCAGTTGTAAAGGAATACAGTCAAAAAATTTCTCTCTCTCAAAATGAAAGCAGGATAAATAATGTGCCAAGCAGACATCAACAACTCTTTTGGGGCAATTGTTATGCCTGTAACAATTATGGACATATAGCTAGAAATTGTAAACTAACGGTTCCTATTAATACTGGATCTGTAACTTCAATTTTCCATCTTTAGTATTTATTTTCTTTTATTTCTTCATTTTTTCCTATAAGTTGAACCTTAGTTTTTAAACCATTTTTTCTATATTTATTTTTATTTCTTATTTATATTTATGCATTTGCAAGATTATGAATTATAAAATGGCTTATATTTATTTACATTCTTCCTAAAAATTCTTCTAGTGATTTCATCTATATGCTAACCCATTGGTGACAGAGATTTAGGAGTTAAAACAAGAAGAAAAATACTTTATGATGAAGAGCAAGCACTAATTTCGATGGTAGACCCCCAAAAAATTTAAAGAACCTTGCAAAAGTGAGGATTGGATCAATGCTATGATTGATGAACTTGATTAAATAGAGAAGAACCAAACTTGGGAACTTGTCCCAAGAACTAAGGGCATGCATGTTACTGGAACCAAATGGATTTTTAAAAACAAGTTCAATGAGCATGGTCATGTGACAAGAAACAAGGCGAGATTAGTAAGCAAAGGATATGCTCAAGTAGAAGGTGTTGACTTTGAAGAAACTTTTGCACCTGTGGCAAGGCTTGAAGCCATTTGGATGTTTTTAGCTTTTGTAGGCTACAAGAACTTTAAAGTGAATCAAATGGATGTAAAATCTGCATTTCTTAATGGAGAACTTGAAGAAGAAGTCTATGTTGAGCAGCTTGAAGGCTTTCTCTTATCGAAAAATAGAAATTATATTTGCAAACTTAAGAAGGCACTCTATGGCCTTAAATAAGCTCCAAGAGCATGCTTCTCAAGACTTGACAATTATTTAAAGTAGAAAGGATATAGAAGAGGGGCCACTAACAATAATCTATACATAAAGTTTGAAAACAAAAATATGATCATTGTTGTAGTCTATGTAGATGATATCACATTTGGAAGTGGTCTACAAATTCTGAGTGTAAACTTTGCTTCAGAAATGAAGAAGGAATTTGAAATGTCAATGTTAGGAGAACTAACATTCTGTCTAGGTTTACAAGTATCTCAATCAGAATAAGGGATTTTCATCTCTCAAACTAAGTATATCAAAGAGATGTTGAAAAAGTTCAAAATGGAATAATCCAATCCTATTAGTACTCTTATAGTCACTGGTTGTTAATTGAGAAACAATGATGAATCTTTAGAAGTAGATCATACTATGTATAGGTTAATGATTGGTAGTTTATTATATGTAACACCTACAAGACCAGATGTAATGCATGATGTAGGCTTGGTTTCCATATTCCAATCAGCCCTAAAAGAAACATATGTGGCTGCAGTAAAAATAATTCTTAGATATCTAAAAGGTGTTGTGGATTATGGATTACGATATCCAAAAAGAAATAACTTCACTTTAAAGGCATTCACTAATGCAAATTGGGAAAGAAGTATTGATGACATTAAAAAACACTAGTGGAGCAGCATTCTACTTAGGAGATTGTTTAGTGTCATGCCTAAGCAAAAAGCAGTCTTTTATTTCACTGTCTACAGCAGAAGCCAAGTATATTGTTGTTTCATCATGTTGTACACAAGTTATTTGGATGAAGCAAACATTGGAAGATTTACTTGTAAAATATGAAGACCCCATTTTTCTACATTATGACAATACAAGTGTTATAAACATATCCAAAAATCATGTTCTGCACTCTAAGACAAAACATATTCCAATCAAATATCATTTTTTAAGAGAGCAACTGTCTCAAAAGTGGTCAAATTGGACTATATTGATATGAAGGAACAAATTGCAAACATTTTCACTAAGTCGTTACCTGGAGAATCATTTGCCTATCTTAGGCAAAAATTGGGGGTTATCCCTCATCATTGAAAATTTAACTAAAAGGTTAAAAACCCTGTCACGGGAAGAGGAGAATTGTTGATAGGGGGAGACACACCCACGAGGGGAGTGATTTTGATCTCCTCAAAGGCATATTGATGTGTCTGATATGAAACTGTAATACTTATGATTTTTGTTGCTACATATTGAAGTTACTGTGTTAAAAATTACAATCTCTAGAAGTAAGATTTACATCTTCAGATCATCACAGGAGAATGAGGTCAACATTCAAAGAGAAATGCAAGTATATGTTGTTGTGTTGCTTATACACAACTACAAACTATAATATTATGAAGGAATATAGCAAAATGGAGCAATGTTAAAGGGGGAGTTTTTCTCAAAAATTTGTCATTGTTGTCAATGGGGGAGAAAAATTGCCTAAAGGAGAAAATGTTGTCATCAATGCCAAAGGGAGGATTGTTGATTAAATTGGCATTGTTGTCAACATAAGATCATAAGGAAACATTGATCAAATAGTCCAAAAAGATTGAGCCAATATAACACAATTGGCTAAGCAGAGTCGGAAGCATTATAATGCTAAGTTTCTATGAAGTGAAGATTTGGACGACCCAGATCATAAGAGAGAGAAATATCAATGGTCTAGAATAGTTTCCGCAATTCCAAGGTGCAAGCTTGTTAAAGTTGTGGAAAGACTATTGCGAAAGAGAGTTGTGAAATTCATTTTGAGAATTTATGACAAGCAGACCTGCAATCCACAATTGTGGAAGAAGTTTTGCAGGAGACGAATTGTGGAAGCAGTTTCGAGAAAAGTCGAAAAGAAAACACGCAATTTGCAATTGCGGAAGCAACTTCGAGAAAATTTGAAAAGCAGGCCCACAATCTGCAACCCGCAATTGTGGAAGGAAGGATTTCACGCAGCTTGCGAAAGGGTAAATGCGAAATCCTAGTTCAAAAAAGTTGAAGGGCATCCTCGCAACCCACAACCTGCAATTACGGAAGGAAGGAGTTCTCACAGACTACAAAAAGACGGTTTGCGAAAAGTTAAATGAGAAAAGGATGTTGCGGAAAGATAATTGCGAAGGCACCTACAAACTGTGGAAAGACGATTTGCGAAAAGTTAAATGCGAAAAAGTCGTTGCGGAAATGTCACATGATAAAATTCGGAAGAACCACGATGAAGATACGTGACTGTTAGATGAATAGACATGTTTGAGGTATATAAAAAAGGATTTAAACTTTTAAATAAGTGTCTATGTACATTCAATTGGAAGATCCATAGGTGTACAGAAGTTAGAGATCGAATTATGATATAAGCGTGGTTAGGAGGCACAAGGACAGGCTACAAGTTTGTAGGGGGTCGCGGCCTCCTTCTAGTTGTTGTTGGTAAACAGGGTGTTGGTGCATCCTTCAGTTGTAGCTGAAAAACATGGGGGTTGGTGCATCCGACAAGTTGGTGCTTGCAAACTGTGTAAATATAATTTTGCAGTAATAGGAAGTATTGGTGGTTTTCCCAATTGGGGTTCCACGATAATATTGTGTGTTGTATGTTCATTGTTGATTTTGTTTTAAGTGATAAAAAATTAAATAGATTTCTTAATACCGATTCACTCCCTCCCCCCCCCCCTCTCAGTATTACTTGATTTTCTAACATAAGGCAAGTCTTTGATAGATGTCGCATATGCGATACTTCATTGAACGCAGATAAGTGAATGTTAGAGTTGATGAGGGAAAGCTTTTAGGGCACATTATATCAAAGAATGGGGTAAAGATAGAATCAGAAAGAGTCGAAGCTATCAAGAAAGTACTTTTATCCCATAGTAAGAAATCCCTTTAACATTTTCCCAACATGCTAAATTTGATTAGAAGGTTCATCCCTAACTTTGCCAAGATAGTTAAATCCATCTTAAAGCTCCTAAACAAATATGTTCAATTCAGTTGGTGTGACAAAGCAATAAATGGGTTTAAGATCATTAAGGATGTTATCAGAAGATCTCTAATGCTGATTAGTCCTAATTATTTAGAAGATTTTCATATTTTCTCCTTTTCCTCATAAGACACTATTGCAAGAGTTGTACTTCAGAAGAATAATGGAGGCAAGGAACAACTTATAGCCTTCATAAGTAAGGTATTGCATAGCCTAAAATTAAATTACACAATTATGGAAAAACAAGCATATGCCTTCGTCAAATCGTTAAAGCATCTTCGGACTTATGTTGGTTATTCAAAAATAGTGGGATATATGCCTCATGCAACACTCAAATATATATCAGATCAACAAGATTGCTTGGGAGTCAAAGGAAAGTGGGTTTCTAAGATTCAAGAATATGACTTTGAGATTAAACCCACTAAATTGATTAAAGGCCAGGGCTTTGCCCAGATGATGACAAAGGAAAATGGAAGGGATCTTTGTTTGAATTGTTAGATTGATTCTTTAGCAATCTCCAAAGCACTTGAGAAGCTAGAACAACACAAGAAATATCTAGATATCATTTACTTTCTCAAAAACCTTATTTTGCCAGGTTGCTTAGCCAACCATAAAAGAAGGGAATTAAGGTTAAAGGCATCTAAGTATTGTTTAGTTCAAGATGGATTGGGTTGGAGGAACCCCGAAGGATTAATACTTATGGGAATTAACGAGTAGGAATCCAAGGATTCATGTCAGCATTACATGAAGGATTTCATGGGGGACATTATGCCACAAAAACTATAACCCACAAAAATCTCAGAGTTGGGTGTTATTGGTTGTAAATATTTTCAATCGCTCACAAATTTGTCAGAGAATGGAACCCATGTTTGTTATTCATGAGTAAACAGAAATTAGGATATCTTCCTCCACAATTAGGGATAGTTGAAGCCCCCTTTCAACAATTGGGCCTTGATTTCATTGAGAAGTTTTAGGAAAACTCAAGTAACAAATATACATGGATCCTCACAGGTACCGATTACTTCACAAAGTGGGTTGAATCCATACCTACTAAGAAGGCCACCGATAAGATAGTTATGGAATTCTTAGAAGATAAGATAATCACAAGATTCAGTGGGACAACTAAGATTGCTTCCAACAATGCCATGGATTTTAATTCATTAAAGTTCTCCTTATGTTTCAAATATGACATTGTGTTATGCCATTATTTCAACTATTATCCTCAAGGAAATGGTCTCGCTATAGTTACAAGAATTTATTGGTCGTTATCAAGAAGAAAGTTGGTGATAACAAAAAATCCTAGGATAGTAAGATTAAGTATGCATTGTAGGATGATAGAATAACCAAAAAAAGTGCTACAGTAAAGAGCCCTTTTCAGTTGGTCTACGCGATGGAAGTCACTTTTCCCATTCACCTAATACTACCAATGTATCAGCTTCTATAGGGTGTCACTCCAGATTAGAGTGCAGTTTAGAAAAGAATAGATCAATTTATAGATCTTGATGAGTTCAAAAGGAAAACATTTGATCAAAGCGTAAGAAATAAAAAAAATATATCAAAAGGGTATTCCATAAAGAGTCTTTACCAAGGGTTTTTCAAAAATATGAGCTTGCGCTCCTATGGGACAAAAGAGAAAAACTAAGAAAGCACAATAAATTTGATAGTTTATAGTTAGGTCCCTACAAAATTGATGACATGGCTGGTCCAAATTATTTCTATCTCGGCCATCTGGACAGTGAAAAAAAAAATTCTTGTGAATTATGAAAGTCTTAAAATTTGTTCTACAAAGGTAACATCCAATGCCCAAGGGGCATCCAAGTAAATTATAGTAGTTTTCATTTCATCTTTCCTTTCAATTCTTATTTCAGACTTTCATTTCATTCTTTTAAATTTTCTTAGGATAGTTTAGTTTCATTTATGGTTTTCATTTTTTTAAAGATCTAGTTGATATTTTCATTAATGGTATTTATATGAGTTCATGTGCTACTTATGTTTTCTTGGTGAGATGGTCGGTTTTGCAAATCACAGATGGAAAATTATAGAGTTCTCACATGCATTCCAAAGATCAAGCACATGTCTCCATATCAAAGAATCAGGATGATCCCGAAGATAAAATATATCAAAGAATCAAGGAACCTCTAGTTCCATGATCCAACTCAAGTAATCTTTTGCTCTTTGTGTTTCATCTTATACATCTCTTTTTTCCATGGTTAAAATAAGATGATTGTAAAAATGCATGACATCCTATTATATGTGTAAAAGGGCTAGCTCGAATGAATCACTTGTATTATTACTACTTTGGAGTGTTTTTTCACTTATATGAACTTCACAAATTGAATTTGTCTCGGTTTTTCACTCACTCCCCCAAAGCTAAAGTATGTAATAATACATTTGCCTCAAGCTAGTGTTTGAGTCCTTGGGTCTGATGTCATGTATTAAGTGTGTCACCATGTTTCTATTGTAAAAAATGACATGTTTTGGGTCCCTTGGGGGGGCTCAAATGTATTAATAAACCCTCTTAACCACTTTAAACCCACTCATTTAGCATACCATACCCCTTGGAGACAAAATCCAATGATTTTTGCAAGTTGGAGACAAAATTGAGTGATTTTAGGAGGTTCATAAAACATAAAATTCCCTAATTCACCTTCATTGAGTGAGGTGTCATTTCTAATTGGATTTTATCTCAATCATCCCCATGCTTCCCCTCCTTGTCTCCTAGGTAGCTCATGAGGAGCCCTTAAGCTCTAGTTAACTTCATGAAGTGTCAAATTACAATCTAGTTTACTCCATGAGGTATCATGACACTCTAGTTCACTCCACCATGACATTCACCCCCGTCTCCCTATTTTTCTATTTAAGCAAGCTCTCCACTCTTTTTTCGATGTTGGTTTTTATTAGAGTTTGTGCTCAAGCTTTGTATACTTATACTATTTTGGAATAAAGCAACAAGACTTTGGAGGTCAAAGAGATGTTGTGCAACAATTATGTCGATGTCATTGTCTTATTCTTCATATGTGAGGTATTTGCGCTTGTTTATATGCATGCTTCTACTTGCTTCCTTAGGACTTTGAAGGGGTGTTACCACCTAGTAGGATAAGCTTTCATTTAGATAATTTTCTACTTGAAACTTATTGTAGATTGCTTGGGAGGTTTTAGACCTAGATATTCTTATAGTTGTATAGGTGTTTATTCTAATCCTCTTTTGAAGGCTACACCCAAAAGCAATAAGGAGGAAGAGTTCATCTTCTACTATGTATGTAAACTATTCACATGTCTTCCATCAAGAAGTGGGATATAAGCCTAGCACAACCCTTTCATGTTTGGTGGCTTCAACAGACTAGTTCCTTGGCACACCATCTTGGATCTCCATTGTTCACTTGAAGGCATTCCAATTTATCTTCATTGAACCTTCTCTCAAAGTAAAATCTCAATTAGTTACAACAACTAGATCTACTTTGTATTTAAATTTATATTGTCAAGAAGATCTACTAAATTATTAATTTTGAAGTGTAGATCTAACAAGACATATCATTAGCACTTAGTACTAGTATTTTATTGAAGTTTAAACATTGTCTTATTTGAGGATATGAATCATATTGCTCGTTGTATGTTGTCCGAACGTGTAAATTTATTTTTGAACTTCATTTACATGATATTTTTCATGTGCAATTCACCCCCTTAACCATTGGTCTAAGTGGTTATTTTTCAAGGCAAGACAGATACATCATTGAAGGCCTATGTGGAAGCTAGGTAGCAACCTTGCATGAGTAATTTGTTTGTTGTCCTAACTTTATTTCTTATAGGTTTCAACATCATTTAGGAGAAGACAAGGCTCATCCGACAACCTTTTCTTAGTCATTTTGACCAATTATTTCCACTAATCGCAACCTGTATGATTTCTAAGTTATTAAGTGCCATTGGGATCTTTAAAGGTCCTTAGGGACAGTTGTAAGAGCAAGGGAGTAGTGGCCTAGGCCATTGTCCTTTACATCTCCTCTACCCTCTTTGTCAATTTGTGTACAGAGTTGGTACTTTACATTCTTGTTTTTTCTTTTGATGTACTTAGATTAGATTTGCTTTATTTGCAACTAGAACAAATTGTTTTCTTCATTTTTTTTAGATTAGTTCAGTCTAGTACTTACAAAAATATACAGACTATTCACCACATAGTTTAATGACTTCTATGAATAAAGCCCTAACGATCTAAAATTAATCACAATCTTAATTAAAATTAACGGTGGAACTAAACTCTACAATGTCATTGCAACTGGGGTGTAACTAATTATCTAGGATCTTTTAGTTTATCCAAACCCTAGGCTAGTGCTCCTTAGGCATCGATGGTTCTTAGACTTTCCCAACCAGCAAGAGTATCTCTTTGCCCTTTAATTTGTTTAATTTTCTAGATGATTTGTGTTTATATTTCCTAGATTAGATACTAACATTAGTCTAGGACATTCTAACTTGTTGACTTAGTTTGAGGAATTAACAACAACTTTCAAGTAATTAGACAACATTTGATTTTGATGGTTAATCCATTGTAATTAAATCATCCATTAGGAGGATTTTGAGGTCTAAAATGGACCTCTTAAGATATATAATAAAATATTGTGAGTTAGTCATTTTGTGCAAAATGTGTATTTACAACTCAACTTTTGCAATACAATCCATGTAGCTATGGTTGTTACAATCCATGTAGCTATGGTTGTTAAAGTGAAAAGATGTGTATAAATAAAAGTGATTAAAATTCATATTTGATATAACTACGAACATGAGTACTTTTGAATACATAAATATATTAATATAAAGTACTTATAAAACAATAGAAAAGTTTATAGTTTTAAATTGTAAACCTAATTTAAACTTTTGTAAATAAATTCTACATTATATAAAATATTTCACATTAAAAATTATCTATTTTTAAATTATATTTACATATTCAATATAAAATTTTAATATATACTTATTAATTAAATCCAACATCACATATATTACATCTATTATAATATATTGTATTATATCCTATTATAATAAATTTAAAATACCACATTATAATAACATATATATTATATTTAAATCAGGTCATAAATGGATGATATCACACCTACTTCTATATTATATTGAAAACTTATTTGTGCTCGCTGACGCCACCCACATGTATCTTGGTTGACTTCAATTTTAAACATAATATAACTTATTTATTACACCATGCCAAAAGTATATTAGTCACCATTCATTTTTTTATTTTATGTTTGACTTTTGAATAGTGATGTATTTTTATATTCAAAAGTGAAAGTACAGAATGTTATGTAATACATATTATGCTTAAAAGTAATTTATGAGTATTTTTTTCGTTGAATAGGGTTAAATATGGATTTTTATACATATTATATTGAAAAGTAATTTATGAGTACTTTTTTTCTATTATGAGTATGGTTAATTATGGATTTTCATCCACCATTTAAAAATTGACAAATAAACAACTTCAACTTTAACAATGCCACCTCAACCATAAGAGACAATGTCATTTTCAATAATTTGATTGGATCTTGCAAAATTGATTTTGATAGTACATTTTTTGTTTAGAGACAATCCTGACCTCTCAAAATTCCCTTAATGTTTTATTTCAGTTGATGATATTGCCTTCCAACAATGCTCCCTAGTTTACTTTCAGTTTTTGTTGTTCACGTTTTACTCTCTTATAACAAATAACTCGCATTCTCAATTTGGAACAAATCTAAGCAAGCATTGATCTGATATATCATATTCTGCTTTAAAGATTCTACATTCGCAAGTTTGATTTACTTTATATTACTTTTGCAGTTGACTTGTCTCATTTGCTTCATTTTACTTCAAGGCACTAATTTGATCATATATATGGTATTTATGTTTTGAAGTACTAATCTATAGCTTAAATTCACCTTATGCTTTAGTAGAACACTAATTTTTTATATTAGTTTGTTTTCATATGTATATCTTATATTTTGTAATTATTTTCATTAACTCCTATGTTAGATTTATTGTTTTCAAGCCTTAGATTATTTTATTAGGGACTACCCGCTTGTCTTTGTTTAAGGGTTGGCCTAAACAGAGGAGTTGAGTGTCGAGGTTATAGTAACCCAACTCAAGGCTTGCCCCCAAGGCTGCACCTAATGACTTGAGGTTTTTCCGACTTAGAGGTGTAGACTAGGCAACAACAACAACAACAAGGCCTATATAGGTTAGTTGATGATGAGGAAAAACCACACTTTGATACTGAACGATGGAAGAAACAATAATACACTTTGGCATCAAACACATACTCATTTAATTTTACATATCTTTCCTTACGAACCTTACTAGCAAAAGGACCTTTCCTTGCTAATGAAAGGAAAAATGGTGCCTAGGATATCCAAAAGAAAAAGGAGATATGTGAAGCTTGTCTTGCACAAACCATTTGATTGGCATTTGAAGGGAAATTTTGGAGTCCCAAAGTAGTTCTCAAATTTGTGCACCGTGCACACTAATATGTGTGGTCCAATGAGAATAATTTTTTTGGGGGTGCTAGGAACTTTTTGTTGATCGTTAATGAGTTTTCCAGGAAGACGTGGATATATTTTCTTAAACAAAGATCAAATTGGATGTTTTTGTTGAATTTATAAATTCCAACACTGTTGTTGAAAACGAACCCAATAAATGCATTAAGACCCTCTAAATACATAATGGAGAGTTTTGATCTAATAAATTTATTGAATTTTGTAAGAGTAGGAATTCAATGTTAGTTTACCACTTCTCGCACTTCTCAAGGCAATGGAGTCGTTGAGAGAGGAATTGCACACTGGTGGAGATGGCTAGATGCATGTTGGAACAGAAAGTTAGTCTTGAAAGTTAGTCTTGAGATGTTGCTAGGTAGAAATGATATACACTATAATGTACTTGCTAAAAAGATCTCCCACAATAGTGCAAAATGTTATTAGGAGAGACTTGGTTTATAAAAAAGCCTCATGTCAAGCATTTTAAAGTTTTTGGTTCCACTGCATTTGTTTTTCTATTCCAAGAGAAAAAAATGTATGAAGTTAATTTTTATTAGGTATAGTGAAAAAACAAAAAGCTCATAGGATGGTAGGTGTTGGTACTAACAAATTCACATACAATAGAGATGTCATAGTTGATGAGAATGCATGGATGTTTCAGAGCATTTCAGATCAGAAATTGGATTTGAAAACTCTTGATAATGGTTGTAGTATCATTGAATAATCAACAACTTTGCATGATACAAATAAGCAAGAGAAATAGAAGCACTGTGAAGTTGATGTCTAATGAGAATTCAACAATGAAATAGCTACAAATTATTCAAGTTAGAGAAAGTGGTGCTGATTTGGAGGGTAGAAAATAGAAAAAAAAGACCCAAGTGGCACCACAAAACTCTAGATGATATGTAGTTCAAGGGGCTTCTTCAACTAAGAGAATAATGACCAAGAGGAAGACAAAATAAAGAAGGTAAATAATGCGTATTTTTCCTTATCTGTTTGTTGCAAATGGTGAAGAGAAGAAAACCCTCACAGAGACAAAATAACTTCTAGAGTAAAGTAGGATGGTACTTTTATAGCAAAGCAAAATAAGAATATCAATTTGTCATGCTACCAAGGTGTAGAAGATGTGAGTTTAAGGGACAAACCAGACTTTGCATCAGTGGGAGAGGGGTTGAATTCTTAAGACAACCTTGATTCTCATCTTGCTAGTGAGTCAATGAATACACAAATGGTTGGTGACAAGACTCATTCTACATCAGCAATGCCAATATCTTGTCGTGCAGTTCATTTCCAGTTGCTAATTGTCGACACTGTTCAAAAGCAGGTTGCATACGCTCTTCACAAATTGCTTGGACCACATATGTTGTTTTTCCTATTGGACAAGCAACTATGATAAATATGACCATTAACGGAAGGGTGTTCAAGTAAACGTTTATAATTAGCCCCAAGGGTTAGCTCAATTGGTAAGACATGTGTACACTCTCTCGGTTTGGGGGGAGGTCACGGGTTCGAGCCTTGAGTCCTCTAGGGTTAGGCCTTCTACTAGGATGGCCAACGGTTTACCACCTCTACCATCCACGAAAGTGGGGAAGTATTGCTGGGTTTCCCGTGGATCTTTCCATCTGGAAAAAAAGTAAACATTTATGATGATCATATCTTTAAGTTTATTAATGTATTTGGTGTAGGTTTGCCAAAATATCACTTTATGGAATAAAGTAATGGTGAGGTCATAAGGCATGCCATAGCTTATGTTATTAATTAAAGAATTCAGGATTGGGCATTACATAAGTTACATGATGTGCGTCCCTATGAGA
The DNA here is from genome assembly GCA_001517045.1 of Pseudotsuga menziesii. NCBI lineage: Eukaryota > Viridiplantae > Streptophyta > Pinopsida > Pinales > Pinaceae > Pseudotsuga > Pseudotsuga menziesii. Next base: position 82,712 of record LPNX010685057.1, read on the forward strand.
CCTATGTATTATGACATTACACCATTGAATACGACTACGATTATTCAAGTATATTTTCTCTCTCTCTTTCTTCTTTGGATTCTCCGACATTATTTTGCTTAAAACTCCAATAGCTAAATAAAAAAGTGTACAATTCATTCTACTAAGAAAGTTCACAAAATCCTGCCATACATCAAAATTCAACATAGAAACTAATCCATGATGTAGAATTTATTGTATTAAAAGGCATTTGAATATCCTTGCAAGTTTCCAAGCCATCTTGTTAACTACGTAGACTCTAAGAGGGTTGAATCGACGTTTTAAAAAATTCTAGAGATGATGCAATTTTCACTATATATCTTATAACATGCTTGGAAAGAATACAGTTCAAGCCCTTGACATCTAACAAATTCCCCATATCCCAATGAGTATATTATATGTACAAATACAAGTTATAAAAACCCCAATGTATGCACTCCCTTATATATAAGGGAAAATCACTGGTATATTTTAATATAATCGCATTACATACATTTCATAGCATGAAAGCGTTCTCTTAAATTCTCAAATAGAGAGCTTGGAGCTCAATTACAATTTACAACTTATCAACAGCACTATGGAAATGTAATAATCAGGTAAAAGACTAAAAGCATAGAGGCAAGAATGGCAATGAGATTTTGCCAAGAGTGTTTATTGAGTAGAAAAATAAAAAGCATTTTCTAATAATAATATGTTATACAACTGCTGTAACTCATTCCTCTTGTGTAAAGTATGTTTCTTCCAGAGCCTTGGCTTTTTCTGTGACAATTTCCAATGCCTCTCCTCCCTGCCTTGAATGTGCCTTCTCCTGTAAATTGGCTAATCAGTTATGCCTGGAATCACCCCTCATTTAACTGTAAAAGCACAACTTGTTCTATGAAAATGACCCGATTGCTAACATGCCCCTCCTGTACTCTCTAGCTATCCAAGCATGTATTTAAGACAATAGAATAACAATCACTATAACGTTGAATGGTTATATTTGAACCAGTGCTCAGATCAATTCTTCCCCCAACAGAATTTGGAGTTTGGAAGATTAATTCAAAATGAGAATGTCACAACCATGTAATATTTCTACAACTGGATGAAGGTAGACTTAGTGAGTAAGAAATTAAACTTGAACCAGCTCATAATATCATTCTCAAAACATGAGAAATTAGAAGAATGTGACCCAGCTAATTGCAGGAAAAATAACAGTCCAGTAAAATCTCAGCTACAAATGTGAAGATTGAAGATAGAAGACATCACAAAAACAAGACTTTTTAGTAACTTACTGTAAAACAATGGCAACTAATCCCCATAATAAGGAGACTATGAAGACTCTTGTGTGTTGTGGTAGGAGGGTAGGGATAAAATCGGTTGGGATAGGATTGATTTAGCGAGGTCATAAGAAGGGCGGGTATGGATTGCTTTCATATTTACTGTTTCGGTGCAGCTAAGTTGCACGAAACGTGGAAATGAGTACTAGTTTCGGAAACTGGAACACAAGGAAACGCACCCCCCTCAAAACGGGTACGCTGATGGAAACACAATATATATATGTCTGTTAAATAACACATTGTCTTGCAATAAAATAACAATAATATGTTAATTTGTAGGTGTTTGTAGGTGGGTTTAGAAATGTATTAGAGGTTAATTTGTCTTCATTTTCCATAGATTAGATTTTCTTAAACTTCCTATAGGTCCCACGACCCTCGTGAGCACTTGGGGGTTTCTGAGAAGTTTCCGAGTTTCCATGAGTTTCTTGTACTGGTACACCGGCAGTTTAAGAGTTCCGTGCAACATAGGGTGGGGGGTTAGGAACCAAGGACTTCCATGGAGAAGGATCCTTGAGTTAACCAATGGCACATAGAAGCAAAACACTGGATCGAAAAAGAAAAATCCACGAGTTATGTATGAGAAGTAAAGCCCCCATATAAAGTATATAATAAGGCCTCATCAGGTAGTCTTTAGCGAAGGACAAGCTTCAGGTGACATTGGAAAAGACAAATGAAAAACTTTGCTGGCATAAATTATAGGATGCCAGGAAATGAGCTGTTGTGGCAATGCATTGTGCTGGACCACGATGCATTGATACTTATTCGTAATACAATTAAAGAGAGATAATCATACTATCAAAGACTTCAATAGCAGCAAAACGTTTTAACTCCCATTCAAGAAAGGTAATACCAGATTTTATATGGAGATAGATAACATGCCAAAGCATACAACCAAACAATATGGATCAAAAAATAAGGCAAAAAAACTAGACTGTATGTGAATTTCATAATCCTTAGCAATATGTAACAAATCAAACAATTCGGCTCAATCCAGGAAGTTATAAGAGAATTTGATTTGTTTATACTTATAGCATTGAGTACCTGTTACCCCCTTATTTTGAATGGGTGTCCGCTTGTGACTTTGCCACATTCTTAGTAGGGTGACATACAAATGATGCATGGTGCTGTCCTAATGTGATGCTATGAGGAGATGGAAATTCAATATTTATGAAGTTTATGGACAATTGAATCAGGCTGAGCCAGCAGTAAAGACCAATCTAGGTCTTCCCAAGCTTTTCTGTGCACCTCCTAAGGCTGTCCAGGGAAATCTGAGCAGTGTTTAGGAGCTTTGGCGCATGAACATGACTGAAACCAGAATGTCTGGGTGTATTGCAGCAGTTCTGAGAACAATTTCATCATTAAATCAGCATTAGGTAGCACCTCTGGTAAATCCGGGCACTATCTAGGTGTCTGGATGTGTTTTGGCACCATAAAACAGCAGTAAAAATGAGTTAACAGCCCTAAAAACAGGTATGTCCACTCTAACAGCAGTATTTCTGGGGTTGAAGCATCATTATTTGGCACTTAGAATATCCATAAAATTAATCTCAGCGTAAAGCAGCAGTGATGAACAAGCATAAACTTTATCATCATTCATCCTGAGGATATTCCTTGGCAGAAGTCACTGTGGAATGGTAGTAAGAGTGTGTTTCTGAGAATAACTGTGGATAAGTGCCAGCTACAATGAAGGCTGATCCACATATTTCAGATGGCCTGGCTGAAACCTAGCCTAGACAGATCATGGCAAATATCAGCAGTTCTTCCATAATCAATCTCCCAAAATTCCATGCCTCAAAACAGCACATCAGTGACCTGTTCCAGAGATTTGAGGGCAGCGATTCATTTCCTTTGAACCTGTTTTATTGCACTCAGGATGGATCCAGAGGATTGTGTTAAAGAAGCAGCCCTAAAGGAAATTCGCCCAGCTGAGATGGCTGGCCTATGTCTTATTGAAGGTGTGCCCAGTGTCAGCTACAATGAAGGCTGATCCACATATTTCAGATGGTGTCACTGAAACCTATCCTAGACAGATCATGGAAAATATCAGCAGTTCTTCCATAATCAATCTCCCAAAATTCCATGCATCAAAACAGCATATCAGTGGTCTGTTCCAGAGATTTGAGGGCAGCGATCCATTTCCTTTGGGCCTGTTTTATTGCATTGGGATGGATCCAAGGGATTGTGTTAAAAAAGCAGCCCTGAAGGAAATTTGACCAGCTGAGATGGCTGGCCTATGTCTTATTGAAGGTGTTCCCAGCCTAGTTATAAAGAGCATCGAAGAGTTTCACAGTTAGGAGCCTTTTGTCCATGGAGCGCTACCTTGGGGGGATTGATTTATCCTTGAATAGATTGTCGAGTGTTGAAAGGGACCTAGGGTCTAATTCGTTGGGAGTAATCCTTGTTGAAGGTGGTCGATTCATATGATATAGTTTCACTTCTTCTTGCGAGGACTTCTTGATAAGTAGGGTTATAATTTGTTGACTTGTGGGTGAAAACACTCCCCTTCTAGGTGCTTCCTTGGTTGTCTTGCTTTAACTTTTGGAGTAAACTTGCATATTTGAGGGGCTTCTAGATGCTTATTGGTTGCAATGTAGACATTTCTTGTTGGATCATCCTTATGAGGAGCCTTTGGAGACCATGTGGCGTCATCACTTGCATTTGATCCCTTGCTTGATGGAGGCACCCCCTCATTTTGGAGCCTTATGCATTCTTGTAATGTACAAATGGCATTCTCTTGTAATGTACAAATAGCATTGAACACCCTTTTTAATGTATTTTGTTAGGAGTTCTTTAGATTAGTGGGGTTTTTGTATTATTTTACTGTACCCTAGTCTAGATCTAATAAAAAATGAATATTTTATTGTAAAGGAAGTTCAGCTACTCTCTTATATAAAGAGAGCCACTTCATCATTTCAACTCATGGTTGGATTTTGATAGCTCTCTCTCTCTTGGAGCCTATTATCACACAACTTGTAGTTGCCCCAAGATGGTATCCAATTCAAGATGGTAGAGGAAACGGGCAACCAAAGAGGTGAACATAGAGAATCCCAACCCCTGGATATGGATCGGTTGTCACATTGGCTAGGAAACTCATCACTTTATGCAACAGGTAAATCAAGAGTGACAAAGGGGGCGACCCTAAGCTAAGACACCTTAACAAAGATACGATAGTGAAGCTCAATAGCTAAATAAAACCCTAGATTTGGGAGAAGTAGCCACCAAGAGAAAGATACTCTAGACAATAGGGGTTTAGATAATGGAATTGTAGTCCAAATTGTTTAAGTTTAGTGACTATACAGTTATTATATTGATCTAGGATACAAGTGTTAGTTTGAATGATAGTCAAATCAAGACCCTAGGGGGATCGATGTAGATGAACTGTAAATACCCCAACATGCAAGATAGACAAAGAATTTAAGGGATTCTAACACTTTAAAGGATTGCTTGGAGATGGATGCATTTGACACTAAGTTGCACGAAACGGGGAAACGGGGACGAGTTTCCGAAATGGGGACGCGCTGGAAACGTGACCCCCCAAAATTTAGGAAACGGGGAAACACCATATATATATATATATATATATATATATATATATATATATATATATAATTATTTACAGATTAAATTCAACATCACATTTAACATTTTTACTCATAATTTCATAAGTGATTCCATAATGCAAGTACTGAGTAGTAATATCCAAAAACAACACAATGATTTTACCCATAAACGATTCCATAATGCAAGTGGAAATAGCCTCAAAAAACCTTCAAATGAGGCTAAGCCGTTAATACATATATGTCCAGATTCCAAAATCAGCCTTTATATACGAGGCTACAAGTACAATACTACATCAACATGAACAATGAAAATATAATGAAAACATGAGTTGAAGCCCGAAGACTAATAGTCATCATGCTCGGGCTCATCTTCATCCTCCACCAATCTGCAAAACAAAATGGCACCACCGTGACCACATTGTCAATATTCAGCAACCCAACCAACTGCCAACACCATGTCCACTTCTTGAGCCTCCATCGTGACCTTTGCACCACCACCATGAGCTGGAAATGGAGGCGTGGGATGCCAAAGAGTCGTGAGGATGAGCCGTCCTACCCAAGATAATGTATACATTAAAGCCAAAGATCCGTGATGATGAACCGTAAGCCTTGAGCTATGTCAATGCACCGTTAGCTATGCCAATGGACCGTGAGCTACCAATGAGCGTTGTGGATAAGTCGTGATGGCAAAAAGGAGGCATTGGTGTTATTTTATAACAAACCCAAGGCATAAAAAACATTTTGGAAGCCTCTAAAACCCTAGCCGAAAAAGGAAAAAACCTAAAAAATTAAAAAAACAAGTGTTTTAGGCAGACTGTGGAAGGAAACGCGGGATTTTAGTGAAATTTGATTAGGAAACGGGTTTTTGTTTTAAGAAAACGAGTTTTCGACACGCGAAACGGTCCCCATCTATTAGAAACGGGTTTCCCTTCCGTACGGTACGGGTTTCCGAGTTTTCGTTAGGAAACGGGCTGGAAACGTGGGGGAGGCACGTTTCTTGCAACATAGATTTGACAATATTCAAACGTTCAAGCAAAGAAAGGGGTACAAAACAGGAAAAATAGCAAAAAAAAACCCTAGGAAGGCAAACTGCTTGAAGATTAGTGCCTTGAATACTGGGCAAATGAAGTCCCCAATGTTGATGCCCTAGGAAAACCTCTTAGCTTTTGGGGAAAGAAAGATAACCCATAAAAGTTTTGCCGAAATTCCAAGAAATTCAACCCCGAGAAGTTTTAAGAGTGACAAATGGATGGATGAATGAAATAGAAATCGTACCTTGTGAAACGTATCTAGAATTTGAAAATGAATGTTGGAATAGTGAGGATTACTCCTGCTAAGATCAAATGAAATCTTTGTCGAAGATCGAGCTCAAGCAAAACGCCCAAGTGGACAAGTGTGCCCCTCCTCCTGCCAAGCCAGGGAAGCATCCATCATATTAGCAAGAAAAATGAGCTACTATAAGCGAGAAGTAAAAAATAAGAGAAATAATTGATCATAGACAAAACCACTCCCTATATGAAGCAAGTCTGAAAGAGAAAGAAATAGTGGGTTTCCCCAAATGATGGCTCCCAAACGACTTGTCTTCCTGCAGCAAAATATTTATCCACAAAAACAATGCTAGATTATTCCCAAAGATCTTTCAATGGAAAGGAAAAGTAGTTTCAATCACAATTGCCAACATTCAATCCACAAGAACACAGGTATTTTCACAAAAGAATTTTCTTTATTCCAATAACCAAGAGCCAAAAGTCCCTATGGGATACAATGAGGGGATCACCTCTCTTAAATAGACTGAGAGTGTGTCCACATTCTAACTAACTCAATCCAGTGGTTGAGATTAAAACATCGACGGTGGAGATATTTCAATTTTACATCACATGGATCAACTCATAAAGAGGGAGCGCACTTTTTCCTAATGACGCCTTAGGAAGGGCAAATACATCATACTGAATGAATATAACAATGTGGTACATGATGAGGGCTCACCTTAGGGGCTCAATTCTCCCTAAGAACCAACTTTAATACATAACAACAAGATATAGCATGGTGGTACATCAATAACCAAGGTGAGGGGCACCCCATGGGGGACATCCTCCCTATGTAAGCCAATAAAATAAATGTGGGCCTCGGGCTGAGATATGCCGATGAAGAATGATCCATAGAGCCAATATACATCATAATAACCCATCACATGCCATTTCCTAGCCTCAGAGTGACCAAATCTATTTCTTGGAGGTAACCTTAATGAATAAAAACACTGATAATCACTACTAGGAAATAAATCTGCCAATATCATCATTTCCTTTACCCAAAAACAAGAATTGAGTATACCAATGGAATCAAAGATTCCAAATCCACTAATGGTGACTACAGATGCACCATGAATCCATCTAGATATGTCTTTGAAAGCTCCAACCATGTCTAGTAATAAAATAATGGCCATAATAAACAATAATAAACCATATCCAAATCTTCCTCAAATCACACATTCCAATCAAGGAAAGAACTCGTCCTTGACTTAAGAAGACATTGGCACCTTTCCCGACATGTTTCGGCATGTTTCCTTGATTTTTGGAATGTAACACCCCGGTTTTGACCCCATTTGCATCAAAAGGTACATGATGTATATATTGCAATTAATGGTGGTGTGAAGCTAAGGGAAAAAGCCCCGCCATTGATTTGGTTGTGTTATGTTTCGGCGATTGGAATTGTTGTCGATGGTGTATCGTGCTATCCAGCACCTTATAGTTTTGGCATCATGTAAATATGCATTTTAATTAAAATGAATCTCAACCAGCTACGTCAATGCAACCATGATGAAAAGGGCATGAGTTTTCTAAGGATAAGGAGGGGAAATTATTAAACCTTCGACCAATGGGGAAAAACCATGTGTTAGCTGTTAAACCCATTTAGTTGTCACCCACCCTTTTGACTCACTCACCTTTCCTTTTCTCATCAGTCAACTACCACATTAAAACTTATGTTGATTAGTTGGGGGTAGTTATTGTTGGGCAATGGTGTGTGGCAGGACTGTCAGCCCTTGCCCACACGCACACTCCACCAGCGAACTCTCACTTCACGTGGGCAAGGAGGCAAACAACTCCATTCTCCCATTCCTCCATTCTTTCCATCCACATGCAGAGACGGTCGCTCCCTTCTTCTCATGCACAGGCTGGGATTCTTCATTATTTTCCTCACGCAACAAGCTGGGGAGCCGTTTTCTGCCATCCACGATGTCCCTGAGAAGGAGCCATTCATGATTTCTACTGTGGGGGTGTGTTTCCATACCGATTTTGTGGTCTGTGTATATGTTTTTCCCTGCCCAGGCAGAGAGTCTGATCACCTCCTCTATTTCGGGCTGTGTATTTCCCGTTGTTTCAATGTTGGGATTGGGACTATTGTTTTCCCCACGATTTGTGGTTTGATGTGGGTTCTTTTTCATTTTGGTTTGCTGTGGCTATTATTGAGTCGTTTTGGCCATGATAGGGCCAAGAACGACTCAGGAATCATATTTCCCCGCCCAAGCTGTGAACCGTTTGTTTTGCTACGTGTATGTAGTGGTTGGTCTTCGGACTGTGATGGCTTGGCTGATTTGTTGTTGGCCTAATAAACCCAACTGTGTTGGCTTGCTGATTTGTGTATTCTTGGCTATGTGTAAGCATGCTTGTTCCTTATTCCTTGGGAAATCATGCCCAGCTCGAGGGTGGCAGTGTTGCTGAGAGATTAAGGAGCACACTGGCCTATGGTTGGGTGGAACATTGCAGCGACGTAGCAGGTTGCGGGACGAATACTGCATAAGATAAGTATTCTTGATTCTTCCATCTCTGCAATTATAGTTGATGTCTAATGAATTATGATGAACTTGTTGAATGCTTGAATGTATGGTTTTGCTTCCGCTGTATGCTTAATAATTATGCATCTCTGCATGTTTTACTTCAAAGCATTTCAGTTTGTCAGTTTTTAGTTATGTAAAACTTTATGGGGCTAGTTGCCCGGGTTATATCATTGTGTGGTAGCGTCCTCTTCACTGGTCGGAGGGTCGGGGACGTTACATGGAATTTCTCTTTTTATGTCTTTTTTTGCTATTTTTTGGCTTTTTCAAGAGAAAATGTCACAAGTGATAAATTAATCACTTAAAACATAGGAAAAGTGTGTTTGGGGGTAAAGCAGGTGCTCTGAGTGTGAAAACGAGCACCCCCATGTAAAATTCTGCCCCTAGACCACACTTTTATTACAACTTCAAATTTCCCAATTAAACTATTAAAACATAGCCTAAGTTTACTGGCGAGTGTGGGGCACCTAGGGATATAGTGGTAGCAGGAATGGATCCCTGGAACCCGTGTCACGCAAGTACCAGTCGAGCTCCAGTTCATAATTCCCCTAGTTACAAAAATAAATAAACTATGGTACAAAAATAAAGTACAAATTATGGTACAAAAGGAAAAGACTGGAAGGAAAAAGAGAGGGGATTAGAGAAGCCCTAATAATGCCCCCTTGGGCATTAGATATCATTGCTAAAGAACAATTTCAACCATTTCCCATTCATTGGTAAGAACAACATTTCTCCTTCTACAGTGTTGAGGAGAAATGAATTTGTGTCGACCACGTCATATATGACGTATGGACCCATCCATAGGCTATCAAATTTTCCGTGCTTGCCCGGCTTTTCCTTCCTCTTGTCCCAAAGTAAGATGGTATCTCCAATCTGGAATAAGATGGTATCTCCAATCTGGAAGGGCCTTGTTCTTATAGACTTGTCAAAGGTCCTTTTGATCTTTTCTTGATTCCTAATAATGTGGTCAAAAGCCTTTCTTTGGTTTTCATCTAGCTCAATGATTTGATTTATTTTGTTAGGCATGGCATCTTCCTCCATTTCATATTCTTGAAACATCTTCATAGGAGGAAACTGAAGGTAGATGGGCAAAGATACAGTCAAACCATACACCAGTTCGAAAGGTGTCTTCTCGGTTGCACTTTTCTTAGTTATTCGGTTAGCCCAAAGTAAATACTTAATCTTACTATCCCATGATCTTTTGTTATTTCCAACTGTTTTCTTAAGAATGGTCATTCAGTTCTTATTGCTAGACTCTGCAAGACCATTACCCTGGGGATAATAGTTGGATGAATGGGATCGAATAATGCCATACTTGAAACAAAAGCTTTTGAACTTTGCTAAACTAAAAGCTTTGGCATTATCAGTTGTTATTTTGGTTGGAGCACCAAATCTATTAATGATCTTATCCTGTAGAAAATCCATAACAACTTTATAAGTAGCATTTTTAGTGGGGATGGCCTCCACCCGCTTAGTGAAATAATCGATAGCAGTTAGGATCCATGAATACCCATTGCTTGAATTATCCTTGAACTTACCGATGAAATGAAGCCCCCACTGCTGGAAAGGGGCTAGAACCACAATTAGTTACAAAGGTAAGGCTTTCAACCTTTGCTTTCTAGTAAACAACTAGCACTACTGACGACTCCTGACAAATTTGTGAACATCTACAAATATGGAGGGCCAATAGTAACTTGCTCTAAAGATCTTGTGGGTTGTTGTATTTGCTGCATAGTTCCCACCACAAAATCCTGAATGAAACTCAATCAAGATTTTGTTTAGACTCTTGCTCGTTGACACATCTAAGAATCACCCCATCTGGGTTCCTCCAACCCAGTCCTTGAGTGATGCAATATCTGACAGCTTTTAACCTTAAAGCCCTTCTTTTATGACCTTTGAGATGTTCGAGGCATGTAAGGTTTCAAAAGAAGAATATGATATCTGAATACCAATGATGATCTAAACGCTGCAATACTGGAGGCATGCCTAGCGTTGGTTCATCATTCTAACAATGTAACCCTAAGGCTTTTTCATTCCCGTGAGTTAACATCTTTGCTAGGCCTTGACCTTTGATTAGTTCTGTGGGTCTAGTCTTTAAGTCGTATTCTTGTATTTTAGACACCCACTTACCCCTTTTGCCTAGACAATCATGTTGATGCAAGATATTCTTAACTGCTACATGAGGCACATACCCAATTATTTTAGAGTATCCGACATATGTTCTGAAATGCTTTAAGGATTTTACCAAGGCATAAGCTTGTTTTCCACGATTGTAATCCTGCAAGGATCGACTCATGAAAGCAATGGGTTGCTCATATTCTTTGTTGTTCTTCTGGAGCAAAACCCCCACAATGCTATCTCCAGATGCAAAGGAAAAAATCAAGAAGTCTTTGGAGTAATCTCGGCTTACTAAGACTGGTGATGTAGTAATGGCTTCTTTGATGTATATGAAAGCATCTCTTCCCTCATCTATCTACTCAAACTTAGTATCCTTTTTCAATAAATTTTGCATGGGTTTCATCAATTCTGCTAAGTTTGGGATAAATCTCCTTATGAAATTTATATGGCCATTAAAACACTATAGAGCTTTTACATTCTTAGGCAAGGGGACTATTTTTATGGACTCAATTCTTTATAGATCTACTTTAACACCATCCTTGGAAATTGTGTTGAAAATTCAAGGTTAGAGGAGTTTTAACATAAATAGTAAAAATGCATGAACATGTAAACTCAGATTCAGAATAGTACTGCTAAATAAAATTGAACTGTAATTAAAAAAAAACATAATTTTCATCTCTTTCAACTTAACTCTCCATTAGTCACTGCGTTAATGTTGATCCTCGAGAATCATCAAATACCATGTGTAGTAAACAACGTTACCAAAACCAGACCGGAACCGGCAAAACCAGTCGGTCAACCCAGTTCCGGTGGGTTTCTGGTCCGAACCGGACCCTCGAACTGTTTTGGGTCGGTTCGATATCGAATTGGCTAGGTTGGTCCACGAACCGGCTAGGTTGGTCCACAAACCGGCCAGGTTGGTTCACAAATCGCCCGGTTCGGTATCGAACCGGTCCAAAACTGGTTTTCTCAGAAAACCGACCAGTCTGTACCAATCCGTACAGAACCATACAGTGGCTCAAAAAAATGATTTTTTTTAAATTTTTAGAATGTTGACTGGGGGGGTGTATCTGGACACCCTAAAGACACCTCATGAACCTATAAAAAGACCCCCACCCCCTCTCTTTCACTCACACTATTCATCCAAGTGTTTTCGAGTATGTGCTTGAGTGTCTTCGGATCTTTAAAGTTTGATTGTGCTGATTGTTAAGGGTCTTAGAGTTGGTTCCTAGGTTGATTGGAAGAGGAGATTGAAAGAGTATTTTGGAGAATTTGTGGGTTGAATCTCTTTGGAGACATTTGCATAAGATTTGGAGCATATTTGGAGGCGCTCTTCAAAGTATGTAAAAAGGCTCTAAATGTGCATTGTATTCATTTAATTTTGTATTGAATAGTCTCTTTAGACTTTGAATGCGTTATTTTTTTTTCATAGAATTAAAAAAATAGGGTTTAAATTTGCAGATTATATTGCTTTCCATGGCTCCAAAAGATAGAAAAGATGTTGCATGGGTACATTGTCAATTAGTTGAGGGAAAAGTTGTGTGTAACTATTGTCAGAAGGAGGTTGGGGGGAGGTATAAATAGGCTGAAAGCCTGAAACAACACTTAGCTGGTACAAGGAGGAATGTAAGACCATGCCTCACAATCCCTGATGACTTGAGAGTTGAGATGCTTGGTCTTCTTGAACCTTACCAAGCTGAAAAATCCAAAAACAAGAGGGTGCAAAGAGAGATAGTGAGAAGTTGTAGCTCTGATTTTCTTGAGAGAAACCCTAGTTTTGAAGAATCCTCTACTTTTCCCAACCCTGCCCATGATCCTTATACCATTCCTAGGGAAGAAAATGTTGTAGTTGGTGGTGTTGGGAGTAGTACATCCCAATTTAAAAAACCCCGTGGTGGCCTTGAGTCTTTCTTTCAACCCCGCACTACCCCTGGTGCTCAGCCCACCATTGATGCCAAGTGGAAGAAGGTGGAAAAGGAGTTTGCTTGGGAATGCATTGCTAGATGGTAGTATGATGCAGACATACCTTTCAATGCTTCAAGGTCGATATATTATCAACCTATGTTGGATGTTGTAGCTTCATGTGTCCCAGGCTTCAAGGGCCCTGGCTATGAGGATATTAGGGGGGCACTTTTGAAAAATGAAGTGGAAAGGGTACAAGAATACCTCATAGAGTTCAAAAACTCATGGACTAAAACAGGGTGCACAATCATGTCTGATGGATGGACTGATGCAAGAGGTCGCACCATTCTTAACTTCCTAGTTGCTTGCCCAAAAGCGACTATGTTCCTTAGATCAATGGGATGCATTTGATCAACTGAAGGATGCACATTTACTATTTCGTCTTTTGGATGAAGTAGTTGAGGAGGTGGGGTTGAAAATGTGGTGCAAGTTATCACAAACAATGCCTCCAACTATGTTGCAGCTCGAAAGTTGTTAGAGGACAAACATCCCACCATTTGGTGGACTCCATGTGCAACCCATTGTTTGGACCTCATGCTTGAGGATATTGGGAAAATTGAGTGGGTGAGAAAGTGTGTGGAACAAGCAAAATCTATCACAAGATAAATTTACAACCACTCATGGGTTTTGACCCTTAAGAGAAAATGCACTGGTGAAAAAGAGCTTGTCAGGCCAGTTATCACAAGATTTGCAACAAATTTCCTTACATTGTAGTCCTTGATTGAGCAAAAGGCCAACTTCAGGAAGATGTTCTCTTGTGATGAGTGGAATGCATCTCAATGGAGCAAGAAGGCTGATGGAAAAGACATTGTTGATAAAGTCTATGAGAAAGCATTTTGGAAAAAGACAGAGAAGATCGTACTTTTTAACCAGCCTCTTATGAAAGTCCTGAGAATGGTGGATGGTGATAAGGCAGCAATGGGGTTTATTTATGAGGCCATGGATCAAGCCAAGGAGGCAATAAAAGAAGCATGTGAGGGCAAAAGACAAAAATATCTTCCTATGTGGAAAATCACTGATGAACGATGGAACAGACAACTTCATCGGCCTTTACATGCTGCAGGCTATTACTTGAATCCAAGGTAGCTAATTCAAAGTTTTTAAGTTATATTACTAAATTTTAATTGCAAAAGTTTATCCTTTTTTTAATGCGATCATCTTTTTTGTCTTGAATCTTCTGAATGTACCATTACACAAAAGATTTTGAAGCAGATGGGGAGGTAAAAGAAGGATTATATAAATGCATTGAGCGCATGGTCTCTGATCCCAATAAATAAGATGAAATACACAACAAGCTCTTGCATTTCAATGAGAGTCTTGGTATCTTCGGCCTGGCTACAACCGTACAAGGTAGATCAAAAGATCCTCCAAGTAATTAATTAAGAACTAAATTTTAATTCATTGGATTTTTTTTCGAGTTTGTGCTTAAATTCATTTGCTAATTTTTATTTGTCCTTACATGCAGCATATTGGTGGCAGCAATTTCGCAGCCAGTGCACTGATTTGCAAAAGTTTGCAGTTCAAATATTGAGCCAAACATGCAGTGCTTCTGGTTGTGAACGCAATTGGAGTGTTTTTGAGCGTATACACACCAAGAAGTGCAACCGTTTAGAGCAAAAACGGTTGAATAATATGGTATTTGTTCAGTACAACCTTAGGTTGAAGCGCAACCAATTGCAAAACAAGACCCCTGAATCGTGTTCCATTTTCTTAGATGATGGTGATGCATCATCAGATTAGGTTGTGGAGACTCAGCGAGCAGCATTTGACAATGAAGACCTCTCGTGGTTGGATTTGGACCCACTTCCACAATAGCAGGATGTGGGAGTTGATGTTGGACATGTGCTTTCTGTACCAGGGGAGTCAAGTCAGGTGGCCCAAGCTCAGGCACCCCATATTGAGGATCAGAATGTAGATGATCGCTCAGAGTCTGAGTCTGAGGCCTCTGATGAGTCTGATCCTAAGGATTCAGACGATTCTGATGATTAGATTGTTTAGTCTTTGACTCTAGTCTTTTGTATAGGCCATTTAGAGCCTTTTTGTTGATGTATGTTGATGCAAACATGGATTGCACTCGATGTTAAGTGCTATTTTGGTTCTATGAACTCTTATATGCTATATACATGAGAAACTTTGCATATTTTGTGTATAATGGTTTGAACTCACATGGATGCACATGAATATTTTTAAAAAAATTGAATATTTTATGTATTTTTGGTGGACTGGTTTTATGATCCGGTTTTTTATCGGTTCCGGTTTTGAGGGTCGACCGGTTCATCCACCGGTTCGGTTTTTGTAACCTTGGCAGTAACAACATGATAAAATAATGTGCAGTAGATATCAGCAGTAAGGAATCATAACCAATATTTGAATCAGCCTTATATTTAGATACTTTAGGTTGATCTTGTCACCAATGGGACAAGTCAACTGAGTAAACAAATGTCATACCTTGAGAGAGAGAGTTAAAGCAGTAGGATACGGACTTCAGACACTTAGTCAAGAGTAAGAGACACTTTAATTAGACTTTATCAACATAGTCATACCCAATACAGTCACACTGTCAAAGAACACATACGCTGGGTAAGAATACAGTCACGTTGTCAAAGAACACATACGTTGGGTAAGAATACAGTCACACTGTGCAGAGACACACAATCATGCTCTTGCACAGTCAAGCTTCCATAGGTAGGAGACACATGGTCATGTTGGAAAAGCCACAGTCCATATTCAAGGTTACGCTGAGAGAACAAACCACAAACTACACTCAAGGTCACGGTGGGAGAATAAACCACAGCCCACACTCAAGGTCAGGGTGGGAGAATAAACCATAGACCACACTCAAGGTCACGGTGGGAGAACAAGTCACAGACCACACTCAAGATCACAGTGGGAGAACAAGCCACAGACCACGCTCAAGGTCATGGTGGGAGAACAAGCCACAGACCACACTAGAGTGGCAAACTCACAGTTACGCTGCAAGAGAACCCACAGTCTACATGAAAGACAAACCACACAGTGATGCTAGAAGTCATGCAGGCAGGGACACGCAGTCACGTTTGAAACGGATGGACACACAGTTACGCAAGCAGGGTGTCACGCAGGCAAGGTGAACACAGTCATGGTACAGTACAGAGTTAACACAACCCAATAAATATCTCAGGCCCGGTAAAGAACTAAACCAAATAGACTTTGAGAATTAACACGGCTGAGATAAGGTAGATCCAAATAGCCCATGATCTATCAATGAGTGGTCATGGCTAAGTCGAAGATGAATCAAAACGTCCACGGCCAGCAGAGAATTGATCACGGCTGAGCTAGAAAGTTCACGGCAAAGCTAGCAAAGGATCAAACAGACCATGGCCAAAGTAAGGCAATCACGATCAGGATAAGGCAATCACGCTGTTGTGAACACGCATACGAAGCAATCAATGGAAGTGTAGTCACATGGAGGAAGCATCATGCGGAGGACATTCACGCTGATAAACAACAGACGGTCACGCTGTGGTCACAATAGGGCAGATCACACGCGGATCAAGCTGTAGGGTAGCAGAGCAAAGACGAGACCACATAAGCCATGCGAGTGGTGCAGCAAGGAATGCCCAGTCACGCGGGTAGTGCAGCAAAGAACACCCAATCACGTGGGCCAAGTAAACCACACGGATGCAGCGAGAGAAAGCCCAGTCACGTGGATGCAAGGTGAGTCACGCGGATGCAACAGGAAACCCAGTCACCTAGATGGATATGAGTCACATAGATAGTTGTTTTTATTCTCATGGGTGGATACCTTTAAATAAACCAACGTGAATAGCTCTCGGGTTTACTTAGGAATAAAGTGGTCCAAAAAGTGAACACATAAAAATAAAAATAGTCTTAGGTTGGTGTACCAAAGACTCATAAGGTAAGAGTCATCAATGTATGAGAGGAAGATCCAAATAGATGGTACAATCCTTTGGTCCTCAATACTGCTCCTAAAGGTTAAGTGCTAGTGACATCATCAAGGGGTGGCCAATCCCTTGAGAAGCAACCTAGCAGTGACGATTAGGAGAGAGGACATCACACATCATCATCTTCCATTCTCAAAGAATGGCTCTCGGCCCTAGGCCGAGTTTCAGTCCCAGACTGAATCAAATTCTTGGTAACTATCCAGGTGCCTCCATTCTCCCGAAGAATGGCTCTCAACATTAAGCTGACGTTCAGTCCCAGACTGAATCAAATTCCTGGTAACTGACTCGGTGCCTCCATTCTCCAGAGAATGGCTCTCAGCACTAAGCTGAGCTTCAGTCCTAAACTAGATCAAATTCCTAGTAACTGACCAGGTGCCTCCATTCTCCCGGAGAATGGCTCTCAGCACTAAGCTGAGCTTCAGTCCCAGACTGAATCAAATTCCTAGTAACTAACCAGGTGCCTCCATTCTCCTGGAGAATGGCTCTCAGCACTAATCCCAGACTGAAAGTTGATCAACTACCTACAAGACCTACTTGGATATCGTGTCGTTGGTCCCAGACCAAAATATGTCTCTGCATCTACCTGCAAGATCTACTTGGACATCGTGTCCCTAGTCCCCGACCAGAATATGTCTATGTCTCTACCTACAGGATCTACTTGAACATCATGTATTTCCTCCCAGACCAAAATACCCTAGAGGCACATAGGGGCCCTAGCCACATGCTAGAGGCTTTGCCATGGCATCAACCTGCTTAGTCCTAAACCAAAAAACCCCAGGAGACTACTGGGGCCCTAGGGTACCTTCTAGGGTCTTACTCTGCCCTAGTTAACTAACTAGGGTACCATCCTCCCTGAGAATGGGTCTCGTAGCTGCACTAACTTTAACATTATGTGCCCCAACAATTTACCTTCATCAATTCATAAAACTGACTTTGTTGGAACAAGAGACATACCATACTTCCTACATCTTTCAAATACTTGTTTAAGATGACTTATATGGCTAGTTCTTTCTTTTGAAAAAATAGCGAAGTCATCTTGGTAAATCTCTATGATTTTTCCAATCAACTCCTTGAATGTATAGTCCATGGCCCTTTGAAAAGTGGCACCAACATTCAACAAACCGAAAGGCATCCTCAAATATTCAAAAGTACCCCAAGGGGAGGTAAAGGTAGTCTTGTGTATGTCTTCTTTCTAGATCACCACCTAATTGTACCCAGAAAATCCATCCAAGATGAACATCATACCAGAAACTGTTACTCTTTGAAGGAGGGCCTCCATGTTAGGCAAGTAATGGTTGTCCTTTTGACATGCAAAGTTAAGATTTCTAAAGTCTATACATATTCTTATACTTCTATTGTTTTTTCTTACCACCACCAAGTTAGAGCACCAAGATGAATGTCTTGTCAGTGCAATAACCCCTGCAGCTAACATCTTTTCAAGTTCTCTTTTAACTATGGGGGCTAACTTGGGGTTTATTTGTCTCAATTTCTGCCGAAAAGGTTCGACTTCTTTAACTTCTTGCTTTAAGGGTATACATCCTCCCAATATGCCTTAAGCCCATCATTAGTGAAGGCAAATACATCCCTATACTATTTAAATCAAGTCATTCATTTCCTTTTCAAATGTACCTTTTCCATTTTTTATCAGTTTCGGGTCTTTATCTGATCCAATGTTAATTTCTATGTAATCTCCAAGTTTAATTGAATCAATATTATTCTTTCTTCCATCATGTTTGTCAAATATCTGCTCAAGTGACACAAGACCACGGGGCACTAGATTATCAAACTGGTTACCTTCCCCCTGATACAAGTTTTCCTCCTCCTGAAAGTTGACACTGAAATTGGAAAACTCTTCTATATTATGAATAAATATCAAAATTTGTTCATCATCTCAAAAAACCTGCCAGTGCTCCATGTTGCCTAGGACTGATGGTTTAAAATTAATCTCTAACCTACCATCACCATCTAACAGTTCTTGTGAAGATTGGAGGGTTGAAGCTACTATTGCTAGCTAATATGCCATGTTATTTTGTTCTCTAGGAATTGCATCTAACTTCAAAGCATCAAAGAATTCCATTGTATCCCAGATTGCATTCCTATATTCTCTTAATATTTGACACTTGCATGCAAATTTGTCTTTTACTTGGAGGATTATCAAATCGGAGTAGCCTTTTATACTTGATATTTTTATCCCCGTGTCTTTATCTATTTCCAAACCAAGTAAAAGAGCTTCATACTCGGCTACATTATTTGTTGCTTCAAATTCCAACCTATAGGCAAAGTTGAAAGTTTGCCCTTTAGGTGATGTGATGACAACACATTCCCCCTTCCTTGATCTAGAACGAGCACCATCAAAGTTCATTCTCTAGATTTAATCTACCTTTTCATCATTCATTTTTTCTTTAATTGGAGTTAAAAAGGTAGAATAGCAAGTCTAAGTCCCTATATCATTAATGTTGTAGACAATCATTTGAAGGTCTTTTAGGATTTTCCACATGATGTTTATTTTTTTTTTCATTCTGCAATTTTACAAATAAGTCTTCTAATGCAAGTATCATAGCATAAGTCCAATCCATTTGGATCCACCCTCCTAAGGTAGCATCCCACTTTCTAGACAAAAGCATTCCCCACTTATCAGGCACATCAATCACAAGAATATCCATGGTTATGTGAATATCAAGATACCTAGCCAAACACACTGGTTTATTTAGGATGATGCCTACCACATCCACTTCTTTGGAATCTATGGCACAAATATCTTGATAAGGTCTGGTTTTTTTCAACTTTAGTTGTTCCATGACTTTCTAGTCATTACGTTAGATGAGGATCCTGAGTCTAGCATACAATTATGTAGAATAAGATCACCTATCATAAATTATACATAGAAAGGGCGATGCTCTTCTTTTCTTGAGTCCATGGTAAGCAAGTCTACAAGGGTATCTTTATGACATCACTTTTAGTTGGAGAAGGCTATTCTAGAGGCTTTTTAAAAGTTACCTTTTTGGGAGGTGGAGCATTTAAAGCTTTCAACAATTTTTCTCTTTGTCCTGGCATTTTAATTGCTTCAGCTACAAACATTGACACTTCAACGTTTTAAAACCAAGTACCCAAATCAAGACCTACATCTCTAGAATTAGGAGGAGTGATTATCTTAGGAGCATGCTAATTATTCTTTGAGGTCCCAGGATTGTCTCTTCTCTGAAAGGTGAGACCTTTGAACTTAGGAATTTCTTTGATCTGTTTTGTTGTAGGCCTAGCACCAAAGTTCTTGGTAAGATTATCTTTACTTCTGCTTACTTCATTGTTTATATTTATTTTGTATTTCCTTTCTCTTTAAGGGAGATCATTTGATCCTCCCACATGCATAACCGATAGTCCCGCTCACCTACTTTGTGGTCATTAGTGGACATTAATAAAATTATCTTATCTTATCTCGTTTCTTTCCAGGTCACTTTGGCAATGGAATAGATTTGTCCTACCACATTGATAAACTATCACTTGTTTCTAGAAGACCATGCTTTAATATTTGTTGTGCCATGTAGCAAGTGTTAGGATTATTAATCCCCCCTTTGTCAAATGTCTATTAGATTAATTATTGCCTAACTTAGGAACCTTAATTAAATATTTGGGTCCACTAGTACAATTGGGTCCGCTTGGCCCAATGGGGCCACATGTACCAATCACTGGAGTGTGGGGAACACTGCTAGAGGTTAACTGCCACTTACTGCATGTGCATGCGTAAGTTTGGGCGCCTCCTAGACCAATCCCTACATTTTAGGAGCCACTGGGAGTCCCAGCACCAACCTACTTCAGTCAATTGGTGTTAGTACTAGTTAGTCTTAGTTAGCCCCCAGTTACATTCAGTTACTTCACAGTCAATTAAGCTAGCGCTACCAATGCATGGATAATGCATGGTTGCATGGGGAGGAGCGCTTTTCCTACCTACCACACTCAGTTGCACCGAGTTAACTAGCTATCAATGGTTGTTGGAGTTATTGGTCATCAGGGAGTTGTCTATTTGGACTCCAATATTGATTGGAAGACCTTGAGTTAGAGATTCAGTTAGATACAGTCATATCCACTTGGAGGATTCAAATTCATATCCCATGCATTCGAATTCTACCTATGTAAACTATTGTAACACTGGATATTCTTATTGTGAATGATACTGTAAATTCCTGAGCAATACTTGTTCGTTTCCTGTGTGATTTGTCTTGTTTAGATTGTATCTTCATTTTCCATTCTTTTGTTGCAAACATTATTAGAACTATCTGCTTGAAGATCTAAATGGCATTCAAATTCTAATATGGTATTAGATCCTTCTCAGGCAGGTTTCATGCTTGTTTCTCCCATCGAACATCAGAAGCACCTGGGTTTCCAAAGAAGTCCCCTATGAAAATTTGCTAGCTCTGGATTTATTTAGAGTAGCGGAGAGGGAGTGACAGACCCTGAAAAAATGTTCATGTTGGGAGGAAAAGCATGATTCTAACAGTTCATATGTTTTAGTGTGTTATTCCAATGAAATTGACAGGTACTACATAGCTTGTGAGAAGTATTTGCAATCTTCCAGCCAGAGCAATTATGAGTTCTCAAACTCCTGAACCACGGATCCTCACAACTTCCAAATACCTTGATTGGAGGATTGATGTGCAGTTGGCCTTGCGCAAGCATGGCTACCATAGGATCATACATGGATGGGAAGCTGAGCCTCATCAACCGGTAGAGCGGAACAAGTTCCTAAATTGTTGTGATGAAGCATTCAAGTCCTTATGTACTTATATTTCCAGAGATCTCCTCTTCCATCTAGAAGGATTGAGGCCTCCCAAAGAAGCCTGGGAGAAGCTTGCTAGCTTGTTTATCAAACAAGATGAGCTTCGGGGACACATTCTGGAGAATGAGTTGGTATGTTTACATCCTAGCAATTTCGAGACTATTGAGCAATTCTTCTCTAAATTCAAGTCTCTAGTGCTCCAATGCATACAATGTGGAATAGAGCGGAAAGATGAGTAGAATGTCCTTTCCATACTCAGCAAACTAGGCCCTAAGTACTCTGTATATGTCTCTATGTTTCATTCCAAGCGGGAAAGCTTTCCTGATTGGAAACTTCCTTCATTAGATTCTTTTTTCGAGTCCTTAATCAAGGAACAAGACAAATTGATTCGAATGGGAGTCATCCAGACCTCCAAAGATCAAGCTCTCTTGGTTACTGACTCTTCCAAAGCATAAGAAAAAGGGAAATCAAAGAAGAAGGAGCCAAAGGCAATTGATTCGAAGCCTAAACAAAATCAACAAGCTTCCGAAGGGGCCTCTGGCTCTAAGAAGAAGAAATTTGAAAAGAATTTATGTCCTTGTTGTGAAAAGGGATACCATCTTGAAGATCAGTGTATGAGGAAGCAACTTGATGAGATGTCCGCTCTTCTCAAGCAGCACAACATTGCTCCTCCAAGAGCAAAGAAGCCTAATGATGAAGCACCGACAGAAGATACCGAAAGGTGTCATGCTTTGAAAGCAACTCTCTCTCCATCCTCAGCATACATTATAGATTCTGGAGCCTCCAACCACATGGTTGCCTCCAAAGAATCCCTCTATACTCTTTCACTATCAAAGGGGCCTAACATTCACATGGGAGATGATTCCCAGATTCCAGCATAAGGAAGGGGCTCAATCAGAGCGAAGCATGGTGAGTTCAAGAATGTCTTATATGTTCCCTCCCTTGCTGCTAACGTGTTATTTGTTTACCAAATGACTCATACAGGCTCTCCCAAGAGGGTCACATTCATTTCAGACTCAATTGAGATCACAGAAAAAGCCACTGGAAAGCTTGTAGCGAAAGGTATTGCAAATCACTCTAGCAAAGCTTATGAGTTTTCACATTTCTTACATGTTTCTCCTCCTACAACTTTATTGTCTCATGCTAACAACACCAGCAAGATTTGGCATGAGAGATTTGGCCATCTCAGTTTCAAATATCTGAAGCAGCTCCACAATGATAACATGGTTGAACGTTTTCCCTCCATCCAAACTTCCGATGGAGTATGTGTTGGGTGCTTGGTAGGTAAGCATCCAGAAAAGAAGTATGATGTTGGGAAGGCACATAGAGTTGTCTCTACACTTGATTTGATACATAGTGATGTAGCTGGACCTATGCCCACAAACTCCATTAATGGTTGTAAGTATTTCCTAACCTTTATTGATGATTGTTCTAGGTACTGCTGGATCTACTTCATGAAACTAAAATCATAAGTTTTTGAGACTTTTGAAAGTTTTAAAGCTATGGTTGAGAACAGTTTCAATAAGAAGATAAAGTCAATAAAATCCGATGGAGGAGGAGAATACGTCAAAAGATATTTCCAGAATTTATGTGAATCATGTTGATGTATTTGTAACTTCGGAATGTATTCATCCGTATATCTTATGTATTGTACCCCGATGATTATTCCGGGATGTGTCTATAATGTAATTGAGTCATGTCATACCTCGATGTTCCGATCAGGAAGTTTCTATAATGTGAAAGTCATGTCAAGTCATTGTGAGTAACCCTCCTATTGGTCAAGGGTTAAAGTCCCCACAGTTGTGGGGACTTGGGTTATTAGACTATCCTAGTGAAGTCGACCCTTGGTGAGTCATTGTAAATCGGGGCAATAGTCCCCACCATCTAAGTCAAGGTTAACCCTCCTTGTTGAGCAGAGGGCAAAGTCCCCACAAGTTGTGGGGCACTAGGGTTATTAGACACTCCCAGAGATGTCGGCTCTAGTAAGTAATTGTTAGGTGAGGCCGACATGTTGGAGTGCGCTTCAAGTGAACGAAAGAATATAAATAGAGAGTGAGCCTCTCTATTTATCATACACACACACACTCATTTGGGCGCATAAGTGAGAGAGGAGAAGCTCTCTCAGTGTGAGAGAGAGAGAGAGAAGCTACGGAGATCATCTTTATGTTTTCGGGTTTTACTGCTGCCATTGGTGCTCATTCTATCTCTGAGGAAGTTGCGGGGTTTTCTCCTTTACGGTTTCCCCGAGGAAAATTCTTTGTATCTCTTGTCTCTTGTGTTTTATTGTTGTGCATGTTATTCTCTCAGTTAAAGATCCTAAGATCATAATGCTAGCTTAGAATGATAAAAATCTAACATGGTATCAGAGCTAACCTGAGAAGAAGACATTGTGCAGCTACAGAAGCTAGGGCTTCTTACCTTTTGGGTCTCTCTCCACAATTCATCAGCAAAAGTATGCTAGGCTGACTCTCCATTGAAGGGAGCATCTTTCTGTCCAAGCGGAATTCAATTCCAAGCATTTTCAATTTTCAGTGCGAAAATTAGGGCTTTCTACAAAAGAGGAATTTTTGAGTGAGCCCGGCATAGGATTTCTCTCCTCAACAAAACCGAAGTTTAGAGACCTGGATCAAGTTTTTTGGTTGGGTGAAACTTCGGGAAAGTCAAACCCTAGTTTGATCCCGAGCTAGAAAAACCCTAAATACTAAAACTGCTAAGTTTTGGTACATTCGCTATATCCCGAGATTGGCGAAGGCTCAGGAGCTGAAAATTGCAGAGACCGAAGATAAAATCCTGATCTACACTATGTCCAAAATTCAACCTCAAATTCGTTATATTCTAGGAGATATGATCCCTCCAAGTTAGGGTTCCATCCTCTTCCAGAATTCATCCCTAAACAGGACACCTAGGGAGAATTGTTATATCGTGGGCTACAGAGGTCCAAATGGAATTCCTGAAGATGTTCCAGAAAGGGCACGGACTGTACTTTCTGTGGTTCGAAGTTCAGACTCAGAAGATGAACCAGTGACACGTGGCAGTGTGTACAACTTCGTTGTTCTGAATAGTCTTGTAACAGGTCACCTTGGGAAAAGGATCATAAGTCCCAATTGGTGAAACCAATTCTGATGAAACCTGTGGTGTTGGAACAGTGACATGCGAGGCTACCTCAATGCGAATTTTCACACACAGAGGAGCAGTAATTTCGGAGATACCGCAGAAACAGTAACAGGCATTTCTGCAGAAGAAATTGGAAAACTAGGGCTTCCTGTTCCGGGAGCTTCCCTCCACTATTTTCAGAAAAGGAGTACATTGGACAACTCCATTTGAAGAGATCTATCTTTCTATCCAATCAGATCTGAAAGATTCCAAGTTTTGAAAATTAGGGCTTCTCTAACAAACCCTAGATCAGCCAGCTCCGGAACCAGGACGGACACCTCAAATCGGTAAGATCTAATCTTTTGCTATTTTCATTTGAGGTTCCCATTTCAAAGTGATCTATCACACCAGCTTGATGACAAGCTTGGTGAAGTTGATAACTTCCAAGCATGGAAGTATATGATCTCTCTAAAGAAAATGGATTGGACACCTACTTGAGTATAGAGGTTCCAGTTCCAGAGGGAGATGAGGCTCAAAGCCTTACACAAGAAGAACTTGGTCAAGCCCAAGAAGATCATTGTTGATTTAATCACGGATCAACTTGTACCATAAATGTCTTTCCTAAAGACACCAAAGATGTTTGATTCCTTGATCAAGCTATTTGAAGATAAGAACATAAATCAGAAGATGGCTTTGAGAAAACGGTTGAAGAATGTGAAGATCCAGAATGCAGAACAACTTGAAGCGGTAGAAGAAGAAATGGAGGATGCAGAAGTAGTGATAGCCATCTTGAATGGCCTTCCAAGATCATGAATTCATTCATGCGAGGAATGTGCGCCAGAAGGAAGTGATTACTTTCAGCAAACTCTGGGAAGAAGAAGAAGCTCGACTCATAAGAAGAGAAGAGAAGATGGGAGCAACAAAAGATCAAGCTCTCACCATCCAAAGAAGATCACTCAAGCAATGAGGAATACGAAGGACTCAACTCTTGAAGAACCTCTTATCCATCCTAGCATTTGGATAAGAAATGATGCTATTATGAATGAAGAAGATGATGAAGCTGAAGGCTCAAGAAGAAGTCTACCCACAAAACAAATAAAGATAAGTATTCAATTGTCATTTCATGATATTGTTTTGTTATGCATTTGGTTATATTCAATTGATGTATTATGCATGATAGGATGTTTGCATTAACGACAGTATACTACTAATATGCATGTGATGGGTAAGTAGCTCATGGTGCTATACAAACTCTCCATTGCTACTTATCTCTTTGCTGACATATTGGATTAGTGCACAATCTCAATGTTGTCCTGGCAGAGATGGAAGGCATCTAGAAAGTTTCCGTGAGATATGGATGGATGTTGTATTGGCTAAAATAGTTGCATGATCATATAGTTATGCATAAGAATTTTTTCATTATGAATATACCTTATGAAATATTTCTAACCATGCAACTGCATTTGACTTGTAGGAAAGATCGCATACATAATTGCCTACAAGAAAAGAAAGATGAGACTTGTTTCGAAGAACAAGTGACGACAGTTCAAGATGAAGAATAATACGACAAATGCAATGACATCATTGATGCAAAACCTTCAAGCTATGAAGAAGTAACCAACAAGAAAGGGAAGACCAGTTCAAGAAGAATGATGTCTAGGATGCAGTATCGATACGTGAAGGAAAGTTCGTAGTTCCATCATGCAGTAGATGGAAACATCGTACAAGGCAAGATTCGTAGCATGAGGCCTCTCACAAAAAGAAGGCATAAACTACAAAGAGACATTTGCAGCCAGCTTGATGAAGATTTGAACCTTTGCTACAAGGTTGATAAAGGATGACAAGCTCACAGATGGATGCGAGAAGAACTTTCGAAAAAGTGCAATATAGAGGATCTTGGTATCCAATGATCCTAGATGGATACTAGTAGCAGAGGAAGCTACTTGTCACTCCGGTTCAGAATGTTTCAATGCATAGAGCACGAAAGACAGAGGGAGAATGATGCTCTGCTTCAGAGGTAGTGACTGCAGAAGATTCTGAGGTTCGACATGGTACAACAGGATGGACAGATTACTGATGACTTTAGGCTTTACTGAGAGTAAAGCGGATTCCAACCTTTACTTCAAGGTTGAAGGCGGAAGACCAGTGATGCTCTTGTTATGTGTCGATGCACTATTTTCTAGGCATGGAGGTGTGGGCAAAAGAAATATGCAGTAGAGATCCTGAAGAGGTTCAGGATGATGGACTGCGTGACCACACCTATGGCATCGAACCTGAAGCTATTGAATGTTGCTTCATCAGAGACGATTGATGCTACGATGTATCGTCAGATGATTGGTTATGTAACAAACTTAAATAATAATAACAATATATATATTAATACATATATTAATAAATAGTTATTAGTCAACTATTCTAAAATGATGCATCCTTTCATGGATGGTATCCAAAGTGCCTTTCCAATTTATATATATATGGCACTCACTTTGTAATCTATCATCATATCTATTCTATCATCAATTTATATATTATTATGGCTTATTTAAGATTCCAAGTCTTTTGGTAATATTATTTGTATGAGCGAATAATTATTCGCTTCAAGTGGTATCAGAGCCTCGTTGGCTAGATCCCAACCTTTGGCCATATTTTTGGCTTTTAGCCATCACCCAGGGTTTCCTTGCATTTTTGGGTTTCACATTATTTACTTTGGGTTTCCCAAAAAAATAGGACTTTGTCCTTAAAAAAATAAAAATTAAAAAAAGGGTAAAAGTAACTCCCCACATAAAAAACAGAGTTAAAAAAAAGTGAAGAAAAAAGTAAAAACAAAAAAAATAAAAACCACACCTGGTTTCTTAAAGTGGGTTTGGGTTTGAATATAAAAAGTGCATAATAATAACTACAAAGAAACAAGTGGGATTTGAACCTAGGTGGGGAACGTAACACTTATTCCTCCCAACCACCCAATCTACTTGCATTTTACAAAAGTATTGGAAAAAAATAAAAGTCAAGGACTAGAATTTGGAAGGTTATATGTTATTTTATATAACTTAAGTTTAAATATAATTATTATTATTATTATTATTATTTAAAAAATAATAATTATTTTTGGAAAAAAGAAAGGTTATTTGACCTAACAAGAAATAGTCGAATAAAGTTTTTTGCAAAAGAGACATATTGAGAAATATTAAAGCTTTTGTATCTACCCTTCTAGAAGAAACGAAGACAAAAGTGAAGTAGAAACATAGTCACAAACAATGGCTACTACATATTTGGAAATGAAGGCACAACTACAAACAATAGTGGACAAGTTATAATAATACAAGGCAATCAATAAAAGTCTACAAGATGAGGTTGAGACGAAAAAGTGGTTGAAAGAGTGGAAAGACAATGAGAATCACCGCTTATGGAATCATAATCGACAGGTATAAAGAACCATAAGAGATAACAAGAAAATGTTATATGATCAGGATAAAGAAATATCATTTTTAAAAATTCATAATCAAAACCTAGAAGACCAGATCAGAAAGTCAAAAAATGACAACAAATCACCATATGGATGCGATAATGAATTAGAAGAAGAAATAAAGCATCTAAACAAACTCATCATGGAAAAAGATGTTGAATTGGCGCAAGTCCGGATGAGGCTGGAAAATCAAGGAGTAGAGTTACGTCATCATAAACAGCAAAAAGAAAAACTCCAGTAGCAGTATGACGACAGTAAGAAGACACATAAGTTAGAATTGACAAAAGTCAACAAGGTTTTATCAAGCCATTCCGAAGAAATTTTCAGATTAGGTGATCATAACAAGACACTAATCACAAAAATTAAGAAGTTGAAAAGTAGTCGGAAGACAGAACAATCTACGAAAGACATTGAAAGAAAACTTCTAGACAAACAGGAAAAAAATAGTTGTATCAGAAGGCATAATGAAGATCTTAAGGAACAACTTAAGAAGTCTGAAGATGACAGAAAATCACATGTGGAAGTGATTAAGAAGTTTCAAAATGATAACATGCAGTTAGAAAACAAGTTGGAAAAGATACAGAACGAAACCTTAAAACCTCAAGAGATGAAAACACAACTTTCTACTCAGATCAATGCTAAAAAAATGACACTCGTAAAAGACAATGACATTGTGAAAATTCCATATCAACACCCCAACCATAAAAACAGATATTCTAAAAAGTGGGAAATGTCAAAAGATAGCGGTACCAATGTGATCAAATCTCCTAACGATAGATCAGTATGGAATGCCAACAATCCACAACAAATCAATTTGGGATGGATTGATTCATCCACATATCGAAAGTTGTGCTCAATTCTTAGTAGTTAGTATCGACACGTTTCACCAGCTGTGACACCACAAAAGATGATGCAGAAACATTATAAGGCTTTGAGGACAAATCCTTTCTAAGGGAGTGGCAATGTAACAAACTTAAATAATAACAACAATATATATATATATATATATATATATATATGAATTATTAATATTAATACATATTGATATTCATAATTAATAATTAATAAATAGTTATTAGTCAACTATTCTAAAATGACGCATCCTTTCATGGATGGTATCCAAAGTGCCTTTCCAATTTATATATATATGGCACTCACTTTGTAATCTATCATCATATCTATTCTATCATCAATTTATATATTATTATGGCTTATTTAATATTCCAAGTCTTTTGGTAATATTATTTGTATGAGCGAATAATTATTCGCTTCAGGTTCCTTGATGTACCTGATGAATACGAGACCAGATATTTGCTTTACTGTGAACACATTGAGACATGTTCACCTGATGGTTGCAAAGCATGTAGTAAGGTACCTGAAGGGTACAGTTGATTATGGGCTCAAGTATGAGGCGAATCAAAAGATTATGTGGGTTCGTATTGGGCAGGCAATGCCATTAGTAGGAAGAGCACTTCGAGGTGCTACTTCAGTATGAGATCAAGTGTGATCTCTTGGTTTGGCAGGATGGAGTCTTGCATGGCGCTGAGTACAGCTGAGGCAAAAGAGGTTGCCACTTGATATTTGAGAGGTAGTATGTTTCTTTTGAAAACTACTATTTGATTTGGTTGATCTGACTTGCATTTTTGTATGATGCAGAGAGGAGCAGTGATTGAGATCCAAATCTCTTGAAAGAAGGATTTCTAGCATAGCTGATGAGACAGGTTTCCCTCGGATGTAATCGGTCCTGGCGAAGCTAGCAGGTCATCCTTGGACGTAATCAGCCCTGATGTGATTCTATGCTAGAAATGGCCAAAGTGAAGTTTGAGTACTTCAAGGAGAAGCTCGGTGTTCTCGAGATCGAGGTTCCCTCTAAGGGGAAATGATGTAAGGGCCGAGCCATTCTGTCATGGTGAGAGGATTGGTCCCTTCCATGTCAAATATGAGTGCTGAGCCATTCTGATACGACTGTAGGATTGGTTCCTAAGTGATCAGATATGAGGGTTGTTGCCATTCTGGGAATGGAGGTGCCTGGTCAGTTACCAGGAAAACTCAGTCTAGGACTGAGAAGCCATTCTGATGTGAGAGAGGGATGTGTTCCCACTTGATCAAATGTAAGGGCTGAACCATTCTGTCATGACTAAAGGATTAGGTTCCTCCCATGTCAGATGTGAGTGTTGGCCATTCTGACGAGTAGGTCAGATGTAAGGGAAACTGCCATTCTGGGAATGGAGGCACCTGGTCAGTTACTAGGTAGCTCAATCTGGGACTGGGGGCCATTCTGATGCGATGGTAGGATTAGTTCCTCCATGATCAGATGTGAGTGCATGCCCTTCCGATGCGGTGCTTTCGAGCATGGTCGGATATCAGTGCAGAGCCCTTTCGATGCGGTGCTTTCGAGCATGGTCGATTGTAAGCATAGTTTTAAAAATCGGAATCGGACTCGGAATTGGTCGAGGGTCAACTCAGAATCGAAATCGGAATCGGTAATGAATCGGTCATAAATCGGCCGATTTGAATTTAATGAATCGGTTTGCTAAAAAATACATCTAATACTTAAATTTTAAAGGAAAACAA
>LPNX010685063.1:0-28370 GCA_001517045.1 Pseudotsuga menziesii
TGACATCATCATCATGTTTTTTCAGGTATTTCTTGTTTTTGGGGTAGCAGGGTCCGTCAAAAGTATGCAGTGTGGGTACTCGTTGGATGCGGAATCAAATTCCGCATCCAGTGAGCTCTCCCGATCGAAATTTGAGGAAAAACACAATGAGATATGTTGAAAATACGAACAAAAAAAGTAGTTTTTTTTAATGACAAATATGTCAATTCAACCATTATGGTTGACTTATTTTATTGAAATTCTATTGATTCTTGAATTCCAACTCACAAAAACTTATTTTGGCACGTTTTCTTATAAGGCCTATTTTAGACTACAAATTTTTTTGTCTCAGTATAAACAACAACAATCCCTATCCGAGAAACACTCTGTCACATTTCATGCAGGTCTCAAAGTCCACGTGCAATTTCAGGATTGTAAATGGTACGCTCATTCTATTCTTCACCATATTATCACACAAAATTTTATTTTTGACATCAAGCATCTCCGTCACCAGTGTCTAAGTATTTCTTAGAGCATGGTATACATTGAGGACCAAGAAATAAAGAATTAATTGAGCATGAAAGAGACCAAGCTTGGGGAGTCTCCCATTGAGGAGCACCATAGAGCATCTCCATCATTGTTTTTCTTGCAATTGAGGAGCTAGAAAAGGAAAAATTAACTTGGTCATTATGGTGGAGTATGTAGACACAATTGAGCAAGAAATAAACCAAGCTTGGGGAATTTCCCATTGAGGAGCACCATAGAGCATCTCCACCATTGTTTTTCTTGCAATTGAGGAGCTAGCAAAGGAAACACTAACTTGGTCATTGTGGTTGAGTATGTAGACACAATTGAGCAAGAAAGAAACCAATCTTGGGGAATTTCCCATTGAGGAACACCATAGAGCATCTACACCATTCTTTTTGTCACGTCCCCATACCCCATAATGCGGATAATTTAAATTTTTTTCTTAAGGAACCTCCCTTGCTCTTCTGATAAGCATCGGGTATGGATGTTGACCCGTTCTCCAACCTTCATCTCGGTCTTAGAACCACCATTCTAGTCATTTTGACATGCAATTGTCCAATCTGCATCCAGAATGACCATTTTCGAATTAAACTGGCCTTTCTGACTTCTGAGTCCCAACTTCCTACTTCCCGACTTCCACTTTCCGGTTTTGGGAATCAGGAATCCAGCTTTGTAAGGTGTTCATCGGTCACCTTTCCGATTTCCGAATTTCGCTTTCTAGTTTTGGGAATTGGAAAACAACCTTTCCTTTATACTTTCTTCTATTCTTCTGTTTTTCGATTTCTGACTTCCTAACTTCTGCTTTCTAGCTTTAGGATTAGAAATCCATCTTTCCTTAGTACTTTCCGCTACCCTTCTGCTTGTTGATTTTCATATTTTTGACTTCCGTTCTCTGACTTCAAGAATCGGAAATCCAACTTCAATTAGAGGTTTTAGCTATCCTCCTGCGTTCCACCTCTCGGCTTCCGATTTTTGACTTCTGACTTCGGGAATCGGGAATCAGGACGCCCATTCTCAGACTTATTCAACTTTCCCTTAGGCATATTTCAAGGGTCAAAACACCACATTTCTTACCTTAGCTTCATTTTTAACCTTGTAGTGGGATTCTAGCCTTCATGAACTTTTAGGAAAGTGTAGTATGAAAGCACAAGGTAGACACAGACGTAAAATGCAGGAAATATAACCTCGTTTTTATGCATGGTTTCCATTCTATGCCGTGGGTAGGGATTCAATAGGTCTCCATGAAAGCCTGTAGGATGTGGGATTCAACGTACCATAGAATGATGGTCATGGCTCGGATCGATGAACCGTCAAATTCGTTGGATTCAAGACATCGGGATAGTGCTAGGGGTGGCCCTCTACTTTGGGTCCATAGACAAGGCATCCTGTTTTAGGTCAATTTTGGAAACTAGGTTTTTTCTCAGTAAGGGATGTCAAATTTTTGCACATAGGGGTCAGCTTTGCATATTCCTCGACCGTGAACATGTGGCTAGCGTTCCCACATGGAACCTGCCTAAAAATGCTTGCATGCCCCACAGGAACCCTATTTTGATGCACAGTTTCCATTCTATTCCCTGGGTAGGGATTCAACAGGTGTCTTTGAAAGCTTGTAGGCGGTGGGCTTCAATGTGCCATAGAATTATGAACTTGGCTTAGATGGATGAACTGTCGAATCCATTGGATCCAGGACATTGGTATAGTTCTAAGGGTGTTCCTATACTCTGGTTCCATGGACAAGGGATCTCGTTTTAGGTCAATTTTGGAAAGTAGGGTACTGCTTAGTAAGGGAATATAGTGAACTGTATAAAGAAGCTCTTGTCTCAAAATAAGAAGACATGAGACATCAAGTTAAAATATTCCATTTAGGTTGATTGTGTCACTACAAAAAATCCCTTGTCACTTCTCCACTTTGGCTTGTTTATAACTGGAGCAACTGAATCCAGTCGGTCCGTTAGTAGTTGAATCCGACTATCATTTTAAATAATTAAATATGAATAATATATTAGATGATGAATATTACAATGATGTCTTGGCCTTAAATATGGCTTGGAAATTCATAATGAGGAGACACCTCCTTTCATACTAACTTAACTATAAATTATTTAATTATTTAATTATAATCTTATTTTATGTTCATTACATTGCCACTCCCTTTAAGGGAGCTTTGTCCTCAAAGCTTAGATTTTTGTCTTTTCATTCTCGTTTTGTGTTGAAATAGTGTCATTACTTCATTTATGTATTTTTTAGAACTTGTATCAGGTATGTGCTTGGTATTTACGCAATATTTTGTCATTTTCCTTTCATTTGTAACTTGAATTTGTACCCGATTATGTTTATTATTGTTGTCCCATTTTCCATGTACATAAATATGAGGAATATTTTTGTGACTGACCATATCAAGCGTTGTTTTAGATATTGCTTGTCCCACAATACTCACGATGTCATCACGTAATGTTTCCATTTTATTATCCTTACGATTTATCTCAAGAAGTGGCGTTTTGTGAGGCTTCTCACACTCGAAGTCACCTGATAGTGTTGCATTTAGGTTTCTCCAGGGTGGTAGAAGAGTTAAGTTAGAAGATGAATCTACAATATCTGATTCCTTTGACTTGGATTCCTTTGCATAATGTAGAATCCATCTTTTGTCATTGTATGGATCGTCCTTATTTTCAATGATACTAGCTTGACCCTCATTATGATCTTGGTCAAGCTTATCTTTGTCAAATATATTATTGGCATTTTGGCCATCCCCACGATATTTAGTCTCCTTGTCTTGTTTATTGTCTTGATCAATTTTGTTACTCTCATTTTTGTTAACATAGTGGTCCAACATATCTGAGTTACTGATATGGCTTGTATTAGACCTTAGTTTTTGTAACATTTCCATTATCATGGTATTCTGGTTCTGTGTCATGATGCTCAAGTTTTGTGCCATGGTGCTTATATTCTGTGTCATCACACACATCTCGTCATCTAATTATTTTCGTTTCTCATGCACGATGTCTACTCTGTCATCAAATTTTCTTCCTAGTACTATAACACCATCTTCTTTGATTTATTTCTTAAGTGCCTTGTTATTTTTCGTTTCTTCTCTGAATTTTTCTTGGTTGGCAATGATGGCCTTGATGTCCTTCTCCAATTTCTCAAGTTTGTCTTTTAATTCTGTCATAGTCTCGGTCATTTTATGAAAATGTGTGTATTTGGAAGTTTATTTTGACTTATGGAGGAATAAAAGACAACTAATGTCTTTGAAATAATTAATGAATTAATAATAATTAATTTATGTGTTGAAATAAAATAATAAATATAAAAATATTATATTTAAATAATTTATTAAAAGGTGGATTAATAAGTTTTAAAATATTATATATTATTATTATTATTATATGTGTTTTATTAATATTGTTTTTGTTTGTAGGGCTACGTGGAATGAGGGAGGGTGCAACTTAGGTTGAAGTTGGAAAGCAAAACCATGTGTTGGTCTTACTTTTCTTTTTTTTTACTTTCTTTTTCCTTTATTTTGTTTTTTTACTTTTTTTTCTTTTATCTTTTCTTTTTAACTTTCTTCTTTCTTTTCAATTATTTACTTTTTTTTTAACCTTTTTTTTCTTTTTTTTTTACGTTTTTTTGTTTTTGTTTTTGGAAATGTCCTATATTCTAGGGAAACCCTAAATAATGGAAAGGGAGTTGAGAAGGTGGAGCAAAGGGAGGAGAGTGGAGGGCAGCTGAGCGAAGAGAGATATGGGTGAAATGAAGCAGCGGAATAAATCAGGAATTGATGAGCCAAGTCTGAGCTCTAATAACAAATGGAGCAATTGAATTCGGTTGGTCCGTTAGTAGTCGAATTCGACTATCATTTTAAATAATGAAATATGAATATTATATTAGATGATGAATATTACAATGATGTCTTGGCCTTAAATATGGCTTGGAAATTCATGATGAGGAGACACCTCCTTTCATACTAACCTAACTATAAATTATTTAATTATTTAATTATAATCTTATTTTATGTTCATTACAATAACTGATTTAGTTTTTTCGGTGCAGCTAAGTTTACTAGTAATGAAGCTTATGCAAGATAGTATAGAAGAACCAAATGAAGTTCAAAGAAATTTTTTTATATGATTGAACTACAACACAAGAGAGAATTGCTTGGTGAAAAAGCTCAAATACATAAAGATAAGGTAAAACAAATGTTTGATAAAAAATTTAAAGAGGATAACTTCTTTCCTGATGATTCGGTACTTATGTGGGATGCACACAGAGTTGAAGAATCAAAACATGGAAAGTTTTATCATTTGTGGCTTGGACCATTCAAAATTGTCAGAAGCTTGGGGAACGACACATTTGTATTACAGAATTTGGAAGGTAATGAACTTGTAGGCCCAGTTAATGGGAATTTTCTGAAACATTTTTAGACAAAATAAGATCTGAGGGAAATTTCTCACATTGTAAATACTAGTGAGTTTCATATCTGTTTGAATAAGACTCCAACCCAATGGATTAAAAGTTGTTATGATTCAGTTTTGGTTGACACTGATAAGTAGGTGGCACTTGGTCTATAGTTCTTGGCATATCACAAGGAAATGCCACCCCTAGACAAAACCGAATGTTAGTCTTAAACCTATCCACTTATTTTCTTGCTTACTTTCCATTATAAATATTTTTCATTCCTTATACTTCTTTTTATTTTCCTTGTTTTGGATTGTATAAATTTCGTTTTAAATTCATTTTTTGCATTTTAAAACATGTAAATGTTAGCTTAGATCCCAATTTTAAAAAAAAATTGAGTGTTCCTTATGTTCAAAATGAATAATTAATTAAGTATTGAATGCTTGATTAGAAACATTTTGTTTTAATACATTCTGGAAACACACCACATCATTCTTATACATATACACGACGCCAGATTGCCAAAACTAGGGTTTTGTGCAAATTTGAAGCCATACCATATAATTATTGCATTTCTCAGCTTCAGGAATTGCTTTAATTATGTAGATGACAATTGGCTATCAATTTTATTACATCTCTAAGGAAGAAGTAATATTCCATACTGACAAATACTTTTGATTTTATTGTTTGTACTACTCTGATTGGACATAAATAAGTCATTTTGATTTCAAAAAGGGGTTCAATGGCTCCATTTTCAATCCCTGTTTTGATTGTTCTATCAATTTTCAAATTCAACCATGATTCCATAAAATAAGAGGTGACCTAGTGGTCCCAGTGATAATTTACTCTAAATTGAACCACAAAATACAAATTGGGACAACAAATTTCCGTCTTCTGTGGAAAAATTGAAAGAAGCAGGTTGGTTCTCTCTCCGTGAGATAATTCAGGATCACAACGTAGAATTCATGAGAAATTTTTCTCTAAATTTGAAAGGTCTAGTCATGAGTTTTAATAGATTTGAGATTCAGGTGACAGAAGAGTCCATTTCTCTAGTTATTGATACAACTCCTAAGGGGGAATGATGGTTTGAAAGGAATGCAATGGATGAAGATTATAACCAGTTTCTCTTACCCAAATGTAGAAACCCTGAGAGGGGAAAAGGAATACAAAGGACCTGCTTACTATAGGAGTGGCGTGATGTCCTGCAAATTATACGTAGATATGTTACCTGCGAGGGGAGGCTTGCTACCATTTTCTTGTATAATATGTGATTCCTTCTACATATAGGAGGCATTAAAAACTTAAACCTCCCTTATTATTTTCTGAAAAGTTTTAGTAAAATGGCCACTACGATACAAAATCATCCAGAATCATCAAATCATTGTGTATTCCACCATGGACTAGTTAAGTTGTTGGTAACAAAAGTATTGAAAAAATATAAAAGGTCTTGGACTCAATTCTTGTTTTGGTCAGGTTTTAAATCTGGACATAAATAATTTGAAGAAGATAAATGGAAATGAGCCTATGTTTTGAAGAAAGCCACAATTTTTTTTTCTTCCCTTTATAAAAATGAAAATAGTACACCAAAATTTCATTCTGAAGAGGGAATATAGAATCAGTTAGAATTTAAATATATTGAAGAAGAAATCACTGTACAAACTCCCTCTAAATTTGATCAAGGAAGAGTTGAAGATGAAGGGTCGATACATGGTTTTGATTTTCATAATGCACATACATTTGGAGATTCCGGTGATATGGTTATTAAACAGAAGAATAAGACAAATAAAAAGTCTGATATAGATGTCTCTTATGAAAAATATCATATTCTTACAGAGGATTCATCAAAACCATTAAATGTTTATCAAAGGCCCAAGACCCCACCTACAAATATGCTTATATTGAATATGAGAGCTACTCTAGACCCTAAAATTAAGAGAAATGAAACTGTGAATGTTCAGGACTCATCAGATGAAGAAGATAGAAAGGCCAAGATGTTATAATATACACTAAATGAGGTGTTAAATAACATCAATTAAAGTTTGAAGAAGGTTCCCAAACTTGTCCAGGATGATCACCCATTCAGTTTTGATAATAAAGACTTGTAAGAGGAGATAACACCAATAGATTCTGATATAAAAGGAAGAGTTATTGTTGATCTTGAAGTGAGAGAATTTCCCAAGAAGAAAATGAATTTGGTTGAAAATAATATTTCAAATGAAGTTAATGAGGATTCAGACCTCTTGATGAAAGAGTTTGAAATAGAAAAGCAAAAGAAAAAGATTGATCAGTTTAAGCTCTAAGATGAACATGTAAATCAAATCAATGGTGGATTGATGTAGGATAACAAGATGTTAAAGCAAGATCTTCAAGAAGTAAACAGAAACTACTCAGAATTGGTAAAAGTGGAAGAAGAGGCTGTGAAGAAGAGAAAGGTGGAACATAAGAAAAATATTGATCTTGTGAAGGAAAAAGAAGAGGTCGAGTCAAATTCAAAAAGAGTACAATCAACTAAAGAAGAAAGTTCATGCATTGGATGGTCTCGTTGTGTTGGTTGAAGCAACTAGGCATATTTGATTTGGAAATCAAGTTTGATTAGAAGTGACACATGGCATGATTAATTTGTTCAAAACTTTTACATTTTGTCATTTAGTTTTTTTTCATATATTATTATTCTTTATTTTTAGTATGATATGATCCTAGAAATATGATTCTTGAACAATTTTTCTAGGATTATTTTCTCTTATAAATTGTAAAGTAAAGTTTGAAAATGATGTAGATATAGGAGTGTCAATAGTATCTATGATGTTGTTTTGAAAAATTGATGTATTATTTTCTTATATAAGGACCTATTTTATGAGGAAATTGATAGTTGTTTAATTTTGGGAGCTAGGTTTTATCCTTCATATTTCTTAATATTATGTGCTTCTATTTGAACTGTTGCATATATTTTTTGTGTATATGGATGTTTTGTTTATGGATTTGTGTACATGCAAATAAGTATTTTTGTAGAGATGTTTGAAAATTTTCTCTTAAGTATATCTTGTTTTCCTGATTCACTACTTATTTTGAGGGGGGGGTTCCCATGAGGTTTTCCCCATTTCCCTTAGTTTATTAAGAAAATTTGATTTCTTTTAGATTGTATGGGTGACTTTTGTCCTAGTTGTCAGGGCCCAAGTTGTCCAGGTTAGGATTAAGGGGGGGTGTTAGGACTAAATAATCCTCCCTTATCCATATATAGTCTATTTGATCATCTTGCCTAACTTAGGAGTCATTTGAGTGATTTTGGTACCACTGGTTCTATTGGTGCCATTTGGTGCCACTAGTACCAATCTCTACATTCTAGGAGCCACTCTAAGTTCCACCAACATCCTCCATCAGTTGGTTGTGGTAGGTAGGCAGTTATGCTGAGTCAACCTCTAGTTACAATAAGTTAGAACACTCTTTATTAGTCTAGAGCCAGTTTTTCATGGTTGCATGGAGAAGTGGTGCCTTTTTCCACCTACCTCATAAGTTTAACTGGTTAAACTACTTTAATAGATTGTATATTGATTTAGACATTAGGATTTATACCAGTGACTCCCATGCAATGATTTATACACGTTGAGTTAGCCATTCATTAGTTGGTATATTCAAATCATATCTACACGATTCAAATTCTCCTTATTGTAACACCATTGTATTACTACTAGTGGATTAATGAAGATTAATGTTGTAATTAACTGATCAATTATTAACAGATTTGTCTCAAATTTATCTTGTTCAGTGTACATTGTTCTTGATATTCAACTGCATAATCCTACCTCATTGTTTCTCTGATTCACTTGTAGATCAATGGTTCACAAATTCAACACCAAGATCTTTGCTCAATACTGCAAGATCTATGTATGCTTTAGTTTCTTGTGCAAACTAAGATTTTGCATTTCCTTCATCTGATACCATGTTAGTGTTTGAGAAAATATGAAGAAACTTGAACTTTAAAACTTTAATCCACAATTACAGTGGAGATCAATCTCATCAATAATCCAAAGTCATAATTAAATCAAACCATAGAGCATAGGATATACCCTGGAAAAAGCATCCATTGATTCATAGGATATAAAACCCAGCAAACAATCTTAGAGTATGATTTATAATCGATAGAGAATGATTACAACACAATAGAAGTTGATTTTTTTATAGCACAAGAGAGTAGATATCAAATGAAACACTATGATGATGTTTCCAAGTGCATAGAACTTTAATAACAATTCAAATTAGGTCATACAATGATGGTAGAGAATATGTGCATGCTTCAGTAACTTGTTAACACTAAGAATGCTATCTCATATTCAACCATGCGCCCCACTAATTCAATGAGTTTAACTGCCTCTAACGGAATTGTTAACTGAATGAACTGAACAAAACTTAACTGAATGGAATTACATGTAACTTATGGAAATGAAACTGAACAGAACTGAATGTAACTAAACAAAACTTATTGTAACTTAATAGAATTGAATAGTACCAAATAGAACTAAATGTAACTAAACATAACTGAATGTAACTGAACAAAACTGAATGGAACTTAATAAGACCGAATGTAATTAGTGCTTCTCCATCGGTGTCATATTCAACAACCACTTGCATAAATTAAAGAGTTGATTCTTTAATTAATTGAGCTTGTTTTATCACAACTAAGACTCAACTGATGTCTTATTAACTTGAGTTCACTTGGAGGAAAACATGGGCAATTTGAATTTTCTCTCTATCTTTGTGCCCGTATTAATTTTATCTACATGGTCCATGTGTGTTTTCATTAATTCTATATCATATCATACTCATAAGAAATGTTCTAAACCTATGATCATATGTATTACCCTAGGTCATAGAGTCACATGCTAAAGTAAATCACTCTGGGGGTAGCTAATCCCTAAAGGATACTTGTAGCACCTGTTGACTATGACTAGCCATACATCACATAGTGCATCCTCGAGACTTAATACAACACCATTCATGTAAACTTAATACACCATAAGTTCCATACTTGATACAACACAAGTCTCAAAGCTTAACATAAGTTCATGATCTTAACCATAAGATCCTAGTACAAGCATCTCTTCCAAATAGGACTTGATCAAGGTCCTATCTTGATACAACACAACCTCTTTAACTTAACACAATATTTTAGTTAACTTAACACAACATAAGTTCCAGAATTGACACAATAAGTCTCATGGAGAGGATATGAACTTAATACAGCATAAGTTTTGGACTTTGGCACAACAAATATCATGGAGGATGACTCCCAATGTTGTACATCTAACATCAACAATAGGGACACTAGGATCAATATACTTAGTAGTGGAAATCATTTCGAGAATTAGATTTGTTAGTTTATCGACCACGTGGACAATTCAAGCATCCTTGTTCTTCCTACTAGGCTTCCTTGGGCATACGCAGAGATGTCCCTGGTTTCTGTAAATAAAGTAATCCTTACACACACATTCCTTGACTCCCTTAGAAATTCAATCTTAACATAGGTACGGGGATTTGTCTATGATTAACCTCTCTAGATCGCGAAGAAGTTGTGTAATTTCTTACTATCGTTGTTATAAATATTTTGGAGAAGTTGTTTGTGGTGTATTATGTTCATGAGAAACAAATTGATTTTCTAAAATATTTTTTTCCTGCTATGTCTTGAACATCCTCCAAAAAAATTTCTATGATAATTGGGCAATTCTCTTCATTAATGAATCTTCCTAATCCTAAGTGTATATATTGGAATTATATGGGGAAGAGGACATTAGTAGGAAAGTTGGGAAACTAAATGTTGTAAGTGGATTGAGTTAGTTTATTATTTGGGTTAATAGTTGGTTGGCCAGGTAACCATGGTCTTTTTAGATAGTTTCTAGCAGGTAGTTGTAACTTATGTTTCTAAGGTAATTAGACTATGTTTTTGTTTAAATTATGGATGGGTTTGTAATTGTTGGGATCCAACCAAAAAATATCTCCAACCTTGTGGACATTGATATCCTCGAGTGGTTGAGGTGGTCATTGTTTCCAAGGCATGGAGGGGTACCATGTTTGAGAAGAGTATTTCATTTTATATTTAGTGCCAAAATAATTGTGACATTGAGAAGGATATTGAACCATACCTGGGGGAGAGGTTGAAAAGGTCACTTTTGAGCATTGAAACCATTTTTTTTTATCATGTCATTAGTTCCTTGCTACACAAACTTTAATCTTGGTAGAGAAGGGTAGCTACTAGTGATATGGTTCTGCTCATAAATTATGCAAATTTCAAAATTGTTTAATGGACAACCCCTAAGGGAGTGCTTCTTCCTTATTTGAGAGAAAAATATAGACAATGCCATCTTTACTTATTCCTTCTTATTTTTGACATTCAATGTATCAATTGAACTCAAAGAACTAAGAATGTTAGTCTTAAATTTAACCAACAAATTGACAATTTTAGCTCAGGTGGATCCTCATCTAGTTGATTGTGTGAATATGGTAGAAACATATCTAGGACCCTTGCCATGTTTTTCATTAAGTCTTGAGTATCAACTACAAAAATCACATATGTATTTATAAGATAATTGGCAAACATCTCTAGCTCCCATCGTGTTTAACATATCAATATAATCATCTTGCATACCACAATGAATAATATTTCAAAGAGTTTATGGATCAAACTTATTATTCTTTGACTTCTACAAATTATAATGAATCTCTCAACACATTGCTACAAAATTTCATCTTATTTTTGGGTCATATTGAATATTTATTTTTATAATTCTCTTCCTTTGCAATAATCTTGATATTTTTTAAATAATTCTTGGTGCTTCTCTTCCCATGTTTGCATAATGTTTCCTCTAATTCCAATGAACCAGTGAATTGCTTCTTCTTTGAGAGAATCTATAAATAACTTAATCTTCTAAGCATAATAAGAGTAGTCATAACTATGAAAAAGTACAAAAGACACAAACATAATAGTATATGTGTATTCACTAGACATGCCATGAATGTTTGACAAAGTAGTACTGGTATATTTTTTCATTTGAAGTGTTCCATAGGAATATCAAATTAGGAATTGATTAGATCCATATCCTTCTTGAGAAAACCTAGTTTTTAGAGGATTGAGTATCCAATCACTTGGTTATACAAAAGTTACTATTTCTTAAATAGGGGTAGAGTAATATTGTTTTTGGATTGGATTCTCTTAGTGTTTAGGAGTTTCATGTCCACTGATCAAATCCTCTATTCGTGCAATCTCTATAGTAGAATGAAAATAACAGCTTGAGCTACAGATCCAACTTCTAAAACAAGAACAAATATTTCTATAACTAGATGGGCGATTTATATATCTTCTATATTTCCTCCTCTTAATGGTTCTCCTACCACTATGTACTAGTATTTTGGGTGGTTATTACTACACCAAGCTATCATGCTTTCAAATTTATAGCTCTATGCATCCATATATATGCTTCTAATATATAAATAAAACACTTTGTATGAGATCTTACAAGGATTATTGTAATCTATTTTGAGAATGTAAATCCCCTTACAAAATAAAAACTTCTTGAGACTTTGACACCTCCCTAGTAGAAATACCAAAAATGAGAGGCTTGATATATACCTTATTACTTTCAACAGTGTATTTAACTTATAAAGCACATTTAATTGTAAACACGTGGCTTGTATGCTTGTGGGGTATCATGTAAATCATATGTTAGTATTCATAAGCAATTGAGAAAGTGAATACTAAGACGTTTCCTATAGAATAAAATTACAGGAAAGGAGAAAATTCAACCATGAAATAATAAAAAAATAATCACACTCCAATTCTCAACTATATGATCAATGATAGAAAATATAATTGGTAAGTACAATGACCTAAAGTATATGAATCATGAACTATAAGAAAAAATGGAAGTAAATTGTAAATGTTGTAGCAACAAAACTAAAATATAAACAACACTAGAAGTAAACTAAACTATGAAAAATAACGACACCACACTTGCCTCTTCATAGTGCACCCTTCCTTTGTATCAGAAGGTTATTTAGGATCTTTAGTAAGTAAACCTTATATTTAAAATAGTGCTTAGAACTCAAAAATTCATAAACATAGTGAACTAGAAACAAATTCAACTGTATTTTTTTGTAACCTTCCGATAGTGTTTTCATATATACACCTCTTAATAAAAATAGGGCCACAAAAAAATATTTCTTCCCTTGTTTAAAGGTTAGATATATTTTTCTTCCCCTTCTAGTATTAGTTCCCTCTTTAATCAAAACCAAAAATATCCC
Organism: Pseudotsuga menziesii; assembly: GCA_001517045.1. NCBI lineage: Eukaryota > Viridiplantae > Streptophyta > Pinopsida > Pinales > Pinaceae > Pseudotsuga > Pseudotsuga menziesii. Next base: position 13,192 of record LPNX010685063.1, read on the forward strand.
TCCTTCAGTACCTATTCCATTCAAATCTATAAAATTTTGTCTAGATATTAATGTGTGTCTAGGCTTATATGAAATGTGAAGGACTCCACAATGATGTGAGGCTTTGAAACCCCTCCCCCCTATACTCTCCTTATTGGCCATAACTATATCTAACACCATATTCTCATAACACACTCTGCTTGAACATTAAGGGAAGAGAGAGAGAGGTTGACACAAACCCCCTTTAAGAACCATCCATTCGCTACCATCCTAAAAACAAAAACCCTTATAGATATCCAATGTTGACAACTGGTTAGGAAATAAGGTTTCAAATTTATATTTAATATTCATAAATCATGAAAGATAATTATTTGAATAACTTCACCATTAAAGGGTGTAAACCACAAATGGATCTATCAACTTTATATATTTCTTAGGATTGTGTGCATCCATCTCTTGCATCTTCTTGTGATCGCTTAAGCTGAGCATTTCATTTATATTTCGACATCCACCTTATCCCTTGAAGGTAATTCCTTGTAGTTTTTACACATAATGGATTTTCCTTCGATATCAAATTACCATCCACATTTTTCTCCACTACCATTTCCCCCAAAATATTTACTCCACGTGTTTACATTTACCCCACATGGTCCAAAAATTTTGTAACTTTTCCTTCTCCATTGTCTTTTTGTTAAATTAAGAGAATATTATTGGCCATGTGACCATATTAATATGACATATTGAGCATTGAAAGGGAATTTCCACATAATCTAAGTATATCTCAATTTCAATGTCCTTGGTCCAACACTCATTTAAATTCACTTCTACTAGGATACAATCTATTTATTGATACTTTATCCAAGTTTGATAACTATCATCTATGTCAAAAAGTCCCTAGGCTATTTTATATGGCTCTAAGCATGTCTAAGGACCAACTTATAAAGGTACGCTCATCAATTTAGTTGATATCGTCTACGTTGAGGATCAAGTTTTTTAAGATTCAAAACAATAAGATCATATTTTCAAGGTTAACAACATACAACCTTGCATCTTTCTTGACCCAAGTATTTAGATAAAATAATTTTTCTTGATTATAAATGAAAGGCTAGACAAACCCTTAATAAAAGATGAAATTTTAGGATATAACCTTCTAGTTGTTTTCACTTCAATTTTATCCATGTCCCTAAAAAATAATTATATCTCCATATCAAAAATCATGTATGGCAAAGCTTGATTTTCCAACTCCACTACCAGGTTCATCTTTATGTCGCTAGTCAAAATGAACTTGACCTTGGTATCTGCGACTTAAAGATTATTCCCTCTATTTCTTAAGTTTTCTTTAGGTAAAACATTATCTTTCACTTCATCATCCATGACTTTTCATAGTGCACTTGGTGTATTGTTTTCATAACCTCCAATCTCTTGTAGTTCACTAACCCAAGCTAGGTTTTCCCTAGGGCCTCTATTTTCTTGCTACAACTCTATAAATGAGGATTTAAGAATAACATAAATGTTGGTGAAATTGTTTGTTTATGTCTTCTACTTCACAACCCACTTCTATATGAGACACTAAAAGTTTGATCAGGAAAGCATAGGAGGTAATATTTTCCTTACTAAAAACATTGTTAATCTCTTCTCTAAACAATGTATTTATTGTTGTTGTAGGACATCTTACAAACCTATGTCACACTTATTTGCGGAAGATTAAAATGATATATATATATATATATATTGGTTCACAAACCTCCCAATGGGGCTGCTATGTCACATGAATAAGTCATAGGGGGGGCACCTAAAGGGGCCTCATCCCATTCGCTCTAATTATGGAGCTAACCCGACGGAGGCATCAAGTGAGGCCCTTATATAGTAATGTATAGCCACCCGAGGATTTGACCTCGAGACCTTCTGCTCACAACTTACAGCACTCAACCACTTGAGCTAACCCATCGGGCTTTTTCTTTAGATGAAACATGTCTTGGGAAACCCTTAGGTACTTCACCTCATTTTGAGGATGGTACCCAAGATAAACCATTGGCCCTGATTATGGGGGCCTAACCCGATGGGGACATTGAGTGAGGCCCTTGCATAGACACCTAGGGATTTGACCCCGAGACCTTCTGCTTACGAATACATCTCTCAACCACTCAAGCTAACCCACTGAACTATGTATATATAATGTACAATGATGAAATTATATTATCTTTATATAGACTTCGTAATATGGCTTTTAAAAATGTCATACCTTTATATAGACTTCGTAATATGACTTTTAAAAATGTCATACCTTTATATAGACTTTGTAATATGACTTTTAAAAATGTCATACCTTTTAGAAGCACTTATTCCTAACTAATATTAAATATAATATTGATTTCTTTATTTTCACAACATTTCCTTTTTTTTTAAAAATTATTTTACCTCAAATCTATGTCACATATCTTCATATTCGATTGGAAATAGCCTTTAAATAATTTCTCGAATAAAATATATATTTATGTTCCATTGAACTTCAGCTTGTCTTATATTCTTGTAATTCTTATGGCATCAACTTCACTTAATATTTTTATAAAAATAGCTAATATATTTCCACTAGCAACTTTCCAGTATCCATAATAAATCATACATTAGTGTTTCCTATTCCACTTGTGAACCATCCAAACACACTAGCATTGCAAGCATGGGAGTTTGTACCAAATAGAACATCACTTAGTTTACAATGACCTTCTTAGGCAAGGGAAATATGACAAACTCCTTTATAATATGGATTTGCCCTAAAATCATTGCGATCTTTGATTTCATAAAAATACTTGATGTTTTTATAAAGCACAAGGTCAGTAATTATAACCACATTCAGATACGCAAACTCGTGGTTGGTAAAAATATAATGGTTTAGTATTATTGCAATATTTTCTCGATGCCAACAGTTAGCTAGGGCGCTGTTGAGGCCTAGAAAATCGCAGGAAACAACAGCAAGGGATTCTGCCCAGTCAACATTCCCAACTAGCCTTTGACTGTTTGGTGTGGAGAATCTGCCTGGTTTATGGTACAGCTACCGCAAGTCAAGTAACAAAAAATAAAAGGTTTTATCGGTTGCGGCCCGGTCCACCGTGTATATTTTTTGTTTTTTAACTTTAAGTATGATATGCAAGTGCATATCTAAGAGGTAGATTGATAAAGAATACGAGGAGTGGTCACAATGTGATGCGCAGGTTCTTACCTCTCGTCTTAGACTCTCTCACATCTGAACCAAACATAGCAGGAAATAAAACTAACTAAGTTGTCCCTAGGGAGTGAGATTATCATTTAATGACTAATGTATTACTATTCATGCATTAATAAAAATCACAGGTAATAGTTCTTTGATTCAAAATACATAAACATGAATAGATGGATGCACAACAAGATAGCTCATTATTTGTGAAAACATTCATTACTCATAGTGGAAATTATCATAAAATAAACCAGAGAACGTTCATAAAAGAACATAGGTTCAACAAGTTTGAATGATCTCACAGTTAATGAATGAAAGCTGAAAATGAAATAGTTCCTCTTTAACATCATCCATTTGCACAGCATTTGAATCATTCCACCAAAGCCTTATCCAATAGGCAAAATTGTAATTATATTATTGCAAAACGAAATAGTTCCTCTTACAACATGTTATCACAAGTCTCCTGGGAAAAAGTCCCTAGCTCTCTTGAACTTTCCTATCTTTATACCAAAATAGCAAAACCTTTGGGTTGCCCCCACCCTGTGACCTTTGGGCTCCCCCAATGTTTTAATCTTACAATTTTGTCTTTTATGAGTGCTTATGATTCATACAAACGTTATAATTCAAATTAAGATTAAGATTTATAGGAACTTTGTAAAAAGGGACTAGCTTGGTAACTGACGAACTTCCCAAGCCTAAGACACTATTTTTAATGATTGCGCTAAGTAATCTGTTGGTCCTTTTGAGATCCTGTTGATCTCAGACTTCCACTATCTTTTTTTCCTCGAGCAACATCTATGCTTCTTTATGCTTTAGCTGCTTCTTTCTTTAGCCAACCTACTTCTGAGTTGTCCTCCAGCTATGACTTCTTTGCAGCAGTAATCGCCAACTGGATATGATAAAATCTCCCATGTCTTTCTGCGATCAACACAAAAAATACATCATTTATCTAGACCACTTTTCAATGAACTTAAAGCATACTACCAATAAAAATGAGTATCAACAGTAAAAACCCAGGACTACGCTTTCAACGTGGAAACCTCAAACCTGATCAAAAACCAAGAAAACCATCGCCTAGGGTGAGACAAAACTTCACCGGCAGGAAAACTAAACCTTCGACAGATAAAAACTTCATCGAAAAATTGAAACACATAATGTCTGTCACTTAGTTTACTAAAACAATGCAACAGCGGGTAACCCATGGTCTAGGTGCTCTAGAGAAAAACAAACATCGACGAAAAAAAGCATTATAACAGGATTCGATACATCGGAGGTCGAAACTATTATAGAATCGGATGGTTATTCTGTTAAGGAACCACAATGGCAGGAATAAAAAAGACATGGCTTCCGCCCACAGTTATGAACTACTCCGATTAATGAGGAAAAGTGATAAACCCATGGGATCGGCCAGGGTAGGGGCTATACATCAGAACATTCGTCGTTTAGCTTCCGCAATGGCAGCTCTATAGAGAAATCTGGCTCTGATACACTATACAAAAGACCTCCGACGACGGAAAGAAAAAAGCTGGCAGCAAAATAAAATGATTGAGAAAAACACGCATCGATAAACAACAGACTTTACATCAGGCCATTCATTATAAATCTTCCGCAAGGGCGGCTGCGTAGGTGACTACAGCCCTGGCTCATAATTCAAAAAGCTTCCAACAATGACCAAAGGAAATCACTTGTAAGTCAAAACCAAGTTAAACATAGCAGCATTAGCATACAAAGATATTCATTCAGCAATCATCTTCAAAATATCAAACTTGCAGCAGAGTCAAGCAATTTCAATAAATCTAAGCAATACCAAAATTAAAGAAGGGTCCAAAAATTTTAAGAAATTTGGGAGAACGTTGTAGCTACAACAAATGGCAACTACCTGGTGAACCCAGATCTCTGGATAATTTCTTCCTTAAGTAACAGATTTTTTAGCAAACCAACATGTTGAATTCTTCTAGATGTCTGGGTTCCCACAATGGCAAATATATGTACTTTTAATCATTGATGATAGTCCTATTTAGGAAATGGAAACTAAGACTTCAAATTCAAGATAACTCTTTTGAGGTCAAGTAGATGAGTTTCATTTTAATTTTGTCTTTGGGTAGCTTCCATCTTGGACACCACAGGAATGTCACATATGGTAAACAGAGATATTCATTTATTTCTCATTCCCATGCCATTTTGCACTTTTGTATGCTTGTGAACTTTTATTCCTTTTGAGTCCTCCTCATGCCTTTCTTTCTGAATTTTTATTCAAGCTCCTCTATCCATAGTGTCCTTTTGTGTGAGAGATGTATTTAATTTCAGCTCACAGACGGAGAATAACTTTTGGCAATTTTGTGCTTATATGATTCGGTACTTTGCTTTGATATATGTTGTTGCTTTTAGGAGTTTTGACTCTTATTAGCCTTTAGGCTTTCATCTCTTGGAATGGGATCATTTATATATAAGATACTATTTACCTTGCTTCCTTTCCGTAGGTCTTTTGCTGTCACCCCCTAGGACATTTTAGATGTGAAATGGATGGAGCCTCGAAATCGTATTCCAGACCTTTTGATCCTGAGTTAATTTTTATGGCTTAAGAAGGACTTCAATGTGTTCATAGCCATTTAAGAAAACTACTAAACTAGAAGAAATTCCATTAGATAAACAACAATACACAGTCTTATAATCAAGGATTTAGTTTATCCAGAACTCTAATGTCCTCCATGCAACCAAAAGTTTGCTTCTTTTTATTTAAACCAAACAAAAAAAACTAAACTGAAACAAAACAGGAATGAAATAAATCAAAGTAAAACAACAAATCAATTTATTTATGTAAAAACAACAAACAAACAAAAATCAGGAAAAATAAGGTTTGAGAACTAAACCATTAACTAGTAAGTTCTCTTCCCATCCCTGTAAATCTTGCAATTTGTAGGTCGAAGGGCCAAGTTTTGTTGCAATCTGAAAAGGGCGCACCCATAACTGTTGAAACTTCGTATGCTTCCCCTTTTCATCATGCGTATGATCCCACTCAAGAACCAAGTCTCCCACTTCAAATTCCTTTGTTCCAAATTTGTGCTTATCAAACCACCTTTTCACTACTTCCTACTATTGCTTAAAAGGTTCTTTGGCCCTAGATATAGACTCTTCTACCTTCAAAAGATTATAGATTCTAAGTTGTAGGATTTCGTTATCAGTGCCTCTAGACTCTTGAGCTATTATGGAAGATGGTAGAATAATGTTAGGAGGAAGTATCGCCTCTTTTCCATAAACAAGGGTATACAGTGACACACCTAAAGAATTCTTGGGTGTGACCCTATTATCCCAAAGAGCATTTGATAGTACTAAATGCCAACTTCTCTGGTTTTCTATGGCAATCTTTTTTAATATACTAATCAAATTCTTGTTTGTATATTCTGCCAAACCATTTCCTTGCACGTAGTAGTTGGCAGAAAAATGCAACTTAATTCCCTTTTCCTGAGCAAATGCAGTTAATCTAATGGAAGAAAAATAAGTAGCATTATCGAAAACCAGGGAAATTGGAACCCCAAACCTGGTTATAATATGATCCTGCAAGAAATCCATGGCCGCATCTTCATTGACTTTACGTAACGGAATGGCCTCGACCCATCTAGTGAAGTAGTTAGTTGCCGTTAAACTATATTTGTGTTGCAAGGAAGAATTTGGTTTTATTTCTCCAATGATATCAATTCCCCACTGCTCAAATGGTTCCATTATCATTACAAGCTTCAATGGTCCCACTGCTTTGGCTTGTCTTCCCCCACACCTCTGGAAAATATCACACTTTATAACATGGGCATGAGCATCCTTGAACAACATGGGCCAATAGTATTTGGGTCTGAGAATCTTGTGGGCTGTCGTATCTCCAGAGAAATGGCCTCCAGCAGGCCCATCATGTAACTCTATTATGACCCTTTTTGCGTCTTCTTTATCTAAGCATCTAAGAAGGACTCCATCAAAATTCTTCCTAAATAAAATTCCATCAACGATCTGATACACAGCTGATTTAAGGCACAACGCTCTTCACTACTTGGAATTCCAATGTTATGGCAACAATCCTTCCTGAAGGTAATGAACAAGGTCTTAGTACCAGGAATTTGGAGCTGTGAAAAGAGGACACACATCCATCATCTGTAACTCTGCTTCATTTTCCCAATTGATTTCTTCATTGTTATTACCTTCGGCCATTAGTTTGCACAATCCTTAGCCTTTAACTATGGAGGCTGGCTTGAATTTGAGGTCATACTCTTGTAAAGCTATTACCCAGTTGCCTCTTCTTTCTCCTAATTCCTTTTTTACAAAAAGAGACCTCACAACTGGGTGTGGAACAATTACCTTTCTCTGATTCTTAAGTATGTACGACCTGAATTGTTTTATCACTTTGAAGACTACATAAGCTTGTTTATCTATAGCTGGGTAATTCAATTCAGACCCCTACAAACCAGTGCTCATAAATGATATGGGGAATTCATATCCCCCATCTTACTTCTGAGTAAGCACCGCTACTAGTGAATCATCAGATGTGAAAGTGTACAAAATAAAATCCTTCTCAAAATTTGGACTTTTGAGAGAGGGTGCATGAGCAATAGATGTCTTCATTTTTCTAAATGCATTCTTCTCTACATCTGTCCACTTTAATTGTACATTTTGTTTCACCATTTGCTGCAGAGGTTTAATAATTTGAGTGAAATCTTGTACAAACCTTTGCACGAAATTTATTGTCCCCATGAATGATTCCATACCTTTTTTTTATAGGGTAAGGGGATTTGCTCAATAGCTTTGATCCTTTCCGGGTCTATGGATATCCCCTTCTTAGATACCACATGACCCGGTAGCTTTCCTTATGTAATAGCAAACACACACTTCTTGGGGTTTAGCGAGATACCATATTTTCGGCAATGCTCGAAAATCTGCTTTAGATGAAATGTGTGTTCTTCTATTTTCTTTGAAAATATTGTGATGTCATCGAGGTATACCACAACACTGTGGCCAATCAGACCATGGAAAGATATATCCATATCCCTATGGAAAGTAGCTCCAGCGCTCATGAGTCCAAAAGGTATCCTTCTGTAAGCAAAAGTCCCCCATCTTGTTTTGAATGTAGTTTTGAGTTTGTCTTCTTCAGCTATTAACACCTAATTGTAACCAGAGAATCCATCTAATAAAGAAAATAACTCAGAACCCGAAACCATTTGCAATATTTGTTCCATGGGTGGAACTGGATAGTTGTCTTTATCTGAAGCACGATTTAAGTTTTTGAAATCCACACATAGTCTAATTTCTCTAGATTTCTTCCTTACTGGTACCATATTTGAAACCCATTATGAGTGTCTAACTTTGAAAATAATTTTAGCATCCAACAATTTCTTTACTTCATTCTGAATTAGAGGCTCCAGTTTTGGATGCATTTTCCTCAAAGGCCGCTGATAAGGCTTGACCCTAGTCCTAATAGGGATGACATGCTGAATAATATTTGTATCATATGTTTTCAAAAATTCATACGTCCAGGAAAACACATCTTTGTATTGTTTGAACAAACTGATAAATTTATTTCTTTCACCTGGGGATCAACACTTTCTCAAATTCACATATTTAGGCTTAATTTCAATTCCTAAATTAATTAGCTCAAAATGTAGAGATGAGCTATGAGTCTTAACATTTACTGGCCTCCTAAATTTGTCATTTAGATCAAACATTCGCTCTAAAGTCCTAACTCCTTTAGGAATAAAATTGTCAAATTTTAGCTTAGCTTGATGTTCTTCGTCATCAATGATTGCCCCTTTGAAGATTTCATCGTTTTTCAAACATTCCAAAATATGTTGGTCGTCATCAAAAACTCGTAAATTTGTAATCATGTCTAGAACAGAGGGCCTGAAAAGTAATTCAATAGAACACCTGTTATTAGAGGGTACAAACCTTGCAGCTGAGGTGGCTAACAAGTCAGCTGCTGCATTCTTTAGTCGAGGAATCGATATAATATAAAATGCATAAAAAACTTTAAGCAAATCCCACACGTCATTTTGATAAGCTTTTAAATGAGGGGAAATGCAATGTATCTGATTTCGAATCTGTTTTACAATTATTTCAGAATCCCCATACACTTTCAGATTTTCTACTTTTAATTCAATTGATTTTCTTAGTCCCTGAACTAATGCTTCATATTCGGCTATGTTATTGGTACATTCAAACTCTAATATACATGAAAGAAAATGTTTAATTTTTTTTAGGATCAATCAGGACACAGCCAGCTCCTGATCCTTCCGAAGTTTTAGATCCATCAAAGAAAAGTGTCCAAAAATCATTTATTACTACTGTACATGAATCAACACCTACATATAAAACTAAATCTACTATTTTACAATCAATTTCATTAGCCTGTGAAAAATGAAAAAGATCAGGCTAGGTGTCTGATGTATCGCTGGCTTCTTCTGCTTGGTAGTTTCCCAGTTCTAGCTCAATGAAGTAATTCCCCAAAACAAAATTCACTAGTTCATTCTTATCTTCTAACTGAGCGACATTGTGTTTCATGTTGGGCTCTCTTATAACTTTAATTTTATTTGGACTTCCTTTATAAGGTAACCACAGATGTGACCAGTCTGATGCAAAATATCCATTCAGCTTTGCTGACCAATCCCTACTCAAAATAATTCCATACGCCTCAGGTATGTCTGCTACTACAATGTCAATCAATTGACATACCTTTGCATTTGAAGATAACCAAATCAAAAAGTCCTCCATTTCCCCAATTACCCTCACATTTGTTCTGTCTAACTGAATAACCTGCCAGGTAGATGGTTTAGGCTGTCGATTTATCTTTTTGCAAACTGACAGTGGCATAACATTTACTGATGCCCCTAAGTCTACTAGACAGTTGTGCACATTATGGTTGAAAATTTCAAAAGTAAGGAGGAAAGGTGGAGTTTTGCCTTTAGGCTTACCTCCCACACTTGCTTCACCAATTTCTTCTTCTTGGGGTTGATTGTTGGTGGGAAGCTTCGCCTCTAGCATTTCAAGTGCTTTCAATAACTTTTCTTTTTGCTACGGCACATTACACATCTCAAATAGTGAAATATTTGCATTTACCTTTTTGATATCCTCCATAATGTCATACTCCATCTTATGTTCTATGAGATTCATTTTTAAATTATTGATATTCTCTTCAATGGGCTTAGTAGGCATGTTGATCTGCTTTGGATTTTGACTGGTAATGGTAAACTCAGGAATTTTATTAGCTATGGTGTTTTTTGAAACTTCTTTACATTCTTCTGGAGTCTCTTAATTTTCAGGATTATTAACCTATCCTCTTTAATCAGCCCTTGGCTTCTCATTGTCACGTTTGCTTCTGATATGTCTACATATCTCAAATCACTTTCCTTTTCAGTATCAAACATCGAGACACGGTCCCATAAAACCATGGCATCATCCTCTTGCTTTTCTGTTTATTTATTATCATTTTATTCCTCATCATTTGCTTCTGTTACTTTAGAATCTAGTAGCTGATTCATCACTAATGTCATTGAATTTATCCACTGAGGACAATTTTTTTCAGAATGAGGCTGTTGGTGGAAGGTGCAAAAGTTATCCATACCTACCTTTGTTAAGTTCATTGATGCAGGACTGTGTGGAGGAGGTTTAGACTGATTGCTTTCTTCTCTCCTCTTGTAATAAGGCTTGTAAGACTTTTGAGCTTCCTTTTCCTTTTCCAAGTCTATTATTTTGTTGGAAAGCTTCTGCATCATCTTTTCCATTCCTTCGAAATCATGTGATTGTTCCTCTTTAGGCTTAGTAAATAACAAAGATTTCTTCCCGACAGTTTTCTCTCCTGACTACTCAGGATAATCTTCTATGCTTTCCTTTTCAGCTTCTACTCTCTCTGCCTCTTCATAAGTATCTACTAGTGTAGGTTTGGCTTTTATCTTGGAAAACATGGCCAAATCGGGCCCTAGGGCTGAAGTATAATATTCAATCAGAACTTTATCCGAGGGCTTATCAGTTTCAGAAAAATTCTTAAGATAAGCTACAAACCTTTGAGTAAAGCTATGCACCTTCTCTTCTCTTTCTTTCTTTAAAGCGCACAAACCTTTCATGAGGGCTGCATGAGTCTTCAGGGATGCATATTTGCTTCTGAATATCCTTTCAAAAGTATCCCAATCTGGGATTCAGTTTACAGGAAGACCGAAATACCATGAGGCTGCTGTTCCTTTAAGGGTATGTGGAAAAAGTCTGCAGACTACATCTTCGTGTTCTCCAGCCTTTAGTCCTTATATGGACAAGTAAAAACTTTGCAAATGGTCATCTACTAAAACTTTCTCACTTGGGTCAAACTTGGGCAGAATATTCTCAAAAGCCTGAGGAAATTCATGCAAAAGAGGTGTTAGGTTTAGAGGGGATCTGGCTTTCCAAGTAGGTGGTGGATTTGGTGGGTTAGGTGGTTTATTTGCATTTACACCTGCCATGAGTTTGGATGGAAAGTGAGGTGGAGAATGAACAAGAGTATGGATATGTGAACTGTTACGTGTATCAGGGCCTACTTGATTCAAAGGCTGAACAACTTCCTGTAAAGTTGTTTCTACAATTTCTTTCCAATCTCCAACTAACACAGAGTCTTCCAAAACAGGACGGTCTTTCTTCGTGTATTCTCTTCTAGGTAATTCAGGGATAATTGGTAATCCTCCAATCTTCTTCACATAATCCCTAGTGTGTCTTCTCAGATCATTAACAACTTCATTGTCCACAGAATACAAATGTTCTCTATTCTCTTCAGGAATCAGATTAGGAAATAAACTTCTTTCAAAACTATCACTGGTGGAGTAATTTCGAGGAAATGGGTTTCCTCGGCAGCCATGCACTGGTGGCCCTCTTTCTAGTGCCAAAAACTATTGAGTACTGGAAAATTGCAGGCAACAACAACAAGGGATTCTCCCCAGTCAATGTTCCCAACTAGCCCGTGACTATTTGGTGTGGGGAATCTGTCCGGTTTACGGTCTGGCTACCGTAAGTCAAGTAACAAAAAATAAAAGGTTTTACCAGTTGCGGCCCAGTCTACCGTGTATATTTTGTGTTTTTTAACTTTAAGTATGATATGCAAGTGCCTATCTAATATGTAGACTGATAAAGAATACGAGGAGTGGTCACAAAGTGATGCGCAAGTTCTTACCTCTCGTCTTAGACTCTCTTGCATATGAACCAAACACAGCAGGAAATAAAACTAAGTAAGTTGTCCCTAGGGAGTGAGATTATCATTTAATGAGTAATATATTACTGTTCATGCATTAAGAAAAATCACAGGTATTTGTTCTTTGATTCAAAATACATAAACATGAATAGATGGATGAACAACAAGATAGCTCATTGTCTGTGAAAACATTCATTACTCATAGTGGAAATTATCAAAAAATAAACCAGAGAACATTCATAAAAGAACATAGGTTTAACAAGTTAGAACGATCTCACAGTTAATGAATAAAAGCTAAAAATGAAATAGTTCCCCTTCAACATCATCCATTTGCACAGCATTTTAATCCTTCCACCAAAGCCTTCTCCAAGAGGGAAAATTGTAATTATATTATTGCAAAATGAAATAGTTCCTCTTACAACATGTTATAACAAGTCTCTTGGGAAAAAGTCCCTGGCTCTCTTGAACTTTCCTATCTTTATAACAAAATAGCAAAACCTTTGGGTTGCCCCCACCCCGTGACCTTTGGGCTCCCCCAAACGTTTTAATCTTACAATTTTGTCTTTTATGAGTGCTTATGATTCATACAAACGCTATATTTCAAATTAAGATTAAGATTTACAGGCACTTTGTAAAAAAGGACTGGCTTGGTAACTGACAAACTTCCCAAGCCTGAGACACTATTTTTAATGATTATGCTCAGTAATTCGTTGGTCCTTTTGAGATCCTATTGATCTCAGACTTTCGCTATCTTATTTTCCTCGAGCAACATCTCTGCTTCTTTCTTCATCCAAATTACTTTTGAGTTGTCCTCGAGCTATGACTTCTTTGCAGTAGTAATCACCAACTGGATCTGAGAAAATCTCCCATGTCTGTCTGCGATCAACAAAAAAAATGCATCATTTATCTAGACCAATTTTCAATGAACTTAAAACATACTACCAATAAAAATGAGTATCAGCAGTAAAAACCTGGGACTACACTTTCAACGTGGAAACCTCAAACCTGATCAAAAACCAAGAAAACTGTTGCCTAGGGCGAGAAAAACTTCACTAGTGGGAAAACTAAACCTGTGATAGATAAAACCTTCATCGGCGAATCGAAACACATAACGTCTGTTAGTTAGTTTACTAAAACGCCGCAACGGCGGGTAACCCATGGTCTAGGTGCTCCAGAGCAAAACAAACATTGGCGAAACAAAGCATTATAACGGGATTCAATACATCAAAGGTCGAAACTATTATAGAATCAGATGGTTATTCTATTAAGGAACTGCAATGGCAGGAATCAAAAAGACACCGCTTCCGCCCACAGTTATGAACTGCTCCGATTAACAAGGAAAAGCGATAAACCCACGGGATTGGCTAGGGTAGGGGATATACATCAGAACATTCGTCATTTAGCTTCTGCAACAGTGGCTCTATAGATAACTGCAGCTCTGATACACTGTACAAAAGACCTCCGACAGTGGAAAGAAAAATGCTGACAGTAAAATAAAATGACCGATAAAAACACGCATCGGTGAACAACAGACTATACATCGAGTCATTCATTATAAATCTTCCGCAAGGGCAGCTGCATAGGTGACTACGGTCCCAACTCATAATTCAAAAACCTTCCAACAACAACCAAAGGAAATCACCTGTAAGTCAAAACCAAGTTAAACATAGCAGCGTCGGCAGACAAAGATATTCATTCAGCAATCATCTTCAAAAGATCAAACTTGCAGCAGAGTCGAACAATTTCAATAAATCTAAGTAATACCAAAATTAAAGGAGGGCCTAAAATTTTTAATAAATTTAGGAGAACGTTGCAGCTACAACAGTAGCCAAAACTCTATCTAGAAATTCTTGATTGTTCTTGTGTCACATACATCATGCATGTTTCATGGAGCTCGTTGATGTTGCAACTAGGGAAGAGCCATTACTACAACTACAAATTTTGTCGTTTGTTTCTGTTTCTTTGATGTCATTGTGGCTTTGCGGTTTAAGGTGTCAAACCAACAACCAATGTGTAATATATTGCATTCTTATATTTGAGGAAGTAGGAGGTTAATGGAAGTTATTGCTTGTATTTCATCATTTGGATGTTCCAAATCATCATCATTTTGTTCAGAACAATAGTTTTAATTCTATCAAAACCTAATAAGATTGTACAACAAAACCATGCTCATGGCCTATGGTTTTTAGATGTTTAATTATGTTATTTTTTTCTTAAACTGAATTTATAAGCTTAGGAAAAACTCCAGTAAGTACATGGAGCAACTTCTCTTCGGAAACATAGTTTTCAAGCGTACAATTGATTGCGTCAGCCGTCAATGATGTTGCTTGAATCTCCCTATATTTTTTCAATTTCTTCTTTTAGATATGGTATGGCAATATCAACATCATCATCACTATCTAACCAATAATCTAATGGTTCCACTCGAGTCTGGTCAATGCATGGAGAGACTATAGTTGTTGCAATTAGATCCTCATTAGGTTTTTTCTTCATACCCATTTATTCTTTGATAATGGTTTTTTTTTCTGAATCAAGCTCAAATGAGCTAGTTTTGATAATGAATTCTAAATATTCATCTTCAATATTGATGGCTTCAAGGTTTTTGATTTCATCATGAAAATTTCTAATATATTTTTATATTTCTTTGAATATGTTATGTCTCTCTCAACTAAATTGCTTTAAGATCATAATAATTCTTCATCAAACAAATCCAAGGGTCGATGACTCTAATATCAATGTTATGCTTATTTTCATAAGCTTGGAATATTTGCTCTCTCTCTCTCTCTCTCTCTCTCTCTCTCTCTCTCT
>LPNX010685063.1:28728-145175 GCA_001517045.1 Pseudotsuga menziesii
ATCTATGTGAAATTATGTAATGAATTGTTTTCTTTTTAAATATATCTATGACTTAAACAATTATGAACCAGAGTTGAACATATAACATCAAAGGAATTTCATAGAGTATTACAATGCTCTGAATATGAATGGATATGAATTAGTAGATGGAAACAATTGAACACATTAAAGGTTCATGTAGGTCAATTCTTTAATATTTAATGGAAGGAAAATGTATTGAGATTTATTAAAAGAATTCAGTAGTTTGTAACAAAAATTGTAAACCTCTTATGAACTTATATGAATTTTGGTAGCATGACATACACATAAACAACAACAAATGAAAAAATCCATACACAATTGTTCACATACATGTCCTAAAACTGGACTAGAGGTCAAAGAGAAATGAAATCTTTGTTAACCATTTCACATTAAACATTGTCTCTATTAACATAAATAATAGAGCCAAACTTGCTGCTCAAATAGTTATTATCATCTCATGCAATATTTATAGGGACTAAGAAGGTGTGGCAAAACATGAAGAATGACAATTTACAAAGGAAGAAAGCATCTATTCAATTACTATGAAATCTTTATCTCAAAAATCTATTACATGCCAAAAGGGTTCATCGACTCAAAAATCCCTAGAGGTCCTCTAAAAATCACTAGCCTCAAATAATGATTTCATATTAGAATTAATGTGCAATTGATCTTTAAGAAATGAGTGCCATTATATTTTAATTATTATGTAGTGTAAAGGAATGAATAATACCCACTAAACAAAAAAAATCTCAAAGGAAATAAACAAGTATTGCTCAGTATAATTACAGTGTAAAATTCATTAATCCCAGTAGTATACAATAAAGTTACATAAAGGATAATTTGAATCATGTGGATAGGATTCAAATCACCAACTCAATCTGATTGCATGGCTAACTAGAAGTATCTAAATCACTATCGAAGTTCACAGGTTAAATCTAGATGTCTAATACAGTCTCTGAATCAGTTACAATCAATCAAACCAGTCTAATTGATGTGGTAGGTGAGAAGTAGGTGAGAATAAACACCTTCCCACATGCAGCCATGCATAAATGGCACTAACTGAAATGGAGGATATCTAACTGAATGTAACTGAAGCATAACTTAGCTTGACTAGTCACCAACTACCAACAACTCAAGGATTTTGGTGTTGGAACTTCAATTGGCTCCTAAATTGTAAGGATTGGTCTAGGAGGTGCATAAACCTATGTAAGAATGTGTATTCAGTTGTAGTTGACCTCTATCTATGTTCCCCACTCTCTAGTGGATGGTACATGTGGCCCCATTGTCCCAAGTGGACCCAATGGTACTAGTGGATCCAATAATAACTAAATTACTCCTAAGTTAGGCAAATATAATCTAATAGACCAGCTTGGACAAGGGAGGATTATAATCCTAACACCCCCCTTGAATCCTAAATTGGACAACTACGGGCCCCAGAAACAAGGCCAAAATTCACCCCTAAACAATCTAAAAGAATAAAAATTGCTTCTTAATAAACTGAGGAAATAGGGGAAAACCTCATGGGAAAATGACCCCTCAAAATAAGCAGGAACGGGAACAATGAATCAATCCTTTACACCTAAAAGAGATATGAGAAAGGAAAATCTATTTTCTTTGAAGGACTTGGTGAATATGTCTGCAATCTGATCCTATGTAGGACAATAATGCAGTGTGATAGTTTGCATAATAATTAAAATCTAATGGAACTCATTGCCTGAAGATCAATGGCACATTAATTCTAATATGGTATCAAATCCTCCTCAGGAAATTTTCAAGTGTGTTTGATCTCCATTGTACACTAGAAGCAGCTAGGTTTCCACATTAGTCCCACAATTTGTGACTTTATAACTTTAGATTCGTTCACAGAAGTCTCTGCAAGCATGGCAGACCCTAAGAAAGTGTACATGTCAAGATGGAAGGCTTGATCCTGACATAGTGCGAATTAGTTTTGTTTTTGCGGTGATTTCTTACAGGTGCTAGTGCGAATTAGTTTTGTTTTTGTGGTGATTTCTTACAGGTGCTACGTAGGTTGATTGAAGATACTATCTGATCAAAAGGAGAATTGATGGATTATCAATAGTTCACACCGAGGATCCTAACACCCTTCAACTATGTCAATTGGAGGGTAGTTATGCAGGTCTCTTTGTGCAAGATGGACCTATTCAAGATGAGAATAGGAAGAGAGACTGAACCCCATCATCCGGTTAAGAAAAAAAAGTTTTTGAACCACGTGGATGAAGCTTTTCTTTCTATGTGCTCACATCTCCAAAGACCTCCTCTACCATCTTGAAGGATTGAGGACTCCCAAAGAATATTGGGAGAAGCTTGAATTCTTGTTTGGAAAGCAATATGAGCTTTGGGGACACATCTTGGAAAATCAGCTATTAGCCTTACATCCCAAAATTTTCGAGACCATACAACAATTATTTACCAAATTCAAGTTTGTTGCACTACAATGTAAACAGTGTGGAACAGAGAGAAAGTATGAGCATCTTGTGCTCTCCGTACTCAACAAACTAGGTTCTAGGTATTCTATATTTGTCTCTACCTTCCATTCTGGAAGAACTTGATTCCCAATTGGAATATGCATTCACTTGATGGATTTGTCAAGTCCTTAATACAAGAGAAATAAAAGTTGGTTCAGATGGGAGTCCTCCAAACTTCCAAGAACCAATCTGTTTTGAAGATAAACTTTACTAATGCACAAGCTACAGGGAAACACAAGGGGAAGGATCCTAAAGCTTCTGATTCAAAACCAAAAGAGAGTCAGAGGTATTTTGAAGGAGATTCGAGCTACAAGAGGAATAAGAAGTTTGAAAAGACAAGATGCCCCTATTGTATGAGGGTTTTTCATCCTGAAAACCATTGTATGAAGAAGAAGATCAACTAGCCGTTCACCCTCCTTGAACAGAACAGCATTGCTCTTCCACATGGATCAAAGAATCTTGATACTGGACTACAGATAGAAGATCATGAGAGGTGCCATGCCTTGAAGGCTGGCCTTACTCATTCAATAACTTATTTTATTGAATCAGGAGCATCCAACCACATGGTTTCCTCCAAGGAATCCTTCTCCACCCTCACACTATTAGGAGAACCAAGCATTCACATGGGAGATGAATCCCAAATTCTAGTTGTCATGAGATTTTTAGTTAAAATACAACATGATGAGTCCAAGAATGTTCTCTATGTTCCCTCTCTTGTAGAAAACTTGTTGTATGTTTATCAAATGACCCATATAGGATCTCCCAAGAGAGCTACGCTCGACTCTGACTCAGTTGAAATCACAGAAAAAAATACTAGAAATATCATAGAGAAAGGTATTTCTAATCATGCCACTAAGACTTATGAGTTCTCACATTTTTTTCATGTCTTACCTCCTACATCTCTATTGAATCATACTAACAACTCTAGCAATATATGGCATGATAAATTTGGGCATCTCAATTTCAAATATCTCCAGCAACTCCACAATGATAAAATGGTTGAAGGTTTTCCTCTCATCCAAATTTTTGATGGAGTATGTCCCGGTTGCTTTGTAGGTAAGCATCTAGAGAAGAGGTATGAAGTTTGGAAGGAACATAGGGCCTCCTCTATACTTGATTTGATACATAGTGATTTGGCAAGACCAATTCCCGCAACATCAATTAATGGTTGCAGGTATTTCCTTACTTTAATTGATGATTGTTCTAGGCTATGTTGGATATACTTCATGAAAAAAAATCAAAAGTTTTTGAAATCTTTAAATTTTTTAAAGCTATGGTTGAGAATAGTTTTAGGAAAAATATCAAGTCCATAAGATTGAAGAAAGGAGGAGAGTACATTAAAATATATTTCTAGCATTATTGTGAATCAAAGGGGATTCGAATGGAACATTGATTAGTTCCATACACACCACAGCAGAATGGTGTGGCTAAGATGAAAAATATACCACTGAAGGAGATGGAAACATCTCTTCTCCATGCTAAGAATATTCCTCCTTATTTTTTGGCAGAAGTAGTAAACTATGGTTCATACATACAAAATAGAGTGCCACATATATAAGTGGTTGGGGCCACTCCATTCGAAGCACTGCATGGGAATAAGCCCAATGTCTCTCACTTGAGATTTTTTGGTTCCAAATCTTGGGCCATAATACCCATTGATAAGAGAAAGGACTTCCAAGCCCAAACTAGAGAAGGAATTATGTTGGGATATGCAGAGGATGCAAAAGCATACAAGTTGATGGAGGTTGCAACTAGGAAATGATTAATTGAGCGAAGTGTTCAGTTTGAAGAAGATCATTTGTTTGATACACCACCATCTAAAGCACAAGAAGGTTTAACCACTCTTCCACTACCTTTTGATGATGATGATTTGTTACATGTTTCAAATTCAGCTGAAGAGGAACCAGATCAACATGATCTTGGTACTGAGGATGAACCTTGTGAGATTCTAGGTCCAGATCAAACATCCATTCCAAACCAAATGCCTAAGTGTAGGTGGGCTCAAAATCCCATTGTTGCAGCTGGGGATGGTGTTGGGAATCCATAAGATAGATGGAGAACAAGGTCCCAGTATCAGAATGATCATGTTTCTCTCTCACATACATATTCACTCCCTACATAATGGTGAAACAAGCTTCTAGGAAAGTGTTACATGATGATAGCGAATGATCAACTATTTGTCCCACAAAAGAAGAAAATTTATCCTTCTCTACCTCTTCCATAGAGAAGAAACACATACAACATCTATCGGTTCAGAAAGAAATTAAGAGGTTCACATGCACAGCTTCAAGATGTTGCTGCCATTAAAGGAAATTTCAATTTAAAATGGGCCTTCCAAAAATAATACATATTCCATGTCATCATGTATTATCCAACCGAAATGCTTTAAAATTAAAAAAGGGAGCACCTCTTAAACAATTTTTTAATATAAATTTGGGGACAGGTATCATAAAAAAACTACTTTTTTTGTTCATATTTTTGACATATATCCATGTCTTTTTACTCAAATTTCGATCGAGGGAGCTTGTTGCATCCAACGCGTACCCACTCAGCATACTTTTGATGGGCCCCGCTACCCCAAAAACAAGAAATACCTGAAAATATGCGATGTCACATTTTTTTTTAGGTATTTCTTGTTTTTGGGGTAGCAGGGCCCATCAAAATTATGCCGAGTGGTTACTCATTGGATGCAGAATTCCACATCCAATGATCTCTCTCGATTGAAATTTGAGTAAAATCACATGGAGATATGTCGAAAATATGAACAAAAATTAGTTTTTTCTTTTCTTTCTCCATAATTAATACATATTATTTCATTATTTTAACTATTATTTTATTAATTTTCCTTAGGAGGCCTATTTTGAGATGAAATTTCCTCTAATGACAGAAGAACCATACTGTTGTATAGAGTTACAAATTGCAGCAGAGTTTCTACAAGTTATTTTCTAAGGAGGAAGTTTCTTTTCTTCTAAAAAATAGCTTGTATTTCATGTTCCTGCTTATTTGAGGCGAGGTTTTTCCCATGAGGTTTTCCCCTATTTCCTCGATTTATTAAGCATAATTTTTTATTCTTTTCAGATTTTATATGGGTAACTTTTGGCCTTGTTTCCAAGGCCCCAGTTTCCCAAGTTAGGATTCAGGAGGGGCCTTAGGATTATGATCCTCCCTTGTCCAAATTGGTCTATTAGATTATATTTTCTTGACTTAGGAGTCATTTAGTTATTATTGGGTCCACTAGTACCATTGGGTCCCCTTGGTCCAGTGGGGCCACATGTAACAGTCACTAGAGTGTGGGGAACACAGATAGAGGTCAAATCCAATTGACTACACCTTCATGCATCATTTTATGCACCTCCTAGTCCAATCCATAGAATTTAGGAGCCACTAGGAATGCCAACACCATCCTCCTTCAGTTGTTGGTAGTTGGTGACTAGTCAAGCTAAGTTATGCTTCATTTACATTCAGTTAGATATCCTTGAGTTTATTTAGTTCCAGTTATGGATGAATGCATGTGGGAAGTCACATATTTTCACCTACATCTCACCTACCACATCAATTAGACAAATTTGATTGATTGTAATTGATTGGGAGACTGAATTAGACATCTGGAGTTAGCCTAGTGAACTCTGATAGTGATTTAGACACTTCTAGTTAGCCATGCAGTCAGATTGAGTTGGTGATTCAAATCATATCCACATGATTCAAATTCTCCTTTATTTAACACTGTTGTATACTGTTGGGATTAATGAATTTTATACTGTAATTATACTGAGCAATACTTGTATGTTTCCTATGAGATTGGTTTTGTTTAGTGGGTATTATTTATTCCTTTACACTGCATAATAATTAAAATCTAATGGCACTCATCGTGTGAATATCAATGGAACATTAATTCTAATAGTTCACATACACATCCTAAAACTGGACCAGAGGTCAAAGAGAAATGAAATATTTGTTAATCATTTCACATTAAACATTATCTCTATTAACATCATAAATAGGGATGAACTTTATTCTCAAAGAGTTATTATCATCTCATGAAATATTTACAGGGGCTAAAAAGGTGTGGAAAAACAAAAAGAATGACAATTTACAGAGGAAGAAAACATCTATGCAATTACTATGAAATATTTAGCTCACAAAATTTTATTACATGCCAAAAGGGTTCACAGACTCAAAAATACCTAGAGGGCCTCTAAAAATTGCTAGCCTCAAATAATGATTTCATATTACATTATATAGGCCTATCAAGGATAATTGAATTATGTTGTACTTGAACTGCTTTGTAATTGTCTTTTAGACTAGTCACTTCAAAATCAACTTGTCACCTTCTTAGAAACTTTTAATCTTTTAATTATTCTTACTTGCATCTTTCTTTTTCCTGTAGTTTGATATGTTTGTACTCTCATGTATACATTTGGTTGTATAGTTATTTTTCCAATTGGTTAACCATTTCGTTGGGTAACTAGAGGCACCCTTCTCGCCCCATTATTTGAAACATCATCTAGATGTTAACCTGTCCACATGGTGGCCTCAAGGCTAGAGGAGTGGGTTGACCTACAAAACTCCTTGGAAACTGAGAGGTTTGTGGTCCAATGGGATACCCATATGATGTGTTGGAGGTATTCCCTGTAGCTTTCCTTTGAGGTGGAAATTATATCTTATATAATTTTGATACGGCTTTCCAATCTTTTCCCATTGGAATTTGATGAGCCTTCAAAGATTCTAGAGATATCTCAACGTATGTGTTCCTTTTGTATGAAATGGGTCCAAGCTCCTTCAATAATTTGTTTTAATTGTATAACTATTTGGAAATCATGCTTAAGCTATCAATAACTTGATCTCCAGTCATTATTCCCTCCAATACATCAACTTGGGGTACTTCACTTGTTTTTTCCTTCAACATTGCTTGGTATTGTTCCTTGTGATAAATTTCTCCATTTCCATACCAGGGGTGAGGTAATGCCAATTTTGTGACCTCATTGAACATTATCTTGAAATAAGTGATAGCATAATCTAAGGCTTTTATAATGCTATAGGTTGTCTTGAACAATATATGGTTCATTATCATTTTCCTAGCCACTTTGACTAGCTATGTCATGTTTATGATTTGCATCTCTTTCAACTACCTTTTAATTTTTCTATTTAAATAAAAATCACTTATTCTACCTACTTAAGCATGGTCCCTAACTCTATTTCAGCCCTCTTTTCCTCCTCCTATGCATATTTATATGTCTCCATCTCATCTTGAATCAGTTCATAGTGGTCTCATTTCTTCATGAATACCTGGGATATTCTATTGCATAGAGCGTGATTCGCTCTTCTGAGTGGGTGGTCCCCCTCAACATCCAAATTGAGCTAGGTGATTTGGCATTTAATCTCATTCACATCAGACTTTAGGTCTTTAATATCATCCTCCTTTTTACTAATTTCACCTTCTCACTCCAAAATATTTATATCCTTTTTACTTACTTCAACTTCGAAATCTTTGATCTTTTTATCCTTGTAATTTGGATCTTGACCTTGTGGCTGAGTTGGATACTAATTTGGAGTCTATTTCTCCATTATATTAATTACTTCTCTATTTGCAACCTACTTTTCAGCCTCTTTTGTGCTCTAATATTCTTCTACTACCAGATGCCATTCTTTTTATACCCTGGGAGTTGATGCTTGGTCATTGGAATCAAGGCTAATGGATGTTTTTTGCAATAGATGATATGTGAAATTGTAGCTCATTTATTTTCCTTTCCTTATCCTCTTTGACATTTTTGTATTCCACCCTACTTGCATAAAGCTACTATTTTTTTGTTTCCACTTACTTTAGTTTAGTTTTCTGAACTCGCTAGGTGGTAGGCATATTTAGCTACTTCCTCAGGTGTTCTATTTTGTTGTCCTTTTGTTGCATCAATGATCTAACCTAGGATTTATCAACTAGATCAAACCTTAAGGCTAAGATAATGTATTCCAGTTCTTTAATGTTTACTGGCTTGGCTCTAGTAGTCCACTTTTCAACATTCCATAATTTTTCAAATTTGTCTAGATATTCCCTCAATTTATTCTTTGTTTTGGTATATTTCACCAGTTCTGCACATATCATGTCACTGGTTTGCTTGTAAAAATACAACTTATCCAACTTTCCAAATTGATTGAATTCCACTCTATGGAGTCATCTTCTCTCCAACCACTAAGATTAGCAAACCTTTGCAATTTTGTCTCTATAATAAAAAATTTGAAGGTTTCCTCCTGATGATATGCAACTATGAGGAGCCTCTTTTAATCTATTGGTATCTATTATCCATCATCATTTACTGCTTTCATACTTTTTCTCGCTTATCACCCTATACCTTGTTTGAAGATTTGTTTTTAATGATATAGGTCCCAATGAAGGGTATGCTTGCAAAACCTAAGGTCCTGTAAAATCTAGAGAAGAGTAATGATTATATCTAATTGGATTTCCACTTGTTCTTGTTTATGGTTTTGGAATTAACTCTATCAATTATATTGAGAGTTCTTTGGTTCCACCCTTCTCAAAAATTGCTTGATCTATCCCCTCGACTTCTTATCTAGCTTTCTTTGTCTATGGACCTTGCTCAGTTTGATTGACCTACACATCTATATGGATATCCTATGATCCTCTCTTCTTCCCTTCTAATTGCTATGAAGTATTTTTCTCTTCCATGGCTTTCTAGATTTCCAAGACCTCCCCCTAGATTTCTTGATTTCTATCTTTTCCCAATATGGTCTAGGCACATGCTCATATGGAGAATTTTTTTTTCTACTCTCTTATTGGATATGACCTCATTAGGTTCACTGGCTCATTTATCAGGTTTCTCAAGGTTCAATTGGCTTAGGAAACTTTCCATATATTGTGGTGCATATAACGCTCTTATCTAGAAGGGTCCTACATCTTTAGGTTGCAAGAATGTCCTATGCTTATTGAAATTTTTAAAATGCCTATCATTAGATATGAACCATTGTCTTACATACTCCATGGAAAACATTCTTGGTGTAAGGAAAAATGAAAGTTTGTAGGACTCCTCCTCTAAACCATATATTCTTATAGCTATGTATTCTTTGTATAAGGACCAATCTCCTACTCTAATGTCAAAGATAAATTGTAACATGATTTTTCCTTTCAGAAACCTTAAAGGAGTGGAACCATGTATCAACATATAGGATCTCTCCGTGACTTCATTGGTGAATTCAATATAGTTATAGTTATTATACTTTCTTATAGATCATCCTTCAACTCAATCATATGCAAATATCCGAGCTCATTTTTCATCTGAGATCTTCAAGTTCAAGCATTTGAAATGATCATAATTATGATAAACGAACATAAAGAATAGACAGGAAGGGTACCTAAACAATTCCAATGATGGAAACTCTTCTAATTTTCATGAATTGCTTGGGCTAAGAAACTGTAGACATCAATTTTTCAAGGACCAACTCCAGGTGTCGGGTTTAGATTTAGAAGAAAACCTAAGACTGTATCGTCAACTATTTTGTCATATTCATATCCCAAAACAATGCATATCAATGAAATGGCCTTCTTTGATCTATTAGAGAACACTACAATATTGCATTGGGTTAGGGATTCAAGGATCATCATTCCCCTTTCTAGGTGTTTAAAAATGAATTGATTCTTATATGAAGGGTTTAATGTCTGATAAGAAGTATCCATACTCTTCTCATTTATTGTTTGCATGGCTAACAAGTCTAGAATGCATCACATTTTCCAAAGGGTATCAAAATCTATAGTGCACAATGTTTTGGATTAATCAGATGATAGGATGGATTTTCAGACTTCAGAGAATATTGGGATAAACACTAGGCTACAAAATCAGGAAATTACATTATGTGTTGGAAAACATATATGTCTAAGTTTGAGTCCCATAGATGAAGGGGGTATTGATCTACAAAATCTATAGCATGGGATTCTTTAATGGTAGTCATTAGGTCATAATTTGTGACCATTGTATCAAAAATGTCTAAATGGTGGTCATAGATGTGTTCATTTCCAAACAACCTGGGTTGTGGCAGCTTATCCTTAGGATTCTGAGACATTTTGTTGTGTTAAATTTACTATTTTAAGGTAGACGATTTTTACAGATATGGTGGAGGGTTAAAAATTTAACACTTTTACTAACAGGTAGAAGGAGTAAGGAGGTTAGACCAGTAAATGCATAGCAGTTATGGCATAAGTGTACCATACTTTTGGTCATAGTTGTTGACTAGTCGAGTGCAAAAGAGTTGGACATTGGATCTTTCTTTGATAGATCAACGATGACTTTGAAAATGACAATTTCCCATTTTAACGGTTAATCAAATTTGAATATTTGTCACTTAGTGTCTTTTTATTTCCAAATGACCATTGACATCGAAAAATGTCAATGGGGGCCCATCTAACATGTTTACCTTGGGGACATGTTGATGTGGATGCTAGTTGCCACTCTTGCATGTGTGGTTTCCTTGTTACTTTATAACTTTGAGAGGAAACCACCTTGTTTTTCCATACGTAGTAATGTTTGGTGAGCTCACTGGTTTTGCAAAAGTGCCTTAGGGAGGTCTGAGCAATCAAATCACTCCATGTGTCTTCGACGATTTTGAGGGAAACATGCCCTTCAACCAAATTTAATCACGATGTACTTTATCGGTGTCATATTCATCACATTTGTTGACCTTCTACTTGGTCTTCTTGATTATCTCATTGACACGCTGAATTATCCTCCTCGTGTATGATCAAAATGTTGCTAATCTTAAACATAAATATGATCAAATATATGATGGTGATTTTCTCATTCCCTTAGCACTTGATTTCTTTAAGGCTTGGTCGTTAGTCCTTCCCCTAGTGTCATACCCAACAACAATCCTATGGTGAAGATGGATCAATCTTCAAAGGGTTTGCAAAACAATCTATTATTTCCTATTCCATCTTCAACACCTATAGAGCCCTATTTCTATCATCCTTTACTCTTCATCCATCTATGAGATTTATCAATTAAAGTATCCTTTAAATAAAATGGACAATTCAAATACTAAAATTTTAAAACATCACAAAATTGTGTTCCTAGATTCCATACTATAAGGAAACTCCATCAAATAAGCAAGTTGATAAGTGGACAAACTCAACCTGCATTTTTGCTGAAAGTTATAGTTATGGCTTATGGATGGGAACTTTGCCCTTAAAATATTTCCTTGATTTTAAATAAGAAACCCTCATTAATATCAATGAAACTAAATAATTCAAATTGAAAAATCATGATAAATTCAAAACTTCATATAAATTAAAAAAAATTAAAATTTATTATTATGATATTTGAAAATACAAACTAATTCCTAATTAAAAACTATAATAATTTTATTTCAAAATTATAATTTTTATTTTATTTTAAAATTATAATTGAATGATATATTAAATTAAATGAATGTGCAAGATTACATTTCAAATTTAAAGTGATTTTATTGAATAAATTTAAACATATTATTATTTATTAATATTTTAATAAAAGACATTAAAATAATAAAAATAGTAATAAATTTATGATTAACCGTATTAATTTTTTTAGAAAACCTTAATATATAAAAAGGATATGTAACACCAATATGCAGCAAGTTCTGTCATTTGCATTAATTGAAATATTTCTAGTATATATTTTTTAGATTATTTATTTTCAGTCTCACTAAACAACCATAAAAAAATCTTCATCAGACATTTGTTTCATCTTTCTGCAATATAGGAAAATGATCTTCCTACAATATAGAAAACACCATGTTCCTACAATCTAGGAAAATAATCCTTGACTATAATTACTATGATGTAGTTTTCTTTGATTACTATGATTTAGTTTTCTTTCTTGAATCAAGAGAACTAGCAACCTCCTAGGATATATCCAACAGCCAGCAAGTCAGATATACCAGTAACAGGGGCTGAGACCTCCAGGATCCCATGGAGGTGGACCAATCCCACTGACCTAAACCACCTATCTAGGAATAGCCTACCCTTCTACCCTTGTCACAACTAACTAAAAAACAACCCTACCCGGCCTGGTTTGAACCTGCCCTTCTATCCTTGTCACAACCAGCTAAACAACAACCCTACCCGGCCTGGTTTAAAACTGTGAACGTAGTTAAGTCCTATAAAAACAAATGTCCATGGGCAGCTTAAGGAACATCATATCACAACCTACTCTCCATTTTCTCTTGTGGTAATAGTTATCTCTGTCTCCCTTTATCTGTGGCTAAGGTATTCATGGCACCTCCTTCAAATCTATTCGACAAACTTCCAGATAACCTGTTGTGCTTGATCCTTTCGTATCTCCCAATTAGAGAGGCTGTCAGAGCTTCCATTCTCTCCACTAGATGGAGAGATCTCTAACACCAACTTCCAACGCTTAAATTCTCCCCAAATCTTGTGACGGGCCCTGCTATCCCCAATCCACTAACCATTGCACAAGTGGAGAATATTATCTCCAACATTCTGCTCTCACATTCCTCCGATCTCGAAGTCTTTGATCTGCTCTCACATTCCTCCGATCTCGAAGTCTTTAGCTACGAGAATATATGTAAATGGGTTCACTGTGTAGCATCAAAGAATGTCGAAGAACTCTCTCTTCGCCGTTTCGGGCCACGGTTTGGAACTGGCCCTCTCTATCCAGGGAAAATTTTACCTCCCTCAGTTTTCTTATGTAATAGACTCAATGGTCTCACACTCTCGTACTACATTTTCTCCAAAATTCCAACCGGTTTTGGTAGATTCAAACATCTGCTTAGTTACTTGTTCATTAATGTGGAATTCAGAGATGACAGTTTAGCCCTACTTCTTTCTCATTGTCCGCTTCTCAATACACTTGAACTAATCCGTTGCATTGCACCAGAGAACATCATCATTTCCGATCCTTGCATTACTGATTTAAAATTGGGGATTCACAACACGGTGGAGATCTTAACCGTCAACTGCCCAAAGCTTACTTTTATCTTGGTATCCCATGTAAAGGATTTGAGAGTGAATGGTCTGTCGTTTCAGGGGCTTCTTCCATAGTTCGGTTCTTCGACATGCAGTGTGGAAGTACTGTGATACGCCATATTGCATTCGATTTGAGCAAAAGATGGAACAAACAATTTATCAACAGAGCGATGTGCTGAGATAATTAGGAGATTCAAATTCCTGAAAGTATTATCTATTGGTGACCTAAGGGGAGAGCAGGTGCATATCCCTACTACAGACCTTCTTCAAGGGCTTCCTCATCTTGAGCTTCTGTCTATATATCGCACGCTTGATCTCGTAAGAAGTTAATTTTTTATATTGTCTGTATGTGTTGAGTAAGAAATCATTTTGGTTTGGTGTTGAGTAAGAAAGAATTTTTGTTTTTATATTATATTATATGCATGTGCTCATTGGTTTTGGGTTTGCAATTTAATGCAGAGTTTAACCAAAGATCCGGCCATTCGAACAAGTTTAGATTCTCTACTGCTCAATCTTCGTAAGGTATCCGCAGAATGTCTCCACAATTTTGATCTGAATGAGATCAAAGTGTTGGTCTGGTTGCTTGGGAACTCACCAGCTTTTGACACCATGGATGTCGATGTAGGTGTAGAAGAAGCTGAGATGGACGAACGCATGATACAGCTTATGCAGAGAATTCTTGATTCAGCTAATTTAAATAGACCTTCGGGCTCCTGCAAGTTTACGTGTAACCGGAGATCCTACTCTATTGAAACACCCTGTGGTCGTGCCCTATTGAAACCTTAAACCTGAGGTTCCTAGTTACACGTAGAGTGAATATAATATTGTATTTTGGTGTATTTATTTATTTATAATGAAAATAAAAATATATTTTTATTTTATTTTTCCAGCCTAAAGACGAGAGCTATATAATGGCAATGGCAACCGTCCTAGATTGATAGATTGTATACAGTGGCAATGTCAACCTCCTACATTGATAATTTGTATAAAGTGGAAATGTTTCAGATTGACATTTTAAAGACGAGCTATATAGTGCTAATGTTTTAGATTGATATTTTGTAAATAGGAACAGTGATATTGACATATTGAAATAAAATTAAGTTTTTGAAATACAAACTAAAATATAAATAAGAATATTGATATTAACATATTGCAATAAAATTGAGTTTTTGAAATAAAAACTAAACTGTAAAGTAATAATCATATTCTATAAATATTTTTTTAGCATAGACTTTGCTCATTGAAACCATGTTTCTTCAAAGTTGTGTGTGGATTCAATTGAATAAAGCCATGTTGTTATATACTAAATGTATTTCTCAACGAAACTACTAGCCTGAGATTTGATCACTGATACTAATAACTCCCTACAAACGTATTCAACGGCATACATATTAAATAATCGTTGTGCCTTACGTTGAATCCATTTTCTTGCATGTATGCATTCAACTGCATACATATTGAATAATTGTTGTGTCTTACGTTGAAGCCATTTGCTTCGTTGTATGCATTCAAGTGTATACATATTAAACTAGCATAGATCCATCTTAAACATGGATTTAGAAAGCACCAAGAGGGATCCAATTTCTTTAGATGTAAGTTATTTATATCTTAAATTTTTAAATGTTCATAAAAAAATTACACAAGAAACATTTTGATTCCTTTAGTGTTTGGTAAATCCAGGTTTAGCATGGATCTTTTAATTATTTTTCATTTAGTTTTATTATTTCATAAATTTTTTTTTGTTTTAGCAGACTTGTTGGTGTAGTGTTAGGTTAAACACACATTGATCTCAATGTAGTGCATGAGTGGGCCTAATGGTTAAGAGCATGTGTTTCCTCTTAGGAGGTCACGGGTTCAAATCCAGAGGGGGATAGTGTATGTACACCTTTGTAGTGTATGTACACCTCTCTCTCATACACCAATTTGGTGTCTCGTTTGGCGGTGACCTTAAAAATATATTATTATTATTATTATTTTAATCAATAAGCCATAATAAAATATATCAAAATTCTACTCTAAAGCCACACCAAAATATATCTAAATTTTATTTTAAAAAATGTTTTATTATTATTATGGTGAATTATAAAGAAAGTTAGTTAGTTTAAACTATTTTATAAGTAATAAAAAATGAAATAAAATAAAAAGGCTAGAATCTTGGAAGAAGGTTGAATATCTTTTAAAAAAGAGTTTAGCATTTCCATTAATCAATAACTTAATCCACAATATATATAAATTTTTTTTTTTTTATGTCGGTTAACATAATGTTTTTTTATGTCGGCTAGCATAACATGACTAAAGTGACAGGATCTCCCCCATACTAGAGTGAAAGCACCTCTCTTCTCTCAATGCAATAATTGTTATGCCTTCAGTTGAATCCATTTGCTTCATTGTCAAAAGTAAGCCATTTGCTTCGTTGCCAAAGATGGAGGCTAAGCTATGATTGCTGTGAACATTATATTTTCATCACCTTGCATTGAAGGCACCCACTTTTATGCTTTGATGATAACGTGAGTACGTTAATGTTAAAATAATAATTAAATTAACTCTGGGTATATATAGTGAATTAATGTTGGGCTTACACATACGGCAATAACTTCGATGCCGTGGATGAAGGCTAGCCGCCAAACTATGAGAGCTAAGGGGTTCAGAGCTGGAAGTGGGGTGTCAAATCTAAATGTAATTCATTAGAATGACATTGTTAACTTAATCAACTAATTATGAAAAATGTGAAATTAGGTGAGAGAATGAATTGAATTGAAATTTAACATGTATTCAACCTAAAATCAAGCAGAGGAGAGGAGCCAAGGATATAGCTATTAAAGAGAATATGAGTAAAAAGCATTCTAATTTGATAGCTAAATGAAGGATATAGCTATTAAAGAGAATATCAGTAAAAAGCATAATTTGATAGAGAAATGCTAATAAAACTTCAAGGTCATCATAATGTAAGCAATGCTGCCAACAAAATAGAACCCCCCACATTAATATAACCACTCCCCGCTCCTAAACTCCTAACACACCCCTTTCTCTCTCTCTCACACACACACATACACAGGTCACCCCATCTCACTAAGGACCTCCCCCCTCCACTCTATATTTCTCTCTCTCTCTCTCTCTCTCTCTCACTCTCACTCTCTCACACACACACACACATCCCTATGTCTCCCATTACCACTAACACCCCCTAACCTATAACCTATAACACATAGACACCCCCACATTAATCTAGACTCCCTCCCCCCCACCCCTCACTCATAAACTCCTAACACACCAATGCTGGGGGGAGGTTTAAGCAATGCTGCCATCACAGATCTAACCGCCATGTGGAAAATCTAAACCATTCCTGTCATAGTGCCTGCCCCACCAGCCCAAGTCGACTATGTTTCCTTCAAAAACCCTCAGTTACGGTCGTATCCCACCTATCCGACATAAAGTTGCGACCTACGTCGCACCTTTTTTCTCGATAAACACGATCTAGGTCATGCGTAGGGTATTTTGTAAGGATTCTAATATTGTACTTAAGTATAGTATTCTAGACTATTGTTTTCGATTGAAAAAAGCATATTTATAGAGAGTAGGAAAATATTAAATATGAAGCATAAAATTAACACTGAAATGTGTAAATTTTGGCGAATATTATGACAAAAATAATTATTTTATGTAAATATAGGTGATATTAGACACTAAAAATGACCAAATAGAAATTTTATTTTTTTTTTAAAAACCCAAAAATAGCCAATTGGAGAAGTTTTGTTGCTAAAAATTACCCTATGCCTTTTGCCCCGATAAGTGCGACCTAGATCAAAACTCCACATCGCACTTTTCCAAGCTTTCAGAGCGATCTTGTTCGCTACCATGACCCAGTTTTGTGCGACTTGTCACGTAGAAACCCCTGTTTTGTGTGACCCAAGTCTTTTTCCTAATTTCTGTCACAGTTGCAACAGTTTTATAGTTTTGTGCAACCTCGACCGCACCTGTTACATTGATAGGTGCGACCTGCAGTTTTTTCAGTCCTTTGAGGTGTTTAAGGTCCTTTCCAGATCCCATGTCTGTGTTTTAACCCTTCTTCAACTATTTCCTTCTAGATCTGATTATTTTCAACCCCCTGGTTTGTGTTGTGATCATATTTTCCTTGTATGTGAGACCCCTTAGTCAAACTTGGTAGTTGAGACCCCGTTTGTGTTTTCCACATCTTGTCAAGTTCCTTATGCATTCATTTACTTGTGTACATTTTATTTTCTGGAAGAATTAGTTTTTTTGAAAAATATTTGTTGTTATTTATTTTTCTGCATTTGTGTGTCAATGGTGAGATAGTTGGGGTTTAGACATTACACATCACTTATGCACACATCTCACACCCTAAAGTAAAATGCTTGGTTCATGACCCCAAGATGAGCCTAAAATTTAACTTAACTCAACCAACATTTTAACCTCATTTAAGGACCAAAACAATATTGTAATCACATTGTAGTTAAGTTAGGACATTGGGGATATGAATCCAAATTACACCCCTTTGTCACTTACATCTAAGACATAGTTTTTGTCCTCTAGGCTACTAAAATCCTCTAGTACTCATTGACACAGTCACAACCAGTCTATCAGGAGGCCCCTCGCTCTGCAAGAGTAAGCCACAATGAAGGGGTTCTGAAAGTTAGGGTGGAATATTGCACTCCATTCTGCATTGAAGGATAACCCTTCATAGTATTCCTTGTGTGTGTCGATGACCATATCGGGTGTCGAGGATCAAAGGGATGAAGTGTTAGGCAACCATCACAGATGTGTCATGAATGAGGTATCCTATTTTTCATTCTTTTAGGGCTCTTTTACCCAAGGTCCCTCTCAGTAGTGGGATTCTCTTAGCCTATGTTTCTTCCATTTCATATTGTTTGACTACAGATTTGACCACCCAACAGAGGATACAATTTGTGAGGGGATTCCATCTTATAGATATGATATTTGTTGCACTTATACCCCATAGGTTAGTAGATCATTTTAGTCATAGATATTGTTGCTTGTTGGATTTCTCACTGCTTTATTGTACACTCACATGATGTAACACGTTGTTACAGTTCAGTTTTAGAGCTTGCTTTTTGGCCTACGAGTCATTATTTTTCCACTCTCCTTCTGCACACTCGGCTATAGTTAGATTTTTTAGCTTTCGTTTGACACTCTTAAGACTCCATTCATCACACTTCACACCATCACACCACGCTACTCGCAGAGACTAATTAGGGGGCATACCCCTTAGTTCGATTCCTTGAACCGCCACTATTGGATCCATATTCGACATCGTTCACCACCTTTAAATCCATACAATATATATGAGTCACACTCATATTCCTATCAATCCAAACCTACCTTGTCCATCGTTGCATATAAACCCATGGTTGGTGCACCTCCAAACCCCTTCTAGGGGGGGATGGTCGATAGTGGACATGTGATCGCTCCACCCATCATATTGAGTATCCCTTATGTTGGAAATACAGGTTCTAGTCCTATTGGGGCTCTCGCCACCACACACACTACTACTGTTCTACTACCCATTAGAGGTGGCCCAACTATTGACGGCCCAAGGCAGTCAATGGAAGAAAATTGTCTAACCAGACAGGCTTCGAATCAATCCCACACAGAGACGCTTCTATCCCTGAGTTGTTTAGGATGACTAAATACTATGGATACAAGGCCTCCACTGGCATAAAGGTTTTCATATCAATAAGATATGTTCTTGGGACAAGTGATGAAGACTTAAAGTGATTGGACTCTAGACTATCTGTTCAAGAAAACTTAAACATGGTGTGTAAAAGATCTAGATCACAACAGTTGTAAAATATAATAGATAACAAGAAACTAATTACTTAACGTACAAAAATGAAAATCAATATCAATCTATGTACCTGATTTCAAATAAACCTAAACAATTACAATTGTAAATCTTTATCCAAAATGTTATAGATATACAACATGCCCAAGAGGTAATACTAATTAACAAATCAGTATTGGGGATTAATGACTAGTCATCAATTGCAAAATAAGGCATGTGAATCAAATAAAGACATTGATTCAACGCACATTCAATGTGTCAATATCGTAAGGAAATATCAATACACGAAACAACAAATCAATAGATAAACAACCAATAATCAATATGCCAGATGGATGGAAGAAACGATAAAATTTATAAAAGACATTCGATGAATAACCATAGAACATAGCAAAAAAATGACAGTGTAATTTTATTCACTTGCAAAACATTACAAAGTACAAAATCACAAGCTTTCCTATTATGTGCTTGGCAGTCTGTTCTCCTGTATAGATCCTAGGATTAATCCCGCTAGTTCCCCCCCTTCAACTTGGCAAATATCCTCCCTTTAAATAAAATTACAAAATTTACAAAAAGGGAAATTTCACAAGATGTGGGATTACAATATAATTAGTTTCATGGTTTGCCAAGGGAAGAACACCACTTGGCATATAGGTCCATCAAATCCTCTATGTCCTGATATTTGCAATGTTCAAAGTGTACTTTGATTCTGCATATTTGAGATGCAATCTCCCTCTTTTTGACCTTCTTCCATCCCCGAAGGTACACCTGTATCCTGACCATCGAAGTGTAGGGTTTCTCAATCCACATCGTGATTTCCATATCCTAGATTTTCTCCTTGGATGTAGTAAACTCCCTTTCAATATCTTCTAATAATAGTTTTGGGGGTAGTGCTTGATCAATAGAATAAAAAAATGGCATGTCTAGAAAACCAAGCAAATTCTCAGCAGCAAATCACCTTCATTTGCATGCCATATATCCAACCTTGATGATGGATTGCACTGCATCGCATATGCTCTCCTAGGTCTCAATGGTTACTTCGTTCCTCTTGGTCTAAAGCTTTCCCATGAGTGAAAAATCATTTGGTCTACATTTAATGTGCTTCTGCCACTCTAGTACATCATCGAAGGCCTTGGCTTCTTCCCTCCTGCAAGTATTATGATAAGAAAGGACATCGTATTGACGCTCAAACGTATTATATAGTTCCTGCATTTGATTGAAACCTTTGTACAAACTGGTCATGGTATGATAGAATTCATCACGGATCTTGCATACTAGTTGCTTGAACTCTTCTAATGTTAGTTTGGAGAAAGAGGAAGCAACTAAAACTAGTTGAGAGTCCTTGAGTTGTTTCTCAAGGGAAGCAATATTTTATGATTGTTGTTGATTCAAAACATCTTATTTCTGCTTCTTGAGGTAATCATTCTTGTTTCAAAACTACTTCAACTTGTATTCATGTTCTTAATTCATAAGTTGAATCTCCTGTTGGTGATGTGTCTCAGCTGACACCAAGTCTCGTTTGACCTTTTGCAGCTCTTGCTCTTTGTCTAGCAGGTCCTTATTAAGCTGTGATACTAAATCAAAATTGGCCCCTACAAAGGCTCCCATGGAAACCACTGTATCTAAAGCCCCTTTCTTGATATTATGGGAATCCACATTCCAAATAACTTGATTGAGAGAAGGAACCTATTTAATTGTTCCTTTCCTTGTCCTCTTGGTTTCCTTCTTCATCACATCTTTGTCTTTTCTGCTCCAAAAATATTTTCCCAAGGAAGCTACAACATCTTCACGAAAGCTTGTCATCTCTTCCAAAGTTGACATAGTTTCTTCTTGAGTAGTGACTGGGGGTCAGGTTGGGATTGGGAAACGGGAATTTCCACACTGATGGGTGAAATATTTATAGGGGAGGTAGGGAAAGTAGGTGCAAGGGATGAGGAAGAAGTGGGGATAGGTGCAGCAGGGATTTCTCTCTTACCACAGAGCAGGAATGGCTACCTTCTGTCTATAGGATGGAAGGGTAGGGTACCTGGTGGTGGTGCAAGAAAAATTAAAGGAAATGAAATAGAGCAGAAATAAAAACAACTTTTCACACAAGGTTATGGGCTAAGCTCCAAGACCCCGCATACAAATTTTAGAAAACCCAAAGACCTGTAAGCAA
Source organism: Pseudotsuga menziesii (assembly GCA_001517045.1). Classification (NCBI taxonomy): domain Eukaryota; kingdom Viridiplantae; phylum Streptophyta; class Pinopsida; order Pinales; family Pinaceae; genus Pseudotsuga; species Pseudotsuga menziesii. The sequence goes on from LPNX010685063.1 coordinate 50,181, forward strand.
ACAATGGAGACCTGCAAGAACATGTTAAGAAATAAACCTAGAAGAAAAGATATGTTAGAAAAACTAAAATAAACACAACATGAAATAGAAATTATACCTTCTATGGGTAGAAATGGGCCACCATGCCCTAGCTTGGGAGAGCACCTCTCATGAGATTGGGGGAGCTATGGCTCAATGGGAGAATGGATGAGAAAGAGGGTGAATGGCTTGAGAGGAAAATGGTCTCAAGGCACTCACTCGGGAAGCATAACAATATGCAAAGAAGGAATGTTTTGAGAGTGACCCCCACCCCTCTATTTATAGCTTTTTTAGGGTTAGAAGCCCCTAGTCAAGGCTTTAGCCCCCTTTTTGGGATTTTAGCCCCTTTCGCTCAATCTTTAGCTCTTTTGGGGGTTTTAGGATCCTTTGAGGGGTTTTAGCCCCTATAAGAGATTTTTTGGCTCTTTTTAGGGGATTTTAAGCCCTTTTGCATATTTTTTAGCCTTTTGTAGGCTGTGGGGGTCAAATGGGGTCAAATGAGGGTCATGTATGGGTGTCCTTGGGTGGTGTAGGCCATGTAGATTTGAGTGAGTTATTTTTGGGGTTAATATATTGCCCCCTGATGTATGAGGGAATGAGCTCATCGTATGGTCGATGGACATCATAGGATTTTCTGCAAAGAGGTGGTGCTTCCTCGGCTGGGGCATGGTGGCTTTTGGTTTTTGTATTAATATGGTTCCCATCAATGGGTGAGATACAAATAATGTGTGACATGTATATGGATGATGTGGGCATCCCCATGCTCGTAACAATGTCAAAAGAATAATGTAATCTATGCTCTATAATATGAAAGCCAATCATGTACAATTGATGATACATAGTGGTTGCCTCAATGAGAGGCTGAATATAATACTGATTTGAAGAACTACTACTTTGACCCATGGCATTCTCATAGAATGCTATATCATCATGATTGATGGCCTTCTGGATCTGGAATGGTACATAGCTATATGGACTCACTGATGGAGAGTCAGAGTCTCTATGGTACAAATATGCTGCATCAACCATAAATCTATATAGAAGCATTGCTGGGGCTTCTGAACATTGTCTCCAACGCAAACTGGAAATCACAAGGGACATAAGCCTATTTAGGTCCCTCGAATAGACTCATCAATGTGCTAGAGTTAGGTGACATCTGGGATCTTCGACCAAATACTGCACGGACCAATACCTTGTACAAATATCAACAGTGCGAGGATGTAGTTGGAGTCGAGCACGTGAGAAACAACCATCCCAAGAGGCATTAAGGACTCCTCTCAAGTGGTCCAAGGAACTCATCAATGAGGTTAATGAAACCAAGATATAGGGACCTCTAGGTCTATCCTCTGGAATATGTGTGTTGTCGTCGACAGAGGGAGACCTGCCCCTGGTCAAGGCAATGGTGTTTCCTTGACCAGAAGCGCAAGGGAGATAACCAAAAGATGTGAGACAATCTGAGGACTGACCCACTGAATGGGGGGGGGAGGGAAAGAGTTGAACAAGGGAAAATGGAGTGTAGTAGACTCAAACTTCCTTTGTTCAGAGTATGACAGCAGGGCGGACCCAGAAGCAAATGAAACTGACTCATGGGAATGTGATTATAGCTGTAATACCAGGAATGTCACTACATACTTGGGGGAGGTAGATACTTTTGGTACTAATGGGATCCAAGGAAGACACATTGCAGATTACTCTGAACAAAGGTGACCCAAAGTGGGAATGCTGCCAAACTGTTATCTGTGGGGTGGTGTCTAGAGACATCGTTGTGGTACGATCTCATGGATTTTTGGAAAACTCGAGAAAGTAAATGCTCGATGGTGGTTTCAATTTTAGAGAGTCTGAAAGAACGAATAAGACTCCAGTGGGGGCTCTTTTTCGTTGGTAGTCTCCTGTGCCTGAAAAAGGATAAAAGTATACATAGGAAAGCTCGTCCATCCTATAGGGGATGGGAGACTTCTTTATCATTGGTATTCCAATCAGGACGAAAAAGGTTAAACCTATACTGACTAGACAGTCGTTCAGATACTTTTATGAGCATGAATGAAACCAAGTTTGCTCAGCAATATTTTCTTGATGAGAAGGCTGGAAAAGAGCTTAACGACAACCCATGGTAAGCTTTTTCATGAAGTTCAGCCCTTATGCATGAGAAAGCATAAAAGTATGTAGAGGGGAATGGTCTTGGCTTGAATATGCCAAGGTGGTCCTTTTCATTTGATGGTCTACATGGTCCGCAAAAGGAGATAAATGAGACGATGTAAACACCCTTTCCTATACTTTAACGAGCGGGAAAGGAAGCAGCCGTGCTTGGAAATATTTTCATTCTTTTAGGAGTAAAAAAAGATCTTAAAAGAAACTCTGGTATGGTTAACCGATTACGGTGGCACAATCGGTGCTCCATGTCAGGACAGTGCACAGTGATCCAAAGGTCATCCGTGCAGTATGGATGGAGTAGGTGGCTCTTAGACATACCAATACATGCATGGAATAGATCACCACAGAGGCATGCAAACCGAGGTGGCTCTCAAAGAGAGGTCAGGAGAGTTGTGTGTGAGTTGTGGTGGATGGACTTGACTACATGTGGTGTGAGTGCAAGTCCAGAGGCAGTTATATGCCAAATGCATGCAAAGGAAATGATCTACCCTGCAGATGATGGTACGAAGATCTGCATAAGGTGCGGTGGACAGATTAGACAACTATATGCTAAAATTCAAAATGATGTGCCTTACGTTTGGTGCCTCGAGAACCAACATGAGTGGTGGTAGGAAAGTGTGATGTAAGTACAGGGTTGACGACACTTGCATCACCATGATGTGGCCTGTAAATTGAGGTAAATTCCAGGAATTGGTCCTGAAAATCACTTGTTAAACATGAGACGATGGTCTCATAAGGAGATAGAGGGAGGAATTCTAAAACCAATGGCATGAACGACATCTCAAACGGACTCCGTATGGTCCTATTGTGTCGAACGGGAGAAAATAGGTCAAATGGGGCCTATATAAGGGTGGGGACCACTTTGTGAAGTTTCATTGTCACTATTCACTATAGAGTTGGAGAGGTGGGCCCTAGATTTTATTTGTTTGATTTCTCTTGTTCCGACCGACGGTTTCGATTTCCATGACTTGCAGGTAAGAGGGTAAGAGCTCTTGCAAAATATATCATTTTTGGTGGTTTACATTTTGAGTTTGGTCACCTGGAGGTCTTGCATGATCCTATTGGGGTTTCAAGGAGCCAAGTCGCACCTTTTGAGAGAAAAAGAGCAACCTGGTCACACCTATGAGGCATTTTTTAGTGACCTGGTCGCTCTTTTTGGCCAAACAGGTGTGACTTGGCCCTTGGGTGACATTTTTTTATGAGGGAAGTGGTTGACAGCTGTGTTTTGCTTGTGCAGGATGGATGAGATTAAGTAGTGGGAGAGAGACTGTAAAGACCTCTAAGAGGTGGCATTGCGGGGTGGGAATGTGCGTGGTACACTAGCCCATTGTGGTTTACTGAAGTTTATACAGATACCCCTCATGAAGAGCTTACGTTTGTTGCTGCAAACGTTGGTGAGATTTTGGGATATTGGGAAGGAGGCCTTCCTCTTCCAGGGCCAACATATTAACATCATGCTAGTGGATGTATACTTCTTGAATGGGCTCCCTATGTTGATATTTGTTGGTGACTTGGCACCGGTGCTATCTCAGGGGGAGACATTGGAGGAGCTATGTGACAGGCACCGTTACGCTACTGTGTATGTGCGTGGCTCACACATCTTGATGTGTGACATTGAGGACCTATCAACATGGGAAGTGGCAACATTACTGCTGTGTATCTTGGGTTTCACAAGGAGCCACAAGATATCTGGAGGGCAGCTGCAGTTGGTGGAGCGTGCTATGAGGGGCACCTACTATGAGTGGGCCCAGATGTATCTTCAAGTTGTTCGACATTAGCTGAACAATGCGAAGGCATCTGGGGCAGGATTTTTATTTGGTTCCTTTTTATGTGCTTTCTTTTTTGAGAAAGTACCTGCTCTGTGTTCGCACCAGGTTGTGTGGGATAGCGGTCCACATGAGCCGCGAATGTGCAAGTGATGCGAGATGATGGTACGAGAGGGTGGCGGCAGAGTGGGTCGCTTCTTCACCGAGGAGCTGTTATAGTAGTGGCATAAGATTCCAGTGGTCATTGAGGAGTACCCATATGCAGGTATGAACTATCATGGGGACCCTGAGATGCCCCGACCTCCAGGCCAGGCATGGGGACCAACTGGTATGTATGTGTGATGCCTTTATGTTCATATTTATACATAGTGTAGTTGAGCTGGTTGATAGTTGTATGATTATATGCGTAGAATGATGGTGTATTTGTTTGTGTATTCAGATGTTGGTCCCCACCCACCGACTAGGTATCAGAGGCGAGTGGTCTCTATTGCAGAGGCGGAGGTTCCTGCAGGGAACAGCGGGAGGTGAATAATTTTATGTCGTATCTAGAGCAGCTTGCTGATGGGATCTCTGATGATGGCTAGTAGCATTTAAACAATGATATGATTGCTGCCATTCACATTTTTCCTCTAGAGTGGACCTTTGTGATGAGGAGGGTGGTTGTGGCCTATGATTACCTTCATCGGGTGGCAAGAGGGAATCTTCCTGCAGAGGATGATTCTTCTGAGGAAGATGATGATACTAAGACAGATGCTGAGTTTGGGTCATATTAGCAGCCAGTGGGGCTTCCCCTAGTGTGTTGGTGCACTTAGGAGTTTTTGCATCACTATGTATATTCAGTTGAGAAAGTATATGTTGCTTCTCATTTTGTACTGAACATATTGTGGACATGCGACTTATCTATCTATCTATATATTTTTTACGCACGTGGATGTGCTTTTTATGGTTTTATCTGTGAGTCTTTTTATGATGATGTGAAATGCAATGCCTAGATGATGTATTTTTACACTTGTGTGTGTGTTTTATATATGATTATGCATGATATTGTGGTTGTATGTTTCCTATATGTGATTATGAATGTGCCAATTTAGAATGTCATTAGTCATTTAATCTGCTACACTATTGAGGTTTCTAGGGACATGTGTGAATGTAATGGACTCAAATGTTCTAACCATATGTTTAGTGCGTAGGAATTTTATAAAGAGGCAGGGATCACATACCCGGTAGCAGTTGTTCAACTAGGAAACAAGCAGCTGGGAGTCTAAGAAGACATCGAGATGGCGAACGCCTGACTGGAGAGTGGCGCCCAAGAGGCCATTGCCACCATCATACTCATTTTGGTTGTTGGTAGCACTGCCCAGGCATATCCCATTGACATGGATCAACTCATACGACGAGGAGTAGATGACCCATGTAGCCGAGGCAAGGTTTGGAGACCATCTGCTCGCTCTGTTGGAAAATCCAATGTATCGGTCTGTGGTAGGATCCATCTGGAGTATTGAGGGGAAACAATACATAAGACTCACTTTTAAAAATGTGTAAAAAAAAAAAGGGAAAACACTATATTACAAGCTACACTACCGTCACTTAAAGAGGTGACGTTATAGGGAAAGTGGTTTGGAATTTCATGGGATCAACATTCATTCCTTTGTGTGACATGATGAACCCTAGGAGATGGCCCGTTGGGACACAAAAAACACACTTGAAAGGGTTCAAGAAAATTTTGTACTTTTGACATCGTAGGAAGGTTTTCCGCAAGTCATCTATGTGTTGTGCTTGTTTCTATGACTGCGCAATGAGGTTGTCAAGATAGACCAGCATGATGTGGATGAGGTCGTGGAAACAGTATGTCATGGCATGCTGGAAGGTGGCTCCAGCATTCTTTAGACCAAAGGGAATTACTAGATAAGATAAAGTGCCCCACGGGGTTGTGAATGCAGTCTTGTAACGATCTTGTTTTCGGATCTGAATTTGGTTATATCCGGAAAATCCATCCATGAAGGAAAAGACCATATGTCTTATGCATGCAACAGTAATTTGATCGATGAAGGGTGTTAAGAAGTTTTCTTTGGGGTATGTTGCATTTAGATTGTGGAATTCTGTGCAAACGTGGATGGTACCCTATGTTTTATTCACAAGAATAGGATTAGAAACCCAAGTGGTGTACACAATGGGGTAAATGAAGTCGACTATGTGCAGCTTCTCTATTTCGGCTTTGACCACGGCCACTTTGGAAGGATGGATGGGTCGCTTCTTTTGGTGCATGAGGGCCACATCAGGCCATGTGTTAGTGTGGTGTTCCATGATTGATGGATCCAACCCAGACATTTCAGTGTAAGACCAGGAAAAGATGTCGTGGAATTCTTAGAAGAGAGCTTTATTGGTAGCGACTTCCTCCAGGGAGAAGGATGCCCCCAGCATGATTTCTTCAACGACCTCGGGATTGGTTGAGATGTTGATTTTGATGATTGGAGATATTTTGGCCATGTTCCCTTCTTCAAAGGCGTCTGGTTCCAGAATGAGGTTTTTGAACCAATCGACTTTCCCATGAATGAAATCTTTGGTTTCCATGAAAAACTGGTCCGAATGCGACACAAGTTCTTCGGTATTTTGGGGTGGCTAAGGCTTCAAGTATATCCTCATCATTGTGTAAGAAATGAAGAGACAGGTCTGATGGACCATCATTGATGGTGGCGATAAGAGGGTCGGTAGAACTGGACATCATGTAAATGGACATGGTGTCTAAAGAAGGAGGTGGGGGGTGAACTTCTTCGATCAGGGTGATCTTAGATTCAAGGGAATGTTGTCGAAGGTTGGATAAATCCATTTGGAACTTGAAAAAATCTTGAAAGTGGTGAGAATAGTGTCCATACAAACCGCAGAGGGCGCAAGCATGGTTTGTTCTTAATGACTTGTTTCTCACTATTGGCCCGCTTGGAAGTTCATCCACGAGGAGGTTTTTCATTGTATCCATGGCATCCAAATGCACACGGATTATGGGAATCTCAGGGAAGTTTTGAGTTGGATGGTGTAACACCCCTAACCCTCTAAATGGGGAAGAGGACACTACTATACGTCAAATCATCTGGGGATCTAGCCCCATGAACATGAACATACATAAATATATTGTTGAAGCATGATACTTAAAACATAAAACATATTACGAATCATAGTCATTCATATACACAACAGAAGCAAAACATATCAATCAGCATTTAACATGTATAACATCATTCATCAATGGTAATTATAATTGCAAATACAAGTTAGGCAAGAATACTTATCTTATAAAGAGATTGTTCTGCAACCAGTTACGTCGCTGCAACGTTCCACCCAACCATAGTCCCATGTGATTTTTAATCTCTCAGCAACGTTGCCACCCTTGAGCTAGGCATGATTCCCCAAGGGATAAGGAACTAACAGGCTTACACATAGCTAAGGATAACAACACCACCAGGGTACACGGTTTAGCTAAGCCAACACAGTTGGGTTTATCAGGCGAACAACGGATCAGACAAGCCAACCAAGTTGGGTTTATCAGGCCAAGCCAGGAGCTAGGAAAGGCTAATGCTAAGCTGGTGCACCAACACCAGAACCAGAATGGCCTCTAGAACACCCACACACACCCAACACAAGCAAAATCATTCCTTTCTCTACAATGTAGTCCCTCAGATCCTGATCTCCCTTCTAGTGTTATTCAGGGGTTGTGGAGAAGAAGACCAACTCAGCAGCTCTGTCTATGTGGTTCTCAACCCACTAGGTTTATCAAGCACCTTAGGCCCTCATTCACCACCCCAATGCAGTCCGAGGACAAAACCACTGCATCCAAGTAGCCAAACAGCTATTCAAACTTTTACCTGGGGAAACAAAATCCAACAATCATGGCCATTAATAGCGCACGAGCAACTCTGAGCCCACAGCACACAATCTTCATTGCAATCACTAAGTGAAAATACACAGACCAGAAAATGAAAAGAGAACCGATTCTCAATCTGTGCGTGAGGGGAGCAAGACACAGCTAAAACACATAGCTGGAAATGTAATCATGACCATGATTCCATGATGGAATAACAGCCAACGAACCACTGAGGAAAACAAAACAATCTACAATAATTTCCACATTGTACAGGGAAAAACATGATCGAAAATGATGGGGAAAACCAACACTCTGCATGAACAGGAGAAGAATGTCTTGCCGATTAGCAAGGCAGTGTGAGAGGAATGGAAAACCCCACATCATGGATTTTCGATCCTTTTAACTCAGCATGTGTGAAGGTGGATGGATATCCACCATTTGGATAGCAAATAGACCATCCGCAATTTAGAAGGTGTGTCGTGTAGAGAGTGCAGGAACATGGGGAGAATGGCAATCCTGACGTAGTGGTATTGCTATCAGTGAATAGATGCCCCACTAACAACCAAATGATTAAGGGTTGTGGTTGGATGAGACAAGGGAGGATGAGTGAAGAGAGTGGTGACACATGGCTTCCCCCCCCCCATGGCTTAGGATTTAACTTTCCCCCTCCTTACCCTTAGGAAATCATGCCCCTTCTCAATTTAGTTGCAATGAACATAGCTGGTTGGGTTATTAATTAAAAGGCATAGTTACATGGTGCCACAACTTAATATGTATGCCGCATGTCCTGATATACCATCGGTGACCATTTAAATCCAAAACATAGCATAACCAAATCATGGTGGGGCCTTTCCCTTTAGCTCCACGCCACGATTATTTACAATATGTGTATCATGTATATTAATGCAAAACGGGGTCAAAACCAAGGTGTTACATTCCCCTCCCCCTTCAATAGCACTGTCCTCAGTGCTTTACAAAATCTAAACAAAATGCTACATCGGTACTGCCTCAGTGTTTCGCAGAATTGAACAAAAATGGATGTGCCAATCACATGGCATCCTCCAGCTCCCACGTAGCCTCTTCAGGTCCATAATGCTCCCATTGCACCTTTACCTGCCCTATGGCTCGGTTCTAGAGCATTGTGACCTTCCTATCGAGGATGCGCATTAGCTCGATTTGGAACTCTCGCTCGGGTTCCACCTAAATCACATCTCAATTTATCACATGGTTGGGATCATGTACATATGAAAAACATTATGAGCTCTAGTACTAGCAGGCAATGCAAGTCTATATGCAACAGGCCCTATTCTTTCAAGCACTTCAAACGACCCATAATATCTAGGTGACAGCTTGGCACAACTCCCAAGCTTCAAGGAAATTTTGCTTGCTTTTACTCTAAGGTTAACATGGTCCCCAACACTGAACTCTCTATTCATCCTATGCTTATCTGCATAGCTTTTCTATCTATCCTATGTTGCTTTAAGATTTTGCCTAATCTTTACACCCTCTTGCTCCATTTCCTTGAGAAATTATGGTCCAAGCACAACTCTGTTCACTGGGTTATCCCAAGTCACTAGTGTCCTACACCTTCTTCCATACAAAGATTCATATGGACTCATCCCCAAGGATTCCTACTATCCATTGTTGTAACCAAACTCTACCAAGTGTAAGTAATCTTCCCACTTGGTTGGTTTGTCCATCACATACATGTGAAGCATATCTTCAAGCACCTGATTAACTCTTTATGTCTACCCATATGTCTGAAGATGGTAGGAAGTGCTGAAGTTTAGCTTTGTACCCAAATTTGCAAACAACCCCTTCCAGAAATTGGAAGTGAACTTGACATCTCTGTCAGAAATTATTTCCTTCAGCAATCCATGCAATTTGAAAGTATCCTTCATGAATATGTTTGTAATATCATCTGTCTTATGCGTAGACTTCACTGGTATAAAATGTGCTGCTTTGGTCAACTTGTCTACCACAACCATGATGGAATCATGTTGTCTCCAAGTTATCGACAATCCTGTGATAAAATCCATGGAAATAACTTCCCATTTCCATTCCAAAACTGGAAAAGGCTGCAACAAACCTGCTGGATGTTGATGCTCAACCTTTACCTGTTGACATTTCATGCACCTTGAAATGTATTCAGCCATGTCCTTTTTCATTCCTGGCCGAAAGTACTATTTTCTAGCTATAGCAATTGTCTTCTGATATCCTGGGTGACCAGAATATGGAGCTTGATGGATTTCATCCATAACAACTCTCCTCAAATCTACTATATTCAGAATATAAATTCTGCCTTTATAAGTGAAAATTCCATCTTCTTCCAATTTATATCCCTCATACCTCTTCTCAAGACCTTGCTGCTACAATTTGTCTTTTACCTACTCATACAATTCATCTCCGGCAACATGATTTGTAATCTGCTGCCTCAAATCTAATTGGAAAATACTCAGAGATGCCACATGCATTTTATATACCTTCCTGCTTAGTGCATCAGCTACCTTGTTCTCTTTTCCTTTTATGTGCTTGATTTCAAAATCAAACTCACATAAAAATTCCAGCCATCTCACTTGCCTAGCATTCACAGTAGGCTAATCAAACAAGTACTTCAGTCCACAATGATCTTTTTCGAACTCAAATCTTCTACCCATAAAGTAATGTCTCCACATCTTGAGAGCATGTACTATGGCTGCAAGTTCTAAATCATGAGTGGAATAGTTCTTCTCATGCTCCTTTAGCTTTCTTGACTCATAACATATCACGTGGTTGTCCTGCATAAGGAATCCTCCAAGCCCTTGTCCACATGCATCGGTAAATACCACAAAATCTTTTTCTGCATCTGCAACTTTCAATACTGGTGCACTGGTGAGAATATTCTTCAATCGCTCGAAGCTTTCTTCACAGTTCGAAGTCCATTCAAAATTTGTTCCCTTCTTCTGCAAAGAAGTGATGGCATGTGCAACCTTGGAAAATCCTTCAATGAATCTCCTGTAGTATCCTGCAAGTCCCATAAAATATCTTACATCTGTGACATTTCTTGGAGTAGGCCAATTCATAATGGCTTCAATATTTTCAGGGTCTACTGATATACCATCTTCTGAGATAATGTGACCCAAATAATCAATTCTATCCCTGTAGAAGTTAGAATTGCTCAACTTTGCATACACATAATGTTCCTTGGGCACTTGCAATGTCAATATCAAATTCTCTTCATGCTCTTCCTCATTCTTAGAATAAACAAGAATGTCATCAAGGAAAACAAGAACAAACTTGTCCAAATACTTACGGAAGACACTGTTCATAAGGCACATAAATGTAGCTGGTGCATTTGTGAGACCAAACAGTACCACTACAAACTCATAATGTCCATACCTTGTCCTGAAGGATGTCTTATGAATGTCTTCATCCTTGATTCTCACCTGATGGTAACCAGACCTCAAGTCAAGCTTGGAAAATACTTTTTCTCCTCTCATTTGATCAAAGAGGTCATCAATCCTGGGAAAAGGGTATTTATTCTTCACAGTAACCTTGTTCATGAACTGTCTGTAATCAATACATAACCTAAGTGTACCATCTTTCTTCTTTAGAAACAGAACTGGTGCTCCCCAAGGAGACACACTCAGTCAGATATACTTCTTTTCCAACAACTCTTGCAGTTTCATCTTCAATTCTAGCATCTCTAGTGTACTCATTCTGTAGCGTGTCTTGGACACAGGGGCTGCTCCTGGCACAACTTCAATGGTGAAATCAATGTCCCTCTTTGGAGGAAGCCCTGGAATCTCACCGGGAAAAACATCCTTGAATTCCTGTAACATATGATAGTCCTCCAACCTAGGAGTCTCATATCCTATTGGTTCCAGAATACGAGCTGCATACAACTGGAAACCTTTCCTACAGAACTTCTTCAACTTCATTGCTGAAACCTATCTTATTGAAATTACCTTCGGAATAAATTTCACTACTACTGGGTTTCCTTCTTCATCCGTGCATTCAAAAGTCTTGTTATAACAATCAGGCTTCACTTTGTGAGCTTCTAACCAATCCATTCCAATGAGAATATCATAAGAACCAAGCAGTAGAACATTCATATCTACACAAGTGATCAATCCATTCATAACCAATGGACACTTCTCTACCAATTCTTTGACTTTCCTCTTATTCCCAGTGGCTAGCTGGACTAACCAAGATTTTCCATGCTTTACCTTCTTAAAAGCAAAAATCTCCACTACCCTAGGAGTAATGTAACTGTGAGTACAACCAGGGTCAATCAAAATAGAAACAGATTGTTCAACAATATTACCTGCAACTTCAACCACTATTGACTGGTGATCTGCCTGGCGGTCCTCCAGTGCTGCATAATTTCTAGGGACTGCTCTGGCTACCTGACCCACTATTTTTTCTCCCTGAATGTTATAAGCTGGTCTTGCACTTTCATTCTCAAGTGGAAAATATCTATGCAAGTGAGGTCCTTCACATTTCCAACATTTGAGTGGACCTTTATTCAGATGTGGCTCTTTATGCTTTCCACTTGTCACTCCAACTGGATTACTCGCAACTTGGGATGGTTGCTTCTGCTGATTCCTAAATATAGAAGGTTTGAAACCTTTCTTTCTTTGGTCAAAATTTTTAGTCTTCTTGTCCTTCCATGCCTTATGGTAATCAGGTTTACCTTTGCTTTGCTCATAGCAATATTTAGCCTTTATTATTGCTTCTTCGAGAGTTCTCGACTCATAAAACTCAATTCTGTCTTTGTACTCTTGAGGGAATCCACTTAGAAACTGCTAGATCTTCACTTTTTCATCTCCGATGTACCAGACATACCTAGACAATTCCAAGAATTTATTTGCATATTCATCCATGGTTCGATGTCCCAATCTCAATTCATGGAATTCCTTAATCTTATCATAATAATACCTGTCAAGGAAGTATTTCTACCTGAAATACTTCTTGAACTGTTTCCACGTCAGTTTCCTTTCACTGATCCTCTTTATTGCTTGAAGTGTTCCCACCAAATGGATGCTCATCCATTCAGATTGAATATGGCAACTCTAGCCTTCATGTTTCCTGAATAATCCTACACCTGAAAGTACTTCTTTATCCCAAGAAGCCAAGCTTTAGCTTCTTGTCCCGTCTTTATCTCACCATCAAATGTAGGAGATTTAGCTTTCCTAAATTCATCTCGAGAGCAATTCCTATGGTGCCTTCATCTTTTCTTATGAGAATATGAACTTGTATCCCCGCTAGATACTTCATAATCAGATGATCCACTAGAATTCCTTCTCCTTCTCCTAGTGCTGCTCTTACTGCCTTCTGGCCTTGCTATATCTCATCCAGAATCTATCTTTTTCTGGAAGTCTGTCAAACTCTGCAATATGGAAACATTCAAATGATACTGCTCTTACTAGGATTTAACCAAGCTTCTCATGGTGGCCGCAACCTCAGATGGTGTCCCCTGAAATCTCCTTCCATTAGACTCTATGTCATCATTTCCATTACGAACATTTTCTCCCATGGCATATTCTGCTCGCTCGTAAGAATCCTGAGCATCATACCCATCATGGGTTCCCATGACTGGACCACCTCTTGCTTTACCACACTATTCTTTCTGGATTACTACTCTTGGAAGTTATCTAAAGTTCTGCAAATGTGTTAGTAGCAAATTGTTAGATGCATAACATTAATATACATCAAAACTACTTACCTTTTCTTCTAGAATTTTTTTTTTATAAACAACAATTATGCTAAAACCCAGAATTTTCCCTATTTCTTTTCAGCCCTGTGACCACTGATAATCTGTTGAAATCTGCTGAAAACCTACTAGAAGACAGTCGAAAACTGCATGAAAAATCATTGAGAATTTCCTTCGAAGAACCCAAATTTCCTTAGGCCTAATTAGACCTCATCCCAACTACTTTTCCGATTCTTTGGTGGTTAAAACAACTACACTTCTGATTTGCATTGGCGAGCAAGTTGACTATGCATCAGTGGTCTGTTGCTGATTTCATTCCAGCATTTTCAGTGGGCAAAACAACTAGACTTCTGATCTATATCAGCGAGCAAATCAACTTTGCATCGGGTGCATAGTCCGTTGAGTATCCGCAATGACTAAAAATGATATTCCTGCCATTTTCGCAGCAAACGTGGCTAAGCTTCTGATCGACGATCCAATCATCAAAAAAAAATTGATGCTTTTTAAATCTTCATCAATGATTCGTTGGTCTATTCCCTTCCCCCGTTTTGTCCCTACAGTGGTCTATCATTCCGAAATTCATCGGTGATAACATAACCTATTAGTTGCCCAACTTTCTGCAACGACAGCCAATAATCCCCTTAAGTATTCGACAGTCGTAATTCTATCGGTGATCGGAACCCCTAGGAGCTATGCCATCAGCGCTCAGATGTACTTAGTCTTTTCGATCTCCATAACGGCGGACATTCAACAAACTTTATCTGTCATAGATCATCGACGACCGCATCATATGATCATCGGCGATGTGATCAACTAACCATTGCTGATGACTGATGATTCCATGCCTTCAAAAAAAATTTGAAATTTTTCTCTTCCTTTCCGAACCTTCATCAGCTCAATGATAGCTTATTTTCTACTGATCCATTTGTTATCTATCGATGAAAACTTTCTCTATCTTCCACTGACTTTGGCGGCCCCATATCCCCTATCCTTCACCGATCAAGTAACTGCTTGTCACTGCCATAATCCACTAACACCTCAGCATTGGTGAGTTGAAGACTAAAGCATCGACTGGTTAGTTTGATTAGCAGCCGCAACAATAGCTCATCATCTTTGATCCTTTTCCGATCGGTGGTCCAATCCGCTAATGCTTTCCAATCGACAAACTGAAGCATGATTTTTATCGGCATCAGCAATTAGAGCTTCTCCCTGTCGAAAGACTAGTGCTTTAGGCTTCCGCAATGGTGGACGCACGAAACACTATCTTCTTTCGATGGCCGATGATTTCGGGCCTTAGAAAAATTTTCAAAATTTTTCGCCATCGGCGGTCGGAGGTTCTATGCGTTGGAATCATAGTGGTCTAGCCATCCGCAATGGCGGGTGCTCAATCAACTAATTTTCGTTGATGATTTCAACACTTAAACAAAATTTTGAAACTTTCTTCTTCTATCGGCGGTTGGAACCACTAGCATTGCTGCATTGGCATTTTAGTCCCCACGGTAGCCGCAACGGTGGCAACCCATTCAACTGATTCTTCTCGATGTTCATCGGTAGTTTACCCATCTAACCATCAGCGATGTGAACAACTATCTTCCACAGATTGATGATGGTCAGACTTAGAATTTTTTTCAAAGTTTTTCCAGTTACCGTCCATCTGGTGGACTTCCCACTAAGTGCCCACTGCACCGGAAGATATTGTCACTGAGTCTTCCGATGGGCCGATAGTTCTGGCACTTAGAAAATTTTCTGAGTTTTCCTGTCACAATTTTCTGATTGCTGCTAGGTAGAAGGAAACCTGCCTCTACTATCTGATCTGTCATGGCCCATTCAGGCCCACACTGCAACTTGGCTCTGATACCACACTATAACGTCCCTGACCCTCCGATCGAGGAAGAGGACGCTACTATACGTCAAATCATCCAGGGATCTAGCCCCATGAACATGAACATACATAAATATACTGCTGAAGCATGATACTTAAAACATAAAACATATTATGATTCATAGTCATTCATATACACAATGGAAGCAAAACATATCAATCATCATTCATGCATATACAGATCAGCATTTAACATGTATAACATCATTCATGAATGGTAATTATAATTGCAGATACAAGTTAGGCAAGAATACTTATCTTATAAAGATCTTGTTTCGCAACTAGCTGCATCGTTGCAACATTCCACCCAACCATAGGCCCATGTGATTTTTAATCTCTCAGCAACACTGCCACCCCCGAGTCGGGCATGATTCCCCAAGGGATAAGGAACTAACAGGCTTACACATAGCCAAGGATAACAACACCACCAAGGTACATAGTTCAGCCAAGCCAACACAATTGGGTTTATCAGGCGAACAATAGATCAGCCAAGCCAACCAAGTTGGGTTTATTAGGCCATCCAAGAGTTGGGAAAGGCTAATGATAAGCTAGTGCATCGACACCAGAACCAGACTGGCCTTTAGAACACCCACAATTGCCCAACACAAGGAAATCAGTCCTTTCTCTGCAACGCAGTCCCTTAGACCCTGATCTCCCTTCCAATGCTATTTAGGGGTTGTGGAGAAGAATACCAGCTCAGCGGCTTTATCTATGTGACCAAGTTTATCAAGCACCTCAGGCCCTCATTCACCACTCCAATGCAGTCTGAGGACAAAACCACTGCATGCAAACAGCCAAACAACTATTCAAACTTTTACTGAGGAAAACACAGTCCAACAATCATGGCCATTAATAGCCCACAAGCAACTCTGAGCCCATAGCACACAATCTTCATTGCAATCGCTAAAGGAAAATACACAGACTAGAAAACAGAAAGAGAACCGCTTCTCAATCTGTGCGTGATGGGAGCAAGACACAGCTAAAACACATAGCTGGAAATGCAATCACAACCACGATTCCATGATGGAATAATAGCCAACGAACCACAAAGGAAAACACAACAATATACAGTAATTTCCGTATTGTACAGGGAAAAACACGATCAGAAATGCGTGGAGGGAGCTGCAACCAGTGATTGGTGAGAAAAACCAACGCTCTACGTGAACAGGGGAAGAATGTCTCTCTAATTAGCAAGGCGGTGTGAGAGGAGTGGAGAACCCCACATCATGGATTGTCAATCCTTTTAACTCAGCCCATGTGAAGGTGGATGGACAACCACCATTCGGATAGTGGACAGACCATCCGCAATTTAGAAGGTGTGTCATGTAGAGAGTGCAAGCGCGTGGGGAGAATGGAAATCCTGGCATAGTGGTCTTGCTGTCAGCGAATAGATGCCCCAATAAAAATTGAACAATTAACGACAGTGATTGGATGAGACAAGGGAGGATGAGTGAAGAGAGTGGTGACACATGGATTCCCCCCCCCCCATGGCTCAGGATTTAACTCCCCCCCTTCTTACCCTTAGGAAATCATGCCCCTTCTCAATTTAGTTGCAGTGAACATAGGTTGTTGGGTTATTAATTAAAATGCATAGTTACATGGTGCCACAACTTAATATGTATGTCGCATGTCTCGATATACCATCGGTGACCATTTCAATCCAAAACGTAGCATAACCAAATCATGGTGGGGCCTTTTCCTTTAGCTCCACACCACGATTATTTAGAATATGTGTATCATGTATATTAATGAAAAATGGGGTCAAAATTAGGTTGTTACAGATGGCCCTATTCTTCGTAGATGGTGCAAGGTGAGATCTGTCAAGGTTCAGCGATAGCTTTCACATTTTTTCCCCTGGCCCTTTTTGGGTGGGGCGATGCGGGTGTGGTTACGGTGGTTGGTTTTTGCGGGTCGGGTGGAGGATGAGATTCGACCACAATGGGTTGTATGGGGGTTAATATTACCTAGGGAATTGGTGGTTGAGTCAGTGGATCAAGATACCACACCAAAATTCCCAATGTAATGTTGGGTAAGTTTAAAGTGGCCATTACTGGCTTACTCATGACACCAGGTGGGGGAAAGAGGAAGGGAATTGTGTGGACTAGAGAGGAGCCCAGATAACTCCCTCATGGTTGTATGTGGGGATGAGGTTGTTGTTAAGGCTGCGCATAATGCTGCAACTACGGATGATGTTGCGGCTGCTATTGATGTTGCGGCTATGGACGGTGTTGTGGTTGCGGTTGGGGTTGCAGCTGTGGTTGTTGTTTGGGTGCAGCAGTGTTGGATGAGAGCATGCACAAATCTGCAATATCATTTGGTTTCGGTGGTGGTGACACTAAGGGGAAAGAAATAATCATGGTGGTATCAACAAACAACCCAGGGCCCACATTCAACAATGGGGAGGCTAGTATGTTGTCAACCATGGCGTTGACCGCAGGGATAAAATTGGAGGGTGTGGTCAGCCCTTGTGGATCAATGGTGTTGATCGTAGGGATAACATTGGTGGGTGCCATTAGCCCTTATGAATCATGAGAATTTAGTTGGTCAACTGTCATGATTTTCCCTTCGTTGGAGAACATCATGAGATGGAAAATAGTTGATGCTACGGCTCTAATGGCGTACATATAACTTCTTCCAAGGAGAAGGTTATAGTCCAATTGAGCATTGACAACCTATATGTCAATCGGTACTATTTTCCTGGATAATGTGATGGGGACGTGGGGGAGGATTCCTTGGGATTTAGTGGGATGGCCATCATAAGCCTACAGAGTTGTAGAGGATGGTTGCAGAATTGGGGATCTAAGCTTCTACCATACTAGGTTAGACATAACACACGTGGATGCTCCCTCATCCACTATGCACCGTTGTACAACCAAATTTGGATAGAAACCAGGATTTGGAAGGCAATAGTTAATGGCATCCATGGTTCTCCATTCTCCATGTTGAATGTGATCAACTTGGAGTCAGAGGGGTCTACGACACCTAGGGTGGCTAGTAAGGATTTCTGCTACGTTGGGAAAGTTTTGAGTACCTCAAGAGTAGACATGGCGGTAGGTATTTGGGCCAAATCATCCATGATGCTGTAGCTGACAGCAGATCTAGCCATGGTGTTGTTAGAAACCCAACGTATGGGGGGGTGTGAGAAAGGGTGTAACTAAAGAGGTGCATTGGCTATTTTAGACGTAGATGCCGCTGATGTGTTAGCAAGTTTAGTGTTGGTTCCATACTGATTTCATCTGGTTTGTAAATTGACCTCTTCAGTTGTCATAGCTAGCAGGTGGTGGACACTTGTTTCTGTCATTGGAGGTGCTCCTGGAGCATTAGGATTTGGTTGGGGAGGGGGTGCAGTTGCCACCAATCCTTGGACTGGTAATGGGTTTTGGAGCACCATAGGAGGAGGTCCTGGTGGTGTCAGGTTGGGTTGGGCTTGGTCTGTTGTATTGGTGGCATGTTGAACCTTGTTCCTAATGGCCTGTTTAGTGCAACCCATGAAGGGACACTCATATGTGTAGTGCCCGTAGACCTCTCATAGTGTGCACGGTTGGTTTGTACGCAACAGAGAGTTGCGTCTTGGTGCATTTGGTCGTTGGGGATTTTGGGATGGCCGGTTCACCGCGGAATTGTTGGGAGGATTTGGTTGTTGAATACCTCCTTGTGGTTGATTGTTGCCTTGGTTCTGGGGTCAGTTATTCCTAGCTTACCCTTGTTGGTTATTGGGGGCTGGCTGGTTGGGACAATTTTGCTGTGCAAACACCTATCCCCATGGACCAGGCAGAGTAGGGGCAGGGGCTTGCACAGCTTGCATCGGTGGTGCATATTAGACTTGGGTGGGTGCCGATGCCACAAATGTGGACATTTGTCTCGTGTATTGTTGTGTCGGCCAAGCTAATGCCTGGGCCTATTGCCAGAGTGCAGGTTGTGCATAAGAAGTTATGGTTTTGGACTGGGACATCATTCTTGCATAGTCCGAAGTTTGGTTTTGGTAGGAAACACTAGCGGTATTGCTTGGTTATGGTGGTATTGCAGGTGGTGTCAAACGGTGTTTTGGTTGGTGGGAAACAGAACCTATGATGCCATCTGCGGCATGGGATGCCCCTGGCTCATCCTGGTAGGAGGTGCTTGCAGAGGGAGCGTCTGGAATGATAGTGTAAAGGTATCCAGACTGTGCATAGATCAGATCAAACTGTTGGGATTTCAAGATGGCCTCCTCTTTGGATTGGGGATGTTCATATGTGACGTCCTTTGCTATAGGTGATAGCAAGGTTTTTAGGAACCAATATAGGAAGATCCCGTCATCAAGTTGGATCTTGCACAAACTACAGCGTTGCCGCCACTCATGGATGTGGTCGGTTATGTGGGTTGCAGTATTCTAGCAGCAAGATAACAAGATATCCACCCATTCATCGTATCTAACGGGGAGTTAGAAATATTGCAGGGACATGAAAGCCAAGGAGTTGAAATCGGGGTACTTGGCTTGTGGTAGCTCAATGTACCACTTGGCTGCAGCACCTGTGAGGGTGCGTTGGAACAAGCAGAGTCTGATCGAATCATCTACAATGCTGTTTGATGAGCACCATAGATGAAGCATCATGATGTGGTTTTGGGGGCACTCGCCTGCCTTCCCTTCAAACTTGGGAATGTCTGAGGGAATTTTTGTTGGCATGGGAGGCCAAAACATTTGATGGAAGATAGGGTCATTTGTTAACCGAGGCAAGTCAGGAAAGTTAAGACGTGCCATGAAAGGAAGGTTTGACCCAAGGTTGATGTGCGTTGGGGCGGCAATGGTGGTGGGGCTTGCAGGGACATGATGCACCTACATAAATGGGGGTGCTTGTGGCACCATTGTTGACGGGCTAGTTTCCCCAAGTGTGGTAGGAGGTGAAGTGTAGGTGGAAGGGCCATTTCCCCCATGTATGATAGGAGGGATAGTGTAGGTGGAAGGGTCATTGCCCCCATGTATCCCAAGTGGGACAGTGTGGGTGGAAGGCTTACTGCCCCCATGCGCTAAAGGTGGGACAACTTGATTGGTCAATGTGGGTGGTGGTAGCTGGCTTATGACGGTTTGCATGACCATGCTGGGGCCACCCATAGGGGTGTTGGTGGTGGTGTGGGGTGTGGATATGGGTCCACTACCCATCACTAAGCCGAAAAATGGATCCGAGTTTGCACCATCCATGGGGCTTGATGGTGTAGTATGCAAGTCTAGCTCATATTGATATGATTTTGAGTCGCAATCAGAGGCTGTGTGGCCTTCTGATGGTGTAGAGGGTCATCAAGAATGGTCTCGATGGTGTTGGTTCAAGGACCCACACTGTGGTGGGTCGCCTCTCAGGAGTGAGTAAGAACGTGGGGGATCAATCGTGTCTGGTTTGTATGTTAAAATGGTGAAATATGATGATGATTTTTGGACCCCGATTTTAATGGCTTCCTATTGGATTTAGGTGGTCACTTGGCCACCAAGACTGCCATAAGACAACGCTTGGTTTTTCCCTCACGGGAGTGTTAGTCAATTGGTGGGGGTCGTTGCCCATTTCACTTGGCAATTCCTCTCAGTGGACAGCTACTTTGGAGTTCCCATGGTACTCCTCATAATGAGTTTATGGGCTAAGCCCAAGTACTTCCCATGGTTAAGGCATTCAGGGACTTATGTCCTCAAAGACTGCAGATGTTTGACTTAGTGTAAATTATAAATTTTCATGGCTCACTCAACGTCATGAATTGAGTTTGGTTGGATTATATGGTATGGTTTGTGTGTATGTATTTTGGTTGGTTGTGTTATGCTTAGTGGCTACTTAAATGGTTTATGAATATTCCGTAGAGTTTAGAACATTGTCAATGAAAGCAGTAAATGATAATAAGAAATTTACACATGTACCATTTGTGAATCTGAACTATGATAGCCTTACTAGGTGACTACCTTGCACCTATATTTCTCTTCAACCAGGAAAGGGTGTTGGGCTCTCAACACAATGGGACTAAGCCCATCCGTAGATCCATAGGTCACCCTTCGGATGCAAGGTCGGTCAACAGGGAGGACGCTAAGCGCCATGAGCCCCCCTGGGCCTACTACCCCTTCTACCTTCCGAGTCACCCATTTTTAGTGGTTTTGAAAAATGATAGGTGAATTTCCTATTACTATACGAGGTTCACCCTTCGTCTTATCCCAGAATACCCTGAAGGGTGATGACTGGGTAGAGGAGGAAGGGCAAGGCAAGATGTTTATTTTAATTACAGTAATTTTTATTCAAGCTTTGATCATGTTCATTAATCCATTAACCATTTCATTTACCATTGATTTACACATGCTGTAATAAAATGAACAAATACTAAATAGAAATAGAAACAGATTTGATGGATAGAGGCAGCTGAGCCGCACTGACAGTCCTTAATTTTTTAAAATCAGAATCTGAGAGATAGGTCGCTCTTTTCAGGTCAAATGTGGTGAGGGGGTCACCAAATTTTCCCAAAAACAGGTGAGGGGGTTGCTCATAACCTTCAAACAGAAGCGAGTTGGCTTCTAGGAGGGGGTCACACCTTTCGGGGCAAAATGGGTGACCTAGTCACACTTGTCGGTCTTGAATGAGTGAGTTTGTCGCACCTTTCAGCTCGATAAGAGCGACCTACTTCAGAAAGTGAAATTTTTTTGATCCTGAGCCAGATCCGACCGACAATAACCTATACTGTGGCCAAATGGGCTCGGGTTGGCCTTTAGTAGGCTCGGCAATAACTAGAAATGGTCGCCAGTTACCCCCTTTCCCAATATGGTTGCCAGTTTTGTAGCAGGTATTTCTCCCTTACTAGAGAGAAGGAATGGCTACCTTCCGTCTATGGGATGGAAGGGTAGGGTTCCTGGTGGTGGTGCAAGAAAAATGAAAGGAAATGAAATAGAACAGAAATAAAAACCCCTCTGCACACAAGGTTATGGGCTAAGCTCCAATACCCTGCATACAAATGTTAGAAAACCAAAAGACCTGTAAGCAAACAATGGAGACCTGGAAGTAAAGATATCTTAGAAAAACTAAAATAAACATCACATGAAACATAAATTATACCTTCTATGGGTGGAAATGGGTCACCATGCCCTAGCTTGGGAGAGCACCTCTCTTGAGATTGGGGGAGCTATGGCTCAATGGGAGAATGGATGAGAGGGAGGGTGAATGGCTTGAGAGGCAAATGGTCTCAAGGAACTCACTTGGGTAGCATAACAATATGCAAAGAAGGAATGTTTTGAGAGTTACCCCCACCCCTCTATTTATAGCCTTTTTAGGGTTATAAGCCCCTGGTTAGGGCTTTAGCCCCTTTCGCTCAATCTTTAGCTCTTTTGGGGGGTTTAGGCTCCTTTGAGGGGTTTTAGCCCCTTTTTGGAGGCTTTAGCCCCTATGAGAGAATTTTTGGCTCTTTTTAGGGGATTTTAAGCCCTTTTTCATATTTTTGAGCATTTTTTAGGGTGTGGGGGTCAAATGGGGTCAAATGAGGGTCGTGTATGGGTGTCCTTGGGTGGTGTAGGCCATGTAGAGCTGAGTGAGGGATTTTTTGGGTTAACAATATGTGTATCAATTTTGGGGGAAGAAATTGTAGAGATGGAAGGAATGTCTAATTGAGGAAGTTGTGAATGTGGGGATGCTGGAGTAGTATGGAATGTGGGGGAGGTGGAAAGGATAGGTAAAGTGGAAGGGGAATTCAAGTTCAAAACTTTTTCCAATAATAAGGGGTCTCTGGTGGTATCTTCAAGAATTGGGGATAAATTTATTTCAGAAAAGGAAAATTGGGGAAATGATGAATCAAGCATATTCTTAGATGTCTAATTACTAGGGATATAAGATGTCATAGAAGTGATTATATTAATAGGGAAAGTAGAAGGACCTCTTTCTTCCTCCAAGCCACTATGTATTTTATGAATTTAAATATCATCTTGAGGTGGAGGTTCTACCTGTTGAATCAGAGGTACCTGAATAGGTACTTGTTCTTGTGGAGCAAGTTGCAGTGGTGACACTGGTTGTGTGTTAACAACTGGTGCTTGTTGTAGTTGTACTTATTTAGGTGAGTCTTTGGCTCAGGTTCAACCTCTTCTATTTGTGTCTGTAACCATGAGCTAATATTTTCAATATTCTTCATGAAATTTTCCCCTTTGTGTCAGGTCTCTAACATCTGAGAAGGATATGTTCTGGAAGGACCTTCAATAACACCCTTACCTTTGTCCTTGGATTTGTTGGAAAGGAAAGAAGAAGAGCTAGTCACTTTCCCTAGGGCTTCGTTTTCCATATTCTGTCTTAGAATATTTTCCTCCGTGGTGAGTTTGATCTTCCTGAAGTGTAAAGTGGCAGTTTTCATATCCTTTTGGTATCATAAGACATGGGAATTCATAGTGGGTTCAGAATTTTTTCTAAGAACTTCTTGGAAGTCAATATCCCCCCTGCAAGTAGAATCATCTGGTTCATCCTTATGAGCGTAAGGGATTTTAGAAAGCTCCTATGCAAGATGATTGGCCAAATAAGATTTAGGTTCATGCATCCCTTTTGAGGCTTCTCCCAAGTTCATATCTGCAATTGCTTTACCAAGAATGATGGAATGAGTGGAATTTTGTGTTGTAAGATACCCTAAAATCAATGGGAACTTGGGACAATATTTCCTTTTAGATGAGGTCAGTTTCGAAAAAACCCCATCAACCACATTCTGATCTGGGACTATTCTAGGCAGTAGGTGAAATGTATTGTTTCCCCAAATTCAAATCTAGGAGAAATATAATCTCCCACATACCAATCACCATGTAAAGCGATCAATGCTATGGAGAAATATAATTCTGCTCTGAAAAGCTTATGATACATGGAACCCATGAAAAGGTCACAAATTTCATATACCTGGGGAACAAAATTTTCCTCCCACATGTCTGAACAATGGATATGCACCAAAAGCGAGGTCTTATTCTGACTCCACCCCATGGATGGAAATGAAGAAGTTGCACAAAAATCATCCATCACATAGCCTGACATATAGAAAGTTAGCTTCCTTGAAGCTGATGTTTTATGATACTTTTCAATCTCCTCTTTCATATGCACAGCAAGAAATGTTTCCCAATTGAATGATTCTCCTCTAAGAAAAAGATGGTGAGCTACTGAGACCCATTCGACTTTAAACACTGAGAAATTTTGAAAACCATATAACTGGAAGAACATGGCCACAAGCAAATAATAAGGTTCCCTGAGCCAGGAAATGGGGTAGGAATTGTATACCTTAGGGACATATTCTGTTGGGTTTTCCATCCAATATTTTACCACTTCTTCAAGGTTGAATTGAGACTTGATTGTGTCAAGAAATTTGGAGGAAAGAAGTTGTTGGGGAGGGGCGAGAGCATAAGATATGGAAAAAACATCATGGTGGAAAGATGCCACCTAAGTACATATATGGTCGGTAAAGGAACACTTTTTAGGGTTATCAAGGTCCAATTCCCACATAGTTGTGTCTGTGTAGGACATAAAAGGAGGTGTAGTGGAGCTGGCAAATCCTAATTTTTGTGTATGCAAGATGGTCATGGAAAATTGTGGAGAAATCATCATAGTCGAATATGGAGTAAATCCTTGACCATTCCAAATGAAGATTTTTAGAGATGCACCCATTGGTATTAGTGAATATACCTGCATTGGGGTCTTTCTCTTCTGCTCCTGCAGAGCAGTCTTAGATCTGGTGTTTCTAGACATATTGGAAGAGAATTATGATTGGAGTTTGGAAACCATGATTAGAAAACCTACCACAATTTGGAAATACTATAAAAAATGAACATGAAGGATAAGGAATTACTGGTAGAAATATTGGGGATGAGAGTCAGAGAATTTGTAATCTCAAGTGAGGAAGATCTGTGGTAAAATATCAAAGCGCAGTGGAAATTGCAAGTAAAAATGGTAATGAATTTGTAAATTTGAATGAATTAAATAAATTAGGGCTGAACAAAAAAATAGATCTGATCTATATATCTTTCAAGAATAAATGATTGAGATTAGAGAGGGATAACAAAAATGTGGAAACAAAAGACCCAAAAAACTTGAGATTTTTTATTTCCGCAATCCACAAAATTGCGGGTTGCAGAAAGACATTGTTGATAATAATAAAATGTGGAAGTTCCACAGTCTACAAAATTGTGGGTTACGGGTGAGCAATGTCACAAGTTCATTTTTATATTGATTTTTTTCAATCTGCAATCAGAAAAATTGTGGGTTGCGGAAGGAAAAAAAGAAAAACACGAAAAATATACTTTTCTGCAATGTGGGTTGTAGAACCGAAAAAGTAAAACTTTATTTTCCAAAGGATTTCCACAATACGTATTCCGCATAAATTTGTGGATTGTAATTTGTGAAAAGACAAAATTGTATAAAAAGAAGACTTCTAACTCTCACAATAGACAATTTTGGGTTGTGGGATGCAGAAAGGTGATTTCGAGAAAAACCTCTGAAAAGGACTTCCACAATCTACAATTGAGGGTTGTGGGAACTCAAAAAATATGTGAAAAGGAATAGGGCACTTCCACAATCTGCAAAACGAAAAAATACAAGGTTCATAAGGAAATTTTATTAAGTCCAAAACACAATACTTATAGTTTAAAATTCCCATAAGAAGATCATGGCCTCAAAAGTCAAGTAAAGGATAAAGGGGATCCCATTTTAACAACTTAAAATGGGATATGCTGCTTCCAGCAACAAATGGAGACTCACTAGGAGAAGCAATTATCTTTGTAGACATTTGTATAAAAATTGCAAAGAAGACATGTCAGTGTAAAAATATGTTTCAATCCATAATCAAACAACAAACTCAAGAAAACACAACCAGACCTAACATGACTATAAATATATTTGTCATCTTACAATCCTATAATCACTGCTATTAATACTCAACAAATGAGCAAGTATTAAAATCACTAAATCCCTCCAAGAATGATGTCAATAGTGAAGTTAGTTTAGATAAGCTTCTCATGAAAACCATGGATTTATCTCATGATCATCAAACCAATAATCATTTTGAATATGGGTTTTTATTAGGAATATATACAATAAATTTTCTCTCTTTTTTTTTTTTTTTGAATGACAACTTAGTTGCAACAAGACCAATTCCATGGTAAGGAACAATTCCACACATAGGTCTTACCTGGAAACTGAAAAAGATAGCTCTTTCAAGAGATTCCTTATCGTTTGGTTTTTACACCAAAATCAATTTCCATGGCCTGGTAACCACCTATTAGTAATTTTAGTCCAAGTAAATTCCATGATCATGGTCAAGCTAACTTGTGATAAGACCCCTTGTCGTTGAATACAACAACTTGTATTAAAAAAAAAACAATTTTACAAATGAAAATGGTAAGCCATTACCCTGTCTTGGGAACCAGTTGATGGTAACTGCATTCACTGATTATGTCGATGAACATGATAGGTTGTCTTTGATAATACCCCCTATCTTTCAATTTACATTTATTAGGGTGATTTTTATTAATACAATGGCAATCAAGGTGTGATCAGAAAATAACACAGGTTAAATAGCCGATTAAAGATATGATGCGAATAATCGCTAAAACACTTGGAAAGAATATTAGAGTACTCCTAAGAAATCAATCATCATCATGAGGATGGATAAAGATAGTGATCATAAGAACTGGAGATTCAATTTGAAAGAGTTAGCATAGTTTCAGGATTGCATTCCCAGGAGGATATTGGTTTGGGCATAAATTAGGTGGATATTTATGACATATCTAATTTGAAATTTTCTAAGTCAAAATGTTCTAGGGATAACCCACTTTCACCAAATGAGACTATATATTGTAAGAATGTAATGTTTTGTAAAGAAAAGAAACAATAAATCAGTCAAAGCAAACAAATCAAAAGAAAAACCAATAAAAACCACACCTATATACAGTTAACGAACACTTACCTCAAGAAAAATACTTCTTGAGGATCTGGATGTTCATTGGATATGCGTAAGAAAGACCCTCCAACGTCTGCAAGAAGACAATACCATGACCAATATTTTCTGTAATAATGAAAGGTCCTAACCATAGATGTTGAAACTGTGTGTAATATATTTTGTCTTTGTGGGATTTGTCCCACTTGAGCACCAGATCCCCAACCTGAAAATCACGAATGGTGGAGGATTTATCATCAAACCATATTTTTACCAGTCGTTGGTGGTGATATAACTTGTTCCTAGATTTCTCCATCTCCTCTTCTAATTTAAGAAATTGTCAATTCGATCCTACAAAGGGGAGGATTCGTCATCCTGTGAACAATATTGTGAAATGTGTAGTGATGGAAGAAGAAGATTTGATGGTAAGATTGACTCTTTGCCATAAACCAGGTAGTAGGGAGAATTTCTGATAGCAACCTTAGGAGTGATTCGGTCTTCCTATAAGGCATTAAAAGGATTTGTATTCCAATTTCTATGGTTGGCAGACACATTTTTATTTAAAATATTGATCAAGTTTTTGTTTAAAGATTTTGACAAACCATTACATTGTGGGTAATAATTAGCAGAATATTTCACCTTAATCCCCTTTTCAAGGGCATATTGAATGAGATAAATCAAATTAAAATAAGAGGCATTATCAAAGACAAAATATTCAGACACCCCAAACCTGGTAACAATGTTACTCTCTAGAAAGGATATAACTGAGTTGGTATTAGCGACCGTAAGGGGGATTGGTTCTAACCATTGAGTAAAATAATATGTTGCAGTCAAAATGTACTTATTTTGTAACACAGAGGAGGAGTGATGGGACCAACAAAATCATTTCCCCATTGTTGAAATGGATATTGAACAGTTACAAGTTGAAGGGGAAAGGATGGCTTCTTCATCTTACCAACACCTCTTTGGCAAGGCTCACATTTTTTTGATAAAGTTATGTGAATATTTGAATAATTTGGGCCAATGATATCCTACTCTTAACACTTTATGAGTTGTATTTTCTCATTATAAGTGTCCAGTCGCAGGTCCTGCATGCATATCAACCAAAAATTTGTTAGCTTCTGATTTTTCAAGGCACCTGAGAAAGACAACATCATAAACTTTCTGGGATAGAAAATTATCAATGAATTGATAAGGTTTCAATATTAATGTCTTGTTCTTCTTGAAGTTGAGGTTTGGAGGGGCATACGTGTGAATAAGATAAAATTTAATATCCTCATATCATTTTGATGATGGAGCAGAAATAACGTCAATAGTGTCAACAAACATGTCTTCCTCTTAAATCCATTAATGTTCCTGATCTGGGTTATTTGATTGGGATGCTAATAAACATAAGCCTTTCCCTTTGACCATCTTGGCAGGATTAAATTCCAAATCGTACTCCTGGACCGCAGTCATCTAGTGAGCTCTTTTTTCTCTTAAATCCTTTTGGACCAACACATTTCTTATGGCTGCATATGGGACGATCACATTTGTATTTGACTTCAAAAAATAAGGCCTGAAATGATTCACAGATTTATAAACAACGTAGTCTTTCTTGTCCACCTGTGTAATTTAACTTGAACCCTTTGAATGTAGTACTCATGAAAGAAATTGGGATCTCTATGTCCTTTTCATTTTTCTATGTAAGCATAGCCACATACTAGAAACATCAGTAGCGAAAGTATATAAAATAAAATATTTTTAAAAATTGGGAGGCACCCGTGTAGGATCATCCATTATAGACTTCTTAATGTTGGAAAATGCATCCTTTTGGATGTCAGACCATTTAAACAAACAATATTTCTTAATCATGTCCTGAAGTGGTCTAACAATTTGTGAAAAATTGGGAACAAACATCCTAACAAAATTAATCTTCCTAAGGAAGGATTGCATGGACTTGTTTGAGCTAGGGAGCCCAATTTTTGCAATTGCTTTAGATATCTCTGGGTCGATTATTATTCCATCCTTTGAAACATTAAATCCCATAATTTTTCCTTCTTCCACTACAAAAACTGATTTCTTAGGGTTCAAAGAAATTCCATACTTCCTACATCTTTCAAAAACTTTCCTTAGAGCAAACAAATGATCATGTCATTTTTTAGAAAATATACTCATATCATCTAAGTAAACAACAACAGAGTTCTGCATCAAACCTCTAAAATCAATGTCCATAGATATCTAGAAAGTTGCATTGACATTGATTAGCCCAAAAGGAATTCTCCTGTAAGCAAAAGTGCCCCAAGGTGTTCTGATGGAAGTCTTAAGTTGGTCGGAGGTCGTGACCGGAACCTGATTGTAATATGAAAAGTCATCAAGAAGAGAAAACATTTATGCACCCAAAACCCTTTGCAAGATTTGTTCCATTGATGGAATAGGCTTGTTGTCCTTTTTGGATCCATGTTCAAATTTCAAAAGTCTACACACAATCTGATCTCTCCACTCTTTTTTTTGGACAGGGACCAGGTTGGAAATCCATTGTGTGTGTCTGACAAGGAACATAATTCTGGATTTTAAGAGTTTATTAATCTCTTTCTTAATGGATGGTTCGATACTTGGGTGCATTTTTCTCATCTTTTGTTGGTAGGGTCGTGCATCAATATTTAGGGGTATGTTATGTTGCATAATAGATGAATCAAAGGTTTTGAGATCATCATAAGTCCATGCGAAAATATCCTTGTATTCTTTGCATAATTTCACTAAATCTCTCTCCTCTTCAGGAGAACAAGTAGCCCTATATTAATGAGTTGAGGATTTTGTTCATTACCAAGATTAACAGTCTTATAATTTAGAGTAAAACTATGAGTTTTGCAGTTTGCATTTCTTTTGAACTTATCTTGCAGATCATATAATTTTTCTAAATTAAGGACTGATTTAGGGATCAAGTTGGAAGGAAAATTATTATCGGAAAGAGACTTTTCATGTTCATCTTCATGTATATCAAATTCTTTAAAATTGTTCTGATATGTGAGGAAGTCTAATATCTGAACATCATCATCAAATATTTTCCAAATAGTTACATTATCGGGTATGGAAGGTCTATACATGAGTTCGACAAAAAAGGTGTCAGGTGACAGGCCTTCGGGTGGAATGAGCCTAGATGCAGTATTTTCTAAAAGGTTTGCATCAAATTTTTGTGATCTTGGGATAGATTTGATTTTAAAGTCTTTAATTGAACTTGTCATGTCCCTAATTAACTTCTGATAATTCAAAATATGAGGGGATAAACAATGGATATGGTTTCTCACCTGTTTGACTATAATTTCAGAGTCTCCATAACATTGAATGATTTGTGCTCCCAATTCTATTTCCTTCTTAAGCCCTTGTACCAAAAATTTGTACTCTGTAATGTTATTGGTACACTCAAATTCTAGTCTGCAAGTGATCATCCATTTGGTTCCCATAGGATCCATGAGTACACAACTTGCACTGACACCATCTTTGGATTTAGATCCATGAAAGAAAAGTGTCCAAGAGGAAAAATATAATCTAAAATTGGTATTGAAATTAAATACATTATGTACAATTTCTCCAGAAAATGAAATAACCTTACAATTGTCGATTTCTCACAATCTATCAATATTGTGATTAGGGGAAAGATCAACATGCATACCACCAAAGTAAGTTTTGAGGGTGTAGTGTTCAATGGTTGTATTCACAAAGACTGGGGATTCACTTGGATCATTTAGATCTGTAAATTTATGTTCCATGAAAGCCTCCCTATTGATCTTAATATGATTAGTCCTTCCATTTTAATGGCAGCCACAAATGGGACCAGTCAGCAGCAAAGTATCCTTTCATATTCTCAGACTAGTCTCTACTAAGCCACATATGATATGTATTAGGAACATCATCTACTACAATGTCCACTGTACGATTAATTCTAGGGTCTATAGACAATGTTAAAAGAATGTTCTTGAGCTCCCCTTGGACCTTTACTCTAGATCTGTCTAACTAAAATATTTGTGTAGGACAAGACTCCCAAGTTTCATTTAACTTTCTACAAACATACACGAGCATAACATTTGATGATTCCACTAAGTCAATCATGCAATTGTGGACATTTTAGTTAAATATCTCAAAATTTATAAAAAAAGGTGGGACCCTTTTTTGCACCAGACTTTTAAGTATTAGGCTTTGTGTAGACTTCCAAATTATGATTCTGAGCTTCTATAGATTTATTTAACACCATATTCTTAGGTAAATTTTCTCTTATGGATGGTATTTTGAGAAGTTCAAATAGAGAAATATTTTCTTTAGCCCTCTTTAAACTGTCTACCAAGTTATACTTGACTTCAGGGATTACCTTTTCTTTTGGTGGTATTGTTTTACCTATATTTGCGGTAGATGGTGAAGGTGGATTGTCCTATGATGTCAGACCTTTACTTCTGGTGTTTTAGGAATGTTGCAGATCAAATACAACTTCAATATCCTCCTCCTCCTCTTCCATTGGTAGCTCTGAAAACAATTAACAATAATTATATGTGGATCTTGTTCTTTAGTAGGAGGCATTGTATCTCTAGCTTCATGTCTAGTATCATCATGCATAGTTTGAGGCATGGAAGTTAAGGCCATAAAGACATAATAGATCTAATCAAAGGTGAGTGTCTCCCCAGGGTTTGGTGGAGGTTGATTTTGTAGAGGATTGTAAGGTATCCTAAGAGGTGGCCTTGCCAAACCTCTATTGTTCACTTGATTAACACTGCTATCTCTTTTAATATCTACCATGTCATTAGAAATATTGTGTAACAACTTTTTCATGTTATCCATTTCGTAAGGGTGTTTGTTTAGAGTTGTGGTTTTAGGAAAATTCTCCTTCCTTCTCTTGGATGTAGAAGGTTGGTCAGACTCTTGATAAGGATTATCTTTGAGACTAAACATATATGTTTCTACTATTTTTCATACATTTTGAGCTGAGTAATCTCTTATATTTTCTCCTTGGTTGTAGTAAAATCCCTTTCGATCTCTTCCAATTTTAGTTTTGGGGGAAGCTCCTGATCAATAGAATCCAAAAATAGCATGTCCATAAAACTGAGAAAATTCTAAGCAGTAAAATACCTTCATTTGCATGCCATCTATCCATCCTTTATGATGGATTGAACTGCATTGCAGATGCTCTACCAGATCTCAATGGTGAATTCGGTCCTCTTGGTATGAATATTTTACATGAGTGGGAAATCATTTGGTATTAATTAATGTGCTTCTTTCACTCTTGGAAATCGTCAAAGGCCTTGGATTCTTCCGTCCTGCGAGTATTATGATCGTACTTGACATCATATTGATGCTCAAATGTATTATACAGTTCCTAAATTTCATTGAAACCTCTATACAAACTGGCCATGGTCTAATAGAATTCATCATGGATCTTGAAGGCTAGATGCTTGAACTCTTTTGTTGTTAGTTTGAAGAAACCAGAAGCAGCTGAAACTAGATGAGGGTCCTTGAGCTGTTGTGCAAGGGCATCAATATTTTCTGATTGTTGTTGATTCAGAACATCTCATTTCTCAAGCTACTTCTTGAGGTAATCGTTCTTGTTCCGCAGCTGCTTGAACTTGTCTTCATTCTCTTGCTTCAGAAGTTGAATCTCCTATTGGTGATGTGTCTCAGTTGTCACCAAGTCTTGTTTTACCTTATGTATCTCTTTCTCTTTGTACAATAGGTCCTTATTCATTTGTGAGATTGAATCAAAATTGGCCCCTGCAAAGGCTCCCATGGAAGTCGTTGTATCTAAATCCCCTGGATTTATATTAGGGGAATCCACCTTCCAAATAAATTGATTGAGAGAAGGAACCTATTTAATTGTGTCTTCCCTTGTCCTCTTGGTTCCCTTATTCATCACAACTTTGTATTTTCTTCTCCAAAAAATATTTTCCCAAGGAAACTACATCATATTCACCAAAGTCTTCCATCTCTTCCAAAGTTGAGATAGTTTCTTCTTGAGTAGTGACTAGGGGGTCAGATTGGGATTGGGAAACATGAATTTCCACACTAATGGGTGAAATAATCATAGGAGAGGTAGGGAAAGTAGGTGCAAGGGATGAGGAATAAGTGGGGATGGGTGTATCGATTTGGGGGGAAGACATTGTAGAGATGGAAGGAATGCCTAATTAGGTAAGTTGAGAATGTGGGGAAGTTGGAGTAGTATGGAATGCGAGGGAGGTGGAAACAAGAGGTAAAGTGGAAGGGTAAGTCGGGATGGGAACTTATTCCAATACTACGGGGTCTCTGGTGGTATCTTCAATAATTGGGGATAAATTTGTTTCAGAAAAAGAAAATTGGGAAAATGATGAATCAAGCATATTCTTAGATGTCTGGTTGCTAGGGATAGAAGATGTCATAGAAGTGATTATATTAACAACACAAGTAGAAGGACCGCTTTCTTCCTCCAAGTCACTATGTATTTCATGAATTTCAATATCATATTGAGGTGGAGGTTCTACCTACTGAATTGGAGGTACCTACATAGGTACTTGCTCTTGTGAAGCAAGTTGTAGTGGTCGCACTGGATTTGGATTAACATCTTGTGTTGGTTGAAGTTGTACCTGTTTAATAGTGAGTTAAGTCTTTTGCTTCTTGGGATGAGGTTCAACCTCTTTTGTTTGTGTCCGCAACTGTGAGTTAATATTTTCAAGAGTCTACATGAACTCTTCCCCTTTGTGTAGGGTCTCTAACATATGAGAAGGTTGTGTTCTGGAAGGACCTTCAAGAACACCCTTACCTTTGTCCTTGGTTTTATTGGAAAGGGAAGAAGAAGAGCTAGCCGATTGCTCTTGGGATTCATTTTCCTGATTATGTCTCTGAATATTTTCTTCCATGGTGAGTTTGATCTGCCTGAAGTGTAAATTGGCAGTTTTCATATGCTTTTGGTATCAGAAGACATGGGATTTCACACTGGGGTCAGAAATTTTACTAAGCACTTCTTGGAAGTCAATAGCTCCCTTGTAAATAGAATCATATGGGTCATCTTGATGAGCGTAAGGGATTTTAGAATTCTCCTATGCAAGATTAATAAGGAAATAAGATTTATGGTCATGCATCCTTTTTGAGGATTCTCCCAAGTTCATCTCTGCAATTGCTTTACCAAGAATGGTGGCATGAGTGGAATTCTGTATTCTAAGATATCCTAAACTCAATGGGAACTTGGGCCAAGATTTCCTTTGAGATGAGGACAATTTTGGAAAAACCCCATCAACCACATTCTAAAAAGCTATATCTTGTAGGACCATCCAATCTGGGACTATTCTAGGCAGCATGTGAATTGTATTGCTGCCCCAAATTTGAAAGTAGGAGAACTACTCTCTCAAATACCAATCAACATGTAAAGCGATCAATTATATGGCTCTTTTAGAAAAGGATGGAGTGTCTTCTTTGAAAATATTATGATACATGGAACCCACGAAAAGGTCACAAATTTCATATACCTGGGGAATAAAAATTTTCTCCCACAATTCCGAACAATAGATATGCATCGATGACGAGGTCTTATTCCAACTCCACACCATGGCTAGAAATGAAGAAGTTGTGCATAAAGAATCCATCACATTTCCCAACATATAGAAAGTCGGATTCCTTGAAGATTATGTTTTTTTATACTTTTCAATCTCCTCTTTCATATTCATAGCAAGAACATGTGCCCTATTGAATGATTGTCATGTAAGCAGGAGATGGTGAGCTACCAGAACCCATTCGGCTTTAAACACTGAGCATTTTGGCAAACAATATAACCGGAAGAACATGGCCATAAGCAAAGAATGAGTTTCCCTGAGACAAGAAACATGGTAGGAATTATCTACCTTAGGGACATATTCTGCTGGGGTTTCCATCCAATATTTTGCCACTTCTTCAAGGTTGAATTGATACTTGATTGTGTCAAGAAATTTGGAGGAAAGAAGTTGTTGGGGAGGTTTGAGAGCATAAGCTCTAGAGAAAAAATCAAGGTGGAAATATGTCACCTAAGTACCTATATGTTTGGTAAAGGAATGCTCCTTAGGGTTAGCAAGGTACAATTCCCACTTAACTGGGTCTATGTAGCGTATAAAACAGGGTTGAGCAACAATGTAGTGGAGCTAGGAAATCCTATTTTTTGCATATGCAGGCTGGTCATGGGAAATTGTAGAGAAATCATCATTGTCGAATATGGATTTAATCCTATACCAGTCTAGATGAAGAGTTTCATAGATGCCCCCACTGGTATCAGTGAATATACTGGCGTTAGGGTCTTTTCTCTTATTCTCCTGTAGAGCAGTCTGAGACTTGGTGTTTCTAGACATCTTTGCAGCAAATTCTGATTGGAGTTTGGAAACCATGGTTATAAAACCTACCATAGTTTGGAATTGACATAAAAATGACCGTGAAGGATAAGGACTTACCAGTAGAAATATTGGGGACCAGAGAATTTGTAAGCTCGAGTGAGGAAAATATGTAGTAAAATCTAAAAAAGCAGTGAAAATTGATAGTAAAAATGGTAAAGAACTTTTAAATTCAAATGAATTAAATAAATCACGGCTTGATGGAAAAATAGATCTAAGTCATAGATCTTGCAGAAATAAATTGTTGATATTAGAGCGGGATAACAAAATTGCAAAAACAAAAGACCCGAAAAACTTGATATCTTGAGATTAGAATCTCTCCTTAGAGAAGATGATCAGGCTCTAGCTACCCACACTAAATGAATAAACAAATCAAACTTCAAGAGGATTAATAATAATCCTTCAAAGAAGAAATTCCAGAAGAAGAAGAAGAAGGATTACTCAAAGTATCAATGCTACAAATGTCATAAGATAGGACATCTTACTAGACTAGAAGGTCCATCATTAAAGAACAACAACAAAAAAAGGTATCATGCTCATCTATTTGAAGATGAGGATGAATAAAGACCTCGAAAGAGAACTAGAGGTGAATATGTAGAAGAACATGTGCTATTCTCTGCACTCTTTGGGTCTGTAACACCTGGAGAAGATACATGTCTTATTGATAGTGGTGCATCTAAACACATGCAGGAAAGAAGACAACGTTGTAAAATATTGAAGAGAAGAACTCTCCCCAGAAGCTATCATTGGGATATGACTATTGATATCCCATCAAAGGTATTGGTGAATCAAGATACAAGATTGACTGTGTGACCTCCATGAAGATGAAGGAAGTACTACATGTACCATGTTTGAAAAAAAACCTACTCTACATCTCAGCTCTACATAAGAAACGATATATATTTGCTTTTATAGATGGACAAGTACTCATGTGGTCCAAAGGAAAGACACTTGAAGATGATGTAGTCATTGGAGAAGATGAAGGAGAGTTGTACAAGCTCAAAGGAAATCTAGAGACATCCCTTGTCCATGAGACTACCAACTCAAGTGAACTGTGTCATAGGATACTTGCTCACATCAAATACAAAGCATTTCCCTATGTGAGAAAGATGGTAACAGGGTTACTAGATCTGAATATCGAACATGAAGGAACCTACAAGGGATGTGCACAGGGAAAGAACATCAAGAATCCATTTCTGAAAAGTGACACAAAGACTAAAAGTATGTTGGAACTAATCCATTCTGATGTATGTGGTCCTATGCCCTCCATAACCTTGAGTGGATATTAGTACTATGTCTCATTTATTGATGATTATTCAATAAAGACTTGGATATACTTCTTGAAGAATAAGAGTGAAATGTTCAGGAAATTCAAGGAATTCAAAGCCTTGATAGAGAACCAGACAGAAAAGAGAATCAAGACACTGAGATCAAATAATGGTGGAGAATACCCTTCAAAGGAATTTGACCTATTCTGTAAGGAG
The DNA here is from genome assembly GCA_001517045.1 of Pseudotsuga menziesii. Lineage (NCBI taxonomy): Eukaryota > Viridiplantae > Streptophyta > Pinopsida > Pinales > Pinaceae > Pseudotsuga > Pseudotsuga menziesii. Next base: position 87,261 of record LPNX010685063.1, read on the forward strand.
GAAGGAATCAAGAGGGAACTAGCCACTCCTTATAATCCCCAACAAAATGGTGTTGTGGAAAGAAAGAATATAACTATCATGAAAGTAGTAAAAACCATGATTCATGACCAAGACCTCCCTATGAACCTATCTGCTGAAGCTATAAGAACAACCGTATATGTGCAAAATAGATTATCTCACAATTCTCTTGGATTCAAGACTCCTAAAGAGATGTATACTACAAAGAAACCTGAAGAAAGACATTTCAAGATATTTGGCTATATAGTATATGTACATTTTCTGAAAGAGAAGAGAACCAAATTGGATCCTTCTAGTAAGAAGGGAATATTTGTAGGATACTGTGAAGTCTCCAAAGCCTTTAGGATATACATTTCAGGATTCCATTATATCGAGATTAGTAGGGATTTAAAATTTGATGAAGAGGAAACACTAAAGAAGTCTAGAAGGTGACATCTTGAAGAATTACATGAATAGGATGTAACTCCCAGAAGGACAAAAGTCGAACCAACTCCTGAAATAGTAGCATCAAAATATCATGACATTCTAGAGCCTCAGGAGCCCCATACTATGGATATCTCTCGAAAGAGAAAACATGTATGGGTAAGAGAAATCATACAAAAAACATAAATATATGGAGCACTAGAAGGCTCCATAAGAACCAAGAAAAGATCAAAGCCATATTCTAGTAATGTAGCTTTGATGTGTGACCTTGTAGATAAAGAACCCACCAGCTATGAGGAAGCTGAACAGAAGAAAGAATGGGTTGAAGCAATGATGGAAGAATACCAGTCAATCATGAAGAATAATGTTTGGGATATTTTTCCCAAACCTGAACACAAGAGTGTGGTATCTTTGAAATGCATCTACAAGATAAATCATGATGCAGATGGAATTATTGAGAAGTACAAAGAAACATTTGTGGCTAGAGGATTCTCTTAGAAATAGGGGATCGATTATGAAGAAAAAATTTCTCTAGTAGCAAGGTACACTTCCATTAGAACTATCATGGCACTTGCTTCCATGATGAAATGGGACTTACACCAAATGGATGTAAAGAAAACCTTCCTTAATGGTGTGATTAAGGAAGAGTTTTACATCAAAAAACCACAAGGATTTGAATTCGAAGATAAAGCCACTCATGTATGAAAGTTGAAAAAGGATTTGTATGGACTAAATCAAGGTCCTAGAGCTTGTTATTGCAGAATAGATAGCTTCTTGAAAAGCATGGGCTTTACCAAGAGTAAAGCTAATCCTAATATTTATATGAATATTATGGATGATGAACCGATTATACTATTGTTGTATGTGGATGATCTATTTCTGACGAGCTAGTGGACATGACTCACTGTAGAAAAATTATTGGGTCATTAATGTATTCGATGAACACAAGGCCATGCACATGTATGCTTTGTTGTGAACACCTTGAGTCGGTATCTAGTTAAACCTAGATGGGTTCACTTGATAGCTGGAAAGCATGTGATGAGGTACCTAAAAGGTATGATTTATCTGGGACTGTGTTATGGGAGAGATCATGAATACAATTTGTATGGGTATACGAATTCATATTGGGAAGGAAGTGATGCAGAAAAAAAGAGAACCTCAGGTGGATGTTATTGTCTGGGATCCGTCATGATCTCATGGTTTAGTAAGAAATAGTCCAGTGTTGCTCTCATTATGGCTGAAGTAGAGTACATTGCAGCTTGCTTCACTTGTTGTGAAGCAATATGTCTTTAGAATTTGATGTTAGGAATATTGGACATGGAGTTGTACACCATAGTAATTTTCTGTGACAACCAGAGTTGTATAAAGATGACAGAGAATCCGGTGTTCCATGACAAATTGAAGCATATAGAAATCTAATATTTTTATATAAGTGATATGGTAGAAAAGGGAGCCATCAAGCTCCAGTATGTGAGTACTGATGAGTAAGTTACTGATGTAATGACCAATCATCTATCTCAAGTGAAGTTCGAATACTTCCATCACAATATTGGTGTAGTTCAAAAGGACTTTCCTCGCAAGCAAGAAAAGTGATGGGACTACAAGTGATGAAGGAATGGACCTTCTTCGAAAAGGAAGATCAGTTTAAAGACATGAACCCTCCTCGGACAAAGGGGGAGTAGGTTGATAATATGAAACTTCCCAGGAAAGGGGGAGTAATGAGGAGACTGACATCGATGATGGATGATAGTGATGATGGTCTAACATTTATTTATGGATGATATTATCCTCTATTGAGGATGGCAAGTATAACACTATGTGCATGAGATTGGTCCTTACTAGCTAAAGGATGACCTTGCAAGATGTTACTCTCACATGGAGAATACTCACATTCAGTTGTAAATACCGTATATTAAACACTTGCTCAGGAGTGGTCCTAACCTCAGTGGTATGGATGCTCTATGATGAGTTCTTATGAACATTGTAGTATAACACTCACTTGGGAGTGGTCCTAACCTATGTGGTATGGATTTTCTACGATGGGCTGACATTGTGTATGCGATTGAGACCTTCTCTACAGACAATACTCTTGCTTGGAAGAGTATTCCTACATGCAAGTGTAGATACCATAGTATAACACTCAATTGGGAGTGGTCCTAACCTGTGTGGCATGGATGCTCTATGATGAGTCCTCACATACGGTGTAGTATAACACTCACTTTGGGAGTGGTCCTAACCTGTGTGGTATGGATGTTCTATGATGGGCTAACATTGTGTATGCGGTCGAGATCTGCTCTACAGACAATACTCTTACTTGTAAGAGTATCCCTACATGCAAGTGTAGATACCATAGTATAACACTCACTTGTGAGTGGTCCTAACCTGTGTGGTATGGATGGTCCACAGTGAGTCCTCACAAACGATAGGGCCGGCACTAGGTGCAGTCGAGATCTACATTTAGTTGTAGATGATTCAGCTGATCAATTTCATGGATCATGCTGATGGAGAATTGAATCACCCCTGGAATTATGTCCTAAAGTGATTAGGATTGATCATCCCACAAATAGATCATGTGTAATGCAGGTAGCATGGCAGAAAAGGATCAAGTAGATCAAAGTACAACAAAAAAGGGTCAAGTAGATCGAAGTGTGGCTACAAAGGATAAAGAAGGATAGAAGTGCTACTGTAAAGGATTGAAAGGATCAAAGTGTTGCTAGAAAAGGATCGAAAGGATCGAAGTGATGCTATAAGGGATCTAGAATATCGAAAGGATGCTATAGAAGATTAAATTTCTGCTACATAGGATCGAGAAGATCGAAGTGCTGCTACAAGGATCGAGAAGATCGAAATGCTACTGCAAAGGATCAAGAAGATTGAAGTGTTGCTGCAAAGGATTGAGAAGATTGAAGTGTTGCTGCAAAGGATCAAGAAGATCTAAGTGCTGCTGCAAAGTATCGAGAAGATCAAAGTGTTGTTACAAAGGATCAATAAGATCTAAGTGCTGCTGCAATGGATCAAAGTACTGCAAAGGATCTAGAAGATCAAAATGCTTCTATGAAAGATTGAAAGATTGAAGCATTGCTGCAAAGAAAGGATCAAGTGACATGTAATGCATAAGATAAAGAGTAATTGTTCCACTTACTGATTGTGAAAAACTTCTTGTGACGTATAGATGCATTACCTTGATGTATTGTTGTAATTATCTCTCTGTTCTCCTATATTCTATGATAATGATGTCAGTAGAATAACCTTCTCGTTAAGGGGGAGTGTTGAAATATTGTAACTTCAAATGATATTCTAAATGTATTTTACTGATGTAACCCAAGGGAGATGTTATTATTCCTCCAAGGGGGTGTTACTATTGTATTTGTTCATCATAGGGTCATGAGGTAAAGTATCCACTAGTGTTGGGTCTTTAGTACCCTAATAAATAATATAATATATTTTTTTGAGTATTCCTAGGTGAAGTTGGCCTGAAACGTTTAGTGGGGCCAACTTGTCTAGTGCAAAATTCAGTTGACACATTGTTTATGAATAGAGGAGTTATGGTTCTTATTTGAATACAGACTCACTCACTTGTGTAGAGCATAGGAGAGAGAGAGAAACTGAACAAAAAGAGGAGAACACCTATTTTTGGGGTTTTGTTTTATACATCTTATACATAGGAAGTTTTTGTTGGGTTTTCTTTCCCTTGAGGGTTTCCTAGGATAAATGTTGTGTCTTAATTGTGATTGTGTTTCTATCAGCTATTCTTGATATGTTTATGTTGTGATTTTGAATTGAATACTATTGAATCTAGTCTAGCATATGAAATCTTAATAAGAACAATCTGATCAACACCGTTCAGAGTGCACTTTTCAAGTCGATGATATGGTTTTATTCATCTGTAGCCTTACAAGAAATCCTCCTTGAAAATCAAAGGGAATCAAATTTTGGCTCCAAAGTTTTATGGGTCGTATAAGGTTCTTCAGAACATTGGGTATGTTTCTTATAAATTGAAACTTCCTCCTTTATCTCGCATTCACCTAGTATTTCATGTCTCTTATCTTTAGAAAGTGATTGGCACCAACATCAGAGCACAAATGATTTTACCAACATTGGATAATGAAGGATCCACAATTTTGGAGTTGGAGGCCATCCTCAATAAGTGCACTCGTAAGATTCGCTATCGGTCCATCACGGAGGCCTTAATTCAGTGGCACTACATGCAACCAAAGGATGCTACATGGGAACCGATACTCCAGATTCATTAACAGTTTCCACATCTAAAGTTTTGAGGAAAAATATTTTCTAAGAGGGAGGGGATGTTAAGAACCCGTTTCAACCCTCCTCTTTATTTTGTTAGTATCTTTTGTTGGACGCATATGCTTTGTAAGTCATATGGTTAGTATGTGTATTATCCCACATTCATGGGGAGTAATAGTTGTTAAGTCGGCTAGTTAGTATGTTGTATTATCCCACATTCATGGGGATTAATAGTTGTTTATATTAGACTTAGTATATAAGTACGTGTTGAGGCCAATGAATCCATCCATGAGTTATTTTGTATTGATCTTACTCAAAAGAGGTTTCCCCTCGAAGTGGCCTGTGATCAATAAAATATTTTATGTGCTCTTCTATTTTAGTTATATCATGCATTTTCATTTTTTATTAAAGGAGGTTCCTCACACATCAAAAAAAACTCAAGGATGGGCCAACATCATATATGGAAACATAATGAGCTAGGTGTATCAACATCCAACATGATCCTTCCTTTTGGAATTACAAGATCATGGACAATCCTTCCTTTTGAAATTACGATATTAAGTCCAATAAATATGTGGTTCTCAAATGATCCTTCCTTTTAGGATTACAGGATCAAGTATTTACAGAGCCATGAATATTGATCATAGCTGACACATACGTGCATAAGACAATCCTTCCTTTTGTAATTATGGGATCAAGTCCAAGAAACAACATATTAGACAATCATTCCTTTCAGAATTATGGGATGAAGTCCATCAACTAACATTCTAGATGATCCTTCCTTTTGGAATTACAAGATCAAGTCCATCAACCAACATTATAGATGATCCTTTCTTTTAGAATTATAGGATCAAGTCCATCAACCAACATTCTAGACAATCCTTCCTTTCAGAATTACATGATCAAGTCTAAAGATCAACATTTAATATGATCCCTCCTTTCAAAATTATAGAATCAATTCTAAGGAATCCAAATTTCCAAAATGAGCTACCTATTGTGATCAAGATACCATAGTATCATTAATACTGCTCCTCCTTTCAAGGGGCGTCCTTACAAGAAACACCAATATTGTCTCATAAGTGTTCAAACTTCACACAAGATAGAGGATTAGTCAACATATATGAAACCTTCTCATATGTGCTCACACATTGGAGCTTTATAACTCCCTTATGCACAATGTCACGAATTTAGAAATACCATATTTCTATGTTCTTCGTCTTATCATGTAACAAGGGGTTCTCTGTCATCGTCATGAAAATTTGGTTATTACATAGAATCACAATGACATCCATATTCAAATCAAATAGACCCGATAACAACTTCTGAAATCATATGGATTCACAATTGGTGGAACAAGATACAATATATTCCACTTCTGTAGTGTCGAGAGCAGCACTAGGCTAATTTTTGCTTATCCATGAGATCATGGCTAACCCTAGATTGAAACATCCACCTAAAGTGATATTTTTTTCTGAGACACTTCCTGCCCAATCTGAATTTGTATAACTATATACTCTGAAGTTGTGATCTCTAGTATAACTGAGACCATAGTCTACCGTACCTTTCAGGTACCTTATCACATGCTTTTCAACTACCAGGTGAACATGTCTGGGATCAACTAGATATTGACTCAAGGTTTTCACAACAAATCATATATTTGGCTGGGTATTCGTCAAATACATCAATGAACCAATAATCTATCTGTATAGTGTCACATCCACTAGCTCTGACGAATCATCAACCATCAACTTCATATTTGTATCCATGGATGTGGCCATGGATTTAAATTCCAATGTATCAAACCTTTTTAGGATTTCTAATGCATACTTCCCTTGGTTAAGGAATATTCCTTTTGGGCTCTACCATAATTCAAGACCTAGAAAATAGTGCATCAAGCCAAGATATTTCATCTGAATTATGCAACGAGCTTCATCTTACACTCTAATATTTTCTTCGCATTCCCTGTTAGGAATAAATCATCCATGTACAACAATAATATGACAATTTTATCATTCATAACCTTGAGGTAAAGGTTATGATCAACTTTACTTTTGGTGAATCCCAAGCTTTTCATAAAAATATCAATTCTTCCATACCAATATCTTGGAGCTTACTTCAACCCAGACATGCACTTCTTTAGCTTATAGACATGTCTCTTTCTGTATTCAACTTCAAAACCTTGTGGATGTTCTATGCACAATTCTTCTTTAATAACACCATTTAGAAAGGATGCTTACACATCCGAATGGTGTAACTTCCATTATGTCTTGGCTACAAGTGCCATGATGGTTCTAATAAAAGTGTATCATGCTACAAGATCAAATGTCTCTTCATAATCGATTCCTTAATTTTTGAGAGAATCCACAGGCCATAAATCTAGCTTTGTATTTCTCAATACTTTCATTAGTTGTATGTTTTATCTTGTATATCTATTTGGAATATACCACATTTTTCCCTTCTTGTTTGGGAACTACTTCCCACACATTATTCTTCATTATGGATTGGTATTCTTCTGTCATGAATTCTGCCCATTCTTTCTTTTGAAAAACTTCTTCAAAACCAATACTTTCATTGTCTACAAGGTCACGCATCAAATCCGCATAACTAGAAAATGGCTTTGGCTTCTTGCTCTATCTTGAGGAGCCTTCTATTGTACCATACCTCTCTTCATATTTATGAGCCCAAGATGACTTTATTTTGTGGGAGACATTCATGTGGGGAGGTTCTTGGGGATCCAACATATCATGTTTTTCCATAATATTTTCATCAGGAGAAGGTGCAACTTCTTTGATTAGTTTTACAACTAGGGGAGCTAAAACTTCTTCATATGTTTCTTCAAGTTGGAACTTTCTAGATTTCTTGATAACTGCATCTTCAGCAAAGGTTACATCCCTGTTAATTTCCATATGGTGGTAACCTGGTATAAAAATTTTGAAGGCATTGGAGACCTCATAGTATCCAATAAATATCCCTTTATTTTCAGAAGGATCCAACTTGGTTCTTTTCTCTTTTGGAATATGAACAAACAATGGAAAACCAAATATCTTGAGATTCCTTACTTCTTGTTTCTCTCCTGTGAACATATCTTCGAGGATTTTGAATCAAAGTGCACTATGGTATATTTTGTTTTGGACATATATTGTTATTCTTGTTGCTTAATCCCATAAGTTCATAGGAATATCTTGATCATGGATCATAGTCCTCACTTCTTCCATAATAGTTTATTCTTCCTTTCAGCAACACCATTATGCTGTGGATTATAGGGAGTGGTAAGTTCTCTCTTAATCCTAACATCTTTGCAAAAGTTTCCAAATTTATTTGAAGTATACTCTCCTCCATTATCTGACTTAAGTGTCTTGATATTTCTTTTTGAAAGGTTTTCTACCAAGGATTTGAATTCCTTTGAACTTTCCAAACACTTCATCTTATGATTTCAAAAAGTAAACCCAAGTCTTACAAGAGTAATCATCAATGAATGTTCCATAATATACATACCCACTTAAATATGTTGATGGTATTGGATCAAATACATATGAGTGAACAAGTTTGAATATTCCTTCATTCTTGGTGCCAGGTTTCAGGAATGGATTTTTTATGTTCTTTCCTTTTGCATATCCTTTACATACACGTTCAAAATCAATCTTTAGATCTGGTAAAATTGTTACTACCTTGCTCATATATGGTGAGGATTTGTAGTTTATGTGATAAATCCTTATATTCCATAGTTCATATAGAATCATAGTATCATGAATCAAGGCTGCTTTTGAGTGACCTTTCAGTTTATACTGGCCACCTTATTTTGTCCCAATAATAGATGCATCTTCTAGATATTTTTCATCTAGGACACATAAGAACTTCAGCATCTATAAAACACATTCTTCAATTTATTACTTTGCTAACTTCCTTGGAGGTTCTTATTATTTGTCTTCTTCTTCGGCTAAATGAGCATGATGCCTTTTATTATTCCTCCTCTTATATTCTTCTTTTCTTGTTTGGAAAATTTCTGGCAATGTGTCCCATCTTATCACAAAGGTAACATTAATAATGGGATAAGTCTTTCTACTTGTAATATCCCTTTTGATTCTTTTGAAAATTCTTAGGAGGATGAGACTTCTTATGGGTTTCCTTCCCGAAATGATTCTTTCCTCTTCTTCTTCTAGCATGAGAAACTAGAGAATGGTCATCATCACTAAGTAGTGCTTCTTGGTTTTCTACTCTATATTCCTCTTGAACACATTCTTCCCATAGGATTTCAAATTGTATAATTTCCATCCTTGGGAAAATTTTATGGATATAAGAATACCACAGTCTAGTAAGGCCATTGAGAGTGGTCATTACTAATTCATCTTCATCAATATTGTCTTCAATTTATTCTAGTTGTTCTTTGAATTGAGAAACCCATGTGAAATATTCTTGGATAGATTCACCCTTGCTCATCTTTGTACTTTTGAGCTGGGATCTCAAATTCATCTTCAGGTTGATGTTTCTTCCTTCATACATTCTTGTTAGGGAATCAAACATCTCCTTAGGTGTATCCTTGGAGGACACTCAAAGAATCAAGTGATCCTTTATAGAATCTGCTATGATCCTCTTGTCTCTAATCATGTCCTTCTTGTAATTTTCCTTTGCTTCATCTTCTTCGAGCTCTGACACAACTTCCTTGATAAAATTTGCAAGCTCATTCTATTCTATAATTAGTCTAATTCTATATTTCCTAGCACATAAGTTTTATGTTCCTTCCAACTTGTCATCAAGCTTAGTGCTTAGAGGCATCTTTTCCCGAAGAACAGAAAATGACAAAAAAATGAAATTTCTTAGAAATGAAAAATAAAATTACCAAATGATGTTCTTGATTAAGGAAAGTATGCTAGTATGTTTCTGAAGAATCCAAACTTTAACCCTTTAAACTAGAGTTGCAAAATTTTGGACTACAGTTGCTAGTTCTAATTCTGGATTTCTGATTTTCTAGTTTTTTTGGTTTTTTGGTTCCAAGTCAAACTAGGCTTTGAATTTTCAAAAGATCTGCCCAATGAAAAACTTTGATCGAGGTGCAAAAATATGCACCTAGGAGGGGTGAACTTCCCAATGTCACTTACACTCATAAATTCCTCTTGGGTAGGAAACCCTAATTTTCTTGTCATGATAAGGAGAGCAAGATTTTCCTAGTGAAAGCTTCTCTTTTTAGTCTTCCATTGATACCATGTTAAGCTTGTATGTTGCTACAAATTAGTTTATAACTTCAGGAAAATTTAATACGTTTTCACAATAACAACATAAGAGGATATTTGAAAGAAACATAATCACACTGTACACATCAATTTATCCTAGGAAACCCAAAAGGGAAAACCAAGAAAAACTTCCTCAATACAGATTACCAAAGTACAATTCCCAAAGAAAAGGGTCTCATAATAGAGAGATACCAAACCCTAACATAAGATCCAAAGACACCAAAAACAATTCTCCTACTCCTTCTCTTTCCTTCCTATTTCTCTCTCTTGCGTAATACATGAGTGACTGTGTGTGTACAAGTGAGCGAGGGTGCTTCCTTATTTATACTAATCACTTGACTGAAATTTTCCTAAATAGGCCAACCTATCAAATTGATAGGGATGACCTACCTAGGAAAACTCAAAATAATATTTATATTAATATTTTTGTGTACTATTGATCCTACTTACAATAGAGTATTTACCTCATGAATTTTACATGACCTTTTACATTAATGACATCTTCTGAAGGATGAATAATAATAATAATAATAATAATAATAATAATAATAATAATAATAATAATAATAATAATGTAAAGTAAAAGTAGAATATTTTTTGAAGTTACATTATTTCAACACATATAACCCACTACTTGGGGTAAGTACGCACTAAAATATATAGTGAAATGATACAACATGTAACCTTGAACCATTGAGCCTCTAGACATGATCTTTGTCTAATAAAGGACTTCAATGCTTTCAAGTGCCTCTCCACCAACTAAATTTACCTTATGTACATGGGTCCACGTATTCCAATATATTCCACTAGGTGTATGAGGTAGTGTTCCTATATATTGACAAAGGAAAGATGAAGACACTTTTGCATCTCACACATTAGTTGGGGAATTTGAATATTCCAATACCTAATATCTTCTTTATGTATTTATTTAGATGGAAACCACCTATAAGTGCAAATAAAATTGATGTGTCAACAATAAAATATATAACACAATCAAAGCAAGTATTAATGTTGTATACAATCAATAATTCAACCACAACTTTTTACATACCTCATGTACTTGTCGAGATCATAAATAGCCTTTGTCATGTTATTGTCAAAGCTACTAGGAAGAGATAGAGGTAGAAAATACTAAAACAAGGAGGAAACATGTATTACTAACAAATAAGGTACATGTTAGCACCTAAAACTACCATCCATTTGTTTTTTAATTTTCTTAAATGCTAATCAGTTATGGTAGAGCTTTTCAAGCTTCGTCATCTGCAAATTATGTCTGGTTATTTGCTTGATCTACTTTCTATGTGTGTCAGTAATTCTTGCTTGAGTTTTCTTTGTTATAATAAGTTGTTGATAAATGGAGTACTAAAATATGGCATAGTCTTATTATGAGCATATAACCTTGTTATGCATTGATTCATGTCTATATGTACTATAATGTATTGTAAATGATTACCAAATTTAAATGGAATCTAGATGCATGCCTTCACATGAATTAGAATCGTGAAGCATGTAATGTATTTCACTTTTCTTTGAGCTCAATTTCTCTTAATATGTCTTAAAGTGTTTATTGTGTTTTCCAAGGGTTTTAGAATAGAATTCTACAATGAACATAATAATGTAGTATATCTTGCATTGATCTTTAGTATCATATATACACATAAAAATGGTAAAGTAGTTCATTATGAACGTCAGGGGACAAAATATCTCAAGGCTTATCTTGAATTTGGAAGAATATTCAAAGAAGCAAGGTGGCTCACCTTTTGTGAAAGATTGCAATTTTATCTTGAGAAAAAAGGAACAAATTTTAATGTTAAATCAATTTACAATGGTAAAATTTTCATCCTCACTGTCATCATCAGAAACTAGAGTTGGAAACCTGTCAAGGAAGTTGGAAGAAGAAGAAGAAGGCATAATCGCCGAATCAGGCTCGCAGGCCAAAGATGGCACACCCGCCAAGTTAGGCTCGTAGGCAAAGAGATTTTCATCAAATTTAACATCTCTTCTAATGATTATATCATGTGAATGGGGCTGAAGAAGTCTATAACCTTTTACATCTTCAGAATATCCAACAAATATGCACTTTTCACTTTTAGGCTACAATGCTTTCCGTTTTTCATCCGGAATGTGAGCCCATGCTTCACAACCAAACACACAAAAGTGACTTACATCTGGTTTAATTTTACTCCATGCTTCTTTCGGTGTTATACCATGTTTGGGTACACAAGGACCTCCCAAAATACCGAACACCTTCAGATACTGCTTCACACAAATAGATCACAGATCAACACACCGATGTTTGTCACGTGGTTAAAACCCTCAAGAGGGAAACAGTCCATGGCCCCAGCCAAATAACTACTTGGAGCAATTTATTATGCAAAAGAAAGAAATTTACATGAGCTTCTCATAATTGATCAACTATCCAAGGACCCTCTATGCTCTTTAAATAGAGATCATAGACCAATCAGGTGTTAAGCCATGGATCAATGGTAGGTATGATCTAAGAGAAGTTGAACCGTCGGATCACTGTATGTCTAGAACATATCATGACTGTTGGATTAGAATATTTACAAATGCATACTAATGCATACTAAATAAACACACTTTCACCTAACAGATATATTACAAAATTTGATCTTAACTAACTCCTAAGTGTCTAAATATCCTAACAAAACAAAGAGGAAAAAAATGGTCTTTGAATCGAAAGAAACTAATATAGTACTGGCATAATTTGCATATTTGGACATGGAAAAACCATAACCTTCAGGTGGTCATTCTAGCAAGAAAAATGTGAATAAAATTCAAAAGGATAAGTAGGAAATAAAACAGTCATATCCATCCAAAAAACCTCATATTAGACCAACTAATAATTTGAGGTTGAAGGAAAAATCTATATTTGATCCTTCATTAAAGAAGAACGAGGTCATAAGTATTGATGATTATTCCCAAGATAAAACAAGTAATGAAAAAGGGTCAAAGCTACCAGACTCTAGATTTTAAGGTTGTGAAGAAGGGAAGAACTCCTCAAATTAATAAGTTGAAGAAAACGTGGACATTAGAACCTTAGGTGGTTGAATCAAATAAAGAAATTGTAGAACCAGAATCACATAGTCCTCAAGTATCAGATATTCTAGAACCAATTATGGTGGACATGTATCTTCTAGAAAGGGAAAGAATATACTTAACTTACCCTATTGTGATAGTGACGAATAATAATTTTAAAGAAAGGATCATGGTAGGAAAGTAGAGATACATGAACATGTTATTGTGCATCAATCACATAGTAAGAATCCTAATATAAGAAAGACATTCCAAATAAAATTATAAGTGTCTAAAGGTCTGGTAAAAAATCTATAGAAAGAGGGTGAAAACGAAAAAGGCTAGCAAATGATCAATTTAGATTTATTAGCAAAGGTGTTCTTACAAGTGTAGCAGGGAACATTCTCAATTTTGAAGATCAAAGCACAAGAAGATGTTTTTGGAGACTTTCCAAGAATGCTACTTAATTTTTGGGCCTACTATGATTATCTAGGATTTTTTATAGAAATAATCCACCTTAGTGCCATGGCTTTACACCTAGGAGGAATTTATTTTTTTCTTGTACTTATGTTATATGATCCTACTTAGGCTATACTGATCAATCTTGGTCTATTCATTAACTCACAGTTGAGGCACTCTACTTTGATCATCCTGACATTTGAGGCACTCTATTTTGATCATCCTGAAAACCTAGGCTCCCTCATTGATTACAAACCACTATATGTTTGACTATTGGCGCTAGTGTGTGAATGTGGTTGTTTTGTGGTCTTCTTGGGAATTTATTGGATCCTAAAGACTCTCCCACTCACACATGTGTTCACCCATGCCTAGAATTCTTGCATTTATGATCCAACATGCCTCCATACATGTTCACACTTGCAGTTGTAACTGTTTGGTATGATTTGGGAGCCCATTGGTCAACCTAGGGGGGTTTGGGGTTTGAAGGATGCAGCCTGCAAGAGGACGCAGAGCCATTAGCCTGTTTCTTGCTCCCTGTTACTATCTTGCCACTATTTTCTCATGCCATTTGACTATTGTATTTCCCTGTTTCTTTATGTTTCTTCTTGACTATTTTGTTTTGTGGCCTGTTTACAAACTTTTCCATGGATGACTCTTTTAGCTAGAGCCAACGACTGGAGTCCCTCCTCATTAGCTGAGGATTAGTACCAACCAGTTTAATCAAGTGGGAATTTTACATAGCATTTGGCTTTGGCTCAATCCATGAAAGGTTTGTTTTTTTTTGCTATTTCAGTGTTTCTACCACCTTTTTCCTGTGTATGTGATGATTGAGCCCCAGCCGTTCTTTTAGATTTCATCTGTTCTGGCATTTTACGATTGAGGGCATCTGTACCCTTTATTGTATCTATCTTCTCTTTCTGATGTCCTTCGTCACCTTTAGGGTCGTGGGTTATAATTAATGTTGATTTTTTCACCATATAATGTTTCGTTGGTGACTTGAACCCTGATATTTCAGTTTGTGGGGTTTGCATACTTTTGGGTCGTGGGTTAAGATTTAGTATTGATTTTGCTCCATATGATATTTTGGTGATTTGTACCCTGTATGCGAACTGGGGGGTTTGAACCCTAATCATTCTTTTTCAAGGGGTTATGGGTTTCGAATGTTCTATTCTAGGGTCAGAGGTCAGGAAAACATCTTTTGGGGAATTTGGATCTATCCTTATGTCGGAGAATTTTGATGGGTCACCTGACCCATCAATTGACCTAGCAGCAGCTCGATTTCATCGGCGTCGAAAGGAAAAGGCCCACAAAGTCTTGGATGGAAAATTACGTTTCGTGGTCAGACGTGATATTTTCCTGGACAGGGTTGAAGCGTTATGTGCTCTGGATTTGGTTGGCCATCTTGAATATGCCTCCATGGACAAAAAAGACTGGTTCAGTTGGGTGACTGAAAACTGGAAACCCTTCCTCTCCTATGTACCAGCAATCAGCCTTCTTGTACGGGGCTGGATAGTGTTCGTCTTCCTTGAGGATGACCACGCCACTCAGGTTTTGAAGAGACTTTGGAGGGTTGGAAAAGGATCGTTGGTTTTAGAACGTTGGCATGCTAACTTTGATCCTGCAAGAGAAAGGATTAGGAAAAGGCACTTGTGGACATTACTTCCAGGCCTCCCCTTTCCACTTTGGAACCGCTCTCTGCTTGAAGGTGTGGGGAACACCATTGGTCGTTTCGTGGCGCTCGAAGAGGACTTTATGAACTCCTATGACAAGAGACTGGCTCAAATATTAGTGGAAATAGATATTTCACGGGGTTTACCAGTGGATGTTGAAATTATATGTAAAGAATGACTGTTCATCCAGCGATTGGATTATCAAGGAATTCCCTTTAGATGTAGCATCTGCCGGGATACAGGTCATCTTCGCCGGCATTGCACATCTTTTTGTAAAGTCTCCTCCCATCCTGATAGTCGATCTCCATCTGCTAAATCTATAAATAATAAGGTATGTACTCCAGTTTCTCCTTTCCCATCTGTTGAGCAACTTAACAATGCGTGTTCTCTTTTTGATGACGCTACATACCAGGATTTGGCTTATATGGATTCTGTAGGTGTTAAAAGAAATTCTTTAGCTATCAACGAGGTCCCTAAAACACTATTTTATTTGTCTCCATCTAATGACTCCCCTCAACTTAATCCTGCAATTCCCTTAGTTGAGATTCCTCCTACTTCTGTTTTAAACTCTTCCCCTTCTTACCATGAGGCTGAAAGGAACTCTCCTTCGCAGTGTCTTGTTACTACGTCTTCTGTGAACATTTTTTCCCATTTTGAAACTTTACCTGAGGATATCCCTAGAATAGCCCCCCCTCTTCAGACTGTGGAAGAGTTTACAAACACCAGCAAATAGGAGGTTGCTCACCCTTCTCCCCTATTTTCTGAAACCAATTTTCCTCCACTTGTAAAGGCGGGTCCCACCCCAATTTCCCCACTCAGTCCGGTCAATTCACCATCTTTTTCTGACCCATCCTTACAAAAATCCCTGAACATCTTTTCAGATAGGACCCCCCCTATCCCCCTCAGTTCTGCCTCTCGACTCCATTAGATTCGAAAATGTTACAATTAGAAAAAAGAAATCTAAAAAGCCCTCCAAGGATATAGTGGATACTTTGCATGCTCCTTATATTCCTTTATCAACAAGACTCAAAGATGAGGATATTCAACCTTCCTCTCCTCTCCCAAGGGTACTTAGAGCACAGATCCCTTTTCAGATTGACCCCTAATGTGTTTTCTCACTTTGAATGTTAGAGGCTTGGGAGGCTTAGCCAAGCAAAAAAGCCTTCATCATTTGATTTCCTCGCTCTCTCCTGATGTGATTCTTCTACAAGAAACCATGACTAGTATTTACCTTGCTATGTTTGCTTTCTCCAAACTCTGTCCAAGATGGGAATTCTATGCCATTAAGGCTAAAGGTCTCTCTAGAGGGATTCTCTCTGGTTGGAATCCTAAACTACTAAAATGTAAGGCCTTCCACACTGCAGCTGGTATCCTTCTAAAAGCTTCCATTAGAAGCTCTCCATTAGAGCTGTCTATCCTAAATTGTTATGGTCCATATATTAATAGAGACTCCTTCTGGAATGCTGCAGCCGCTGGTGGAATTCTCTCTCTTCCCAAACTCATTCTAGATGGTGATTTAAACTTTACTTTAAATGCTTCTGAGATTTGGGGGTCGAAAGCACATTTGGATCCTTTGGGTCCTTTCTTCTCCAAGCTTTTCTCAGACCATCATCTGGTGGATGTGGCTCCCACCTGTGCAGGTCCTACTTGGAGGAATGGTAGGATGGGGGAAGAGGGTATTTCCAAAATATTAGATCATTATTTTTTATCTGGCCATCTTGTAAATTCTCTCCCAAGATACAGAGTTTGGACCCATAGATGTGGTTTATCAGACCATTTCCCGGTCATCCTTGATTGGCACGAACATCAGACCGATTGTGCATTTCCCTTTAAATTTAATCAATCCTGGTTATCAAATGAAGAATTTAAAAAAATGATAAGAGCTGAATGGCCACTTATCCTCTCTGATAACCCTATGGATCCCATGTATGACCTCTCTTATAAGCTCCGGATCTTAAAAGTAAAAGTTAAATATTGGACTAAAATTGAAACCAAAAAGATGCAGGATAAATCTGTCCTATTGGAAGAGGAGATAAACACCCTTCTTTCTTCCTCTGTTTCTGCATTATTGTCTGATGAACAATAGCTTAGACTCTATTCTCTAAAGGATGAACTCAAAAAGGTGATTGATCATGAACTTTATTCTGCAAGACTTAAAAGTTGGATCACTTGGGCTTCAAATGGGGATGCAAATACAAAGTTTTTTCATGCAGTGGCCTCTGCCCGAAAAAAACATAATGCGATTTGGATTTTACAAAATGAAAGTGGTGATTGGGTCTCGGATGATCCAAATATCAAATCACTTGGTATCCTTCATTTCAGGAAAATTTTTGAAGATGATAATTTGTCCACCATATCTGCTCAACTCAAAATTATTCGATTATTCCCTTCCTTTATTGAGCCTGATGAGAAATAGGTTTTTTCGAGTGCTGTCAATATCTCTGAAGTTGAAAGAGCCCTTAAATCCTTTAAAAAAGATAAGGCCCTAGGCCCGAATGGCTGGCCTGTTGAATTTTACTTGACTTTTTTTTACCTTTTGGGCCCTCACCTTGTTAAGATGTTTGAATCATCCAGGATTCTTGGCAGAGTGTCTCCAGCTATCAATTATACCTTTCTCACTCTTATTCCTAAGGTTGATAGGCCTGTTAACTTTGCAGACTTCCGCCCTATTTCAGTTTGTAACCTTTGTTATAAACTGATCTCAAAAATTGCTGCCATGAGACTTAAGCCTTTCTTAGGTAATGCCATTTCTCCTCAGTAGTTCGGTTTCCTTAAAAATTGCCAGATCCTTGATCCCATAGGGATCACTCAAGAAGTTTCACATACTGTAAAATCCCGGAAAAGGAATGCTCTTATTTTGAAACTAGACTTGTCTAAAGCATTTGATAGGGTTAACTGGTCATTTGTTCGACTTATCCTTTTACAAATTGGAGTTCCTTTGGTTGGTGTGAATTGGATTTTGGGATGTATCTCTTCAGTTCAATTTGCAGTTCTTGTTAATGGCTCCCCTTCTTCCTTTTTCCCTGCCTCTCGGGGAATCAGAAAAGGATGTCCATTATCACCTCTGTTGTTTATCTTGGTTATAGAAGGCCTCAGTCTTCTAATTGAGGAGGCTAAAAGACAGGGTAAGATAAAAGGAATAAAAATCTCGGCTCGTCTCTCTCTCACACATTTATTGTTTGTGGATGACGTGATTTTATTTGGGTTTGGCTCTCTTGAGGAATGGAGGGATTTCAAGGATATTCTAGATATTTTTTGTGAAGCCTCTGGTATGAGTATAAATATTAATAAATCCAGCTTCCTTCATAATGATCTGGATGAGGATATCCTCCGAAATATAGCTGGTCACATTCCTTACAGATTTGATTCTCTGACTAAAGGTTTTGTTTATCTTGGATGCTATCTGAAGCCTTCAGGTTATCAGATAAAAGATTGGTATTGGCTGGTCACCAAATTTGAAAAAAGGATTTCCCATTGGACAAATCGATTGCTATCTATTGGAGGCCGACTTGTTCTTATTCGATCAGTCCTTTTGAGTATCCCTGTTTACTGGTTGTCCCTTTTTCCAATTCCTACTTCCATTCTTGACAGACTTAGAAAAATTATCTTTTCCTTTCTTTGGGGATCCTCTGCAAATAAAATAAAATTTCATCTCATGGATTGGAAATCGCTGGCTCGACCGATTTCTCAAGGGGGTTGGGGGATTAAACATTTACCTAGTTTCAGTCTTTCTTTGAGAATGAAAACTTTCTAGCTGGTGCTAAATAGTTTCGGCATCTGGAACAAGCTTATCTTAGTCAAATATTTGAAAAACAGACCTGCCCATATTTGGTTAAGAGAAAACAGATTTGTAGTAGGAAATGTCTCTATTTTATGGAGAGGATTTGTTGATACTTTGCCGTGGATTGGTAAAGGACTAATCTGGAATGTTGGTAATGGCTCTTCTATTCAGATTGGTGCGGATCCTGTGGTAGGATTAGGCTCAAATTACATTCTGCCAGTTGATTTGTGGGAGTATCTGGAAGATTATGGCATTGTTACATTAGATCATGCCACAAATCTTACCCCTTCGGCCACTTCTTACTAGTTCATGGCGGTTGATCTAGACCTTTGTAATGAATGGAAACTTCTTTGGGATCGTTATACTCGGGGTCTGGAATATGGCAGAATTTATTTATCAGACCAACAAGATTCTCTTCTCTGGACTCCTTTTAATTATGTTGGCTCTTTATCGGCTGCTAAAGGATATGATTGCATCTCTCAAAGTTGTTTTGATTCTCCAGATCCTTCGATGGAATTCCTATGGCACCAACGTATTCCTTTGAAAATTATTTGTTTTACTTGGCTTATGGCAAGAGGACATATATTAACATGGGATCAACTTCAGAAAAAGGGCTTTCAGGGGCCAGGTAGATGCATTCTATGTGAAAATAATTCGAAAGATATTACACATCTCTTTTTATCTTTCCCTACCAGTGCGAGCATCTTAACTTACTTTGCTACACAATATGGTTTTGTCTTCCCCATCCACGATTATGTTTACTCTCTTCTGATTCAGTGGTATAGCTCTTATTTGCACAAGGCTGCCTTTAGATATCTACCTATTTTTATTTTTTGGAATATATGGATCCTTCGTAATAAGTGCATCTTTGAAAATTGGAAACCTACCATACCAGTTTTAATTTCCAGAATAGAAGGTCTTTTAAGCACTCACCCTGCGCCTACTAAATCCTTAAAAGTCCAAAAAATTGGTCCTAAATCTATGTTAGCCTTTCCTTGTGGTTATTTCGATGGGGCTGCAGCAAACAATATTGGTGGATCTGGTTTTGTTATCTATTTAAATTAGCATCACTATTTCTGTTTTTCCATTGGTTGTGGTCATGGTACAAATACTAGAGCAGAATTATTGGTTTCTTGGGCTGTTCTTAGAGTTAGCCAGATGATGGGTATCCCAATTCATTTGATATTTGGAGATTCACTAGTTATAATTTCTTGGATCAATCGATCGTCGGCACTTGATGTTCCTTCTCTGATGCATTGGTGCAAAGATATAATAAATATGCTTCATTTGGCCCCTTAGGTGATCTTCAAGCACATTTTTCGGGAGCATAACTCATTGGCAGATGGACTCTCAAAGAAGGCCCTGAATTTGGATATGGGCCATGATTTCTTCTATGAAAATCTGGATGGTATGGTCATAAATGATGGCCATTTTGTTCTTTTTTAGTTGCTGGGTCTTTTCAGCCTTTTTGACCATCAGCATAATATGCATATATTTTGATTATGTCATGGTTAGAGTCCTCTCTGCTAGCAAGTATTGCTTCGGATTATTTGATTGTTGATCACCTTCGATTTCTTTCAGCATTTCTAACCTGTTAATGCAGGGATGATGAGTAAAGTCTGCTATGATCAGAATTTAGTCTTCTTTTTGCCTTGGATGTTGTAGTATACTTGATTACTTTCTGCCATTCTTGTGATGCACTGACTGCTGATTGCTGATTTGCTCAGTCATTGATGCTATGTAAAAGATGTCTTTTGATTCTATTGAATAACAAAGACTGGTATTTTTTCTTCTGAAAAAACCTAGGGGGGTTTAGGGGTCAAATCCTAGCCTAAAACTTGTATGCATCTAGATGGCCTCCAAGGGATCACAAATTTCCCCTATAATAAGTATGTACCATACATATCTACAAGCTATACACTAATAGAAAGATCAATTATTGGCACCATCTATGTGTGTTATTTTGTTCTCTTTTAATGTTCTCTTGCATACTTTGTGAATAAATTAGATTGTGAATATTTATATATCTCATATATCTCACAGTGAATCAATTCTCACATGGTATCAAAGCTTTGTGGATCTAAAAATCAAAACTAATACTGTTTGAGTTGTTGTCTAGGGCACTTTCCAGAAAATTTTAGTGTTTACATTGCGCGTACAATAGTGTTTCTGTCACATAGTGCACAAGCATAATGGAGCAGAATCGTGTACTGTTGAACCCATTCAACTATTTTGAATGGAAGTATGAAATGGTGATCTAGATGAGGAGGAAAGGCCTGCATAGAGTTAATATGGTGACTGAGACTGAGCCCAACTTTGATGTGGAGAAATCAAAGTACTTCAACATAATTGATGAGGAATTTGGTATGATTTGTCTCAACACTCCAAAGCTA
The DNA here is from genome assembly GCA_001517045.1 of Pseudotsuga menziesii. Lineage (NCBI taxonomy): Eukaryota > Viridiplantae > Streptophyta > Pinopsida > Pinales > Pinaceae > Pseudotsuga > Pseudotsuga menziesii. The sequence goes on from LPNX010685063.1 coordinate 108,514, forward strand.
TAATCTCTTCCATGTAGATAGTATTGGCACACCTAATTATGTTTGGCTCAATTTTGAGTCACTATTTGGGAATATTGATGAGATAGAGGTCATCCGCTCGAAAATGAGTTAATCTCACCAAATCCAGCTCACTATGAGACAATCCAAGAATTATTCACCAAGTTCAAAGCGTTGGAGCTTCAAATAAAATAGTGTGGCATAGAGAAGAAATATGATCATATTATATTGTATATCCTTTCTAATCTAGGGCCTTAGTATTCTTTGTTTGTTTCAACATTCCACTCAAGCAAGCTCACAGCTAGAAATTGGAGGATGCATGCGCTAGCCAACTTCATGGAGTCATGGACTCGAGAGAAAGACAATATAGTGAAAATGGGTACTGTCAAATCCATCAAGGATCAAGCCCTTACTGATGGTATGTCAAATAAATCCAAATGAAAGGAGAAATTCAAGTATTTGAGGCTACAAAGAGAGAAAGAGAAGAAGTATTCAGATACAAAAAGATCCAGTTCAACTAATGAGGATTCAAGATACAAGATGATGAAGAAAAAGAGAGAGAGAGACCCACAAGTGGTTATTGAAAAGTTTAAAATCATGAAATATATTTCTTTAGAAATAATAAGGACATCATGACCAATCTCCTTGAGGAGAACGATATTGGTGTTCCATATTTTGCAAGAAGATGGAGCACAAGCAAGAAGATGGTAATCCTGTGCATGATTTGTGTGCATCTGAGAAACCCATTACTCATATATATATTTCATATGTATCTATTTCTGATATACAATATTATATATCATAATCTGAAACCTCCATCCCTTCCTTGGAAGAAACCCCAACCAGTTCACCAAAGTTTCCTCCAGAAATTAGTCATTTTCTACTAGTTCCTGATGTGTCTTCTGAAAGCTCTTTCCCACTTCATTCATATAATTCCTATTCTGATTATGAAGGTGATATAAATACTATGATATTCATATACTCATTTTACCAACCATTTCATTCCCAAAAGACTCGACAAACCTCAAGTTCACTAGTTGGAAAATATCAAAATTGCCTAGTTTCTAATACCATGTCACTTATGTATGTTGATTTTATGTATTGTATGTCATTCACTGGTTCGAAATAAATGGAATTTTCCTTCATGGGACTGATTTTCCTTATGTCTAGACTTGATCTTACCAACCATGGTTCAAGTTTCAAATCTCCAGACCCTCTAGGTTCGCTCAACTATTAGTGTGATCTAGTTGCTCACTCTTCTCCCACTATGGACCCGTTCTCTCATGGAGACACCATACCTATGATATTTTCTGCTATATATTACATATAATATGATATTTCAAATACTCATGATATTTGTTAAAGAGTTATGAAGGTAATTCATTAAATTGGGAAGAATATTCATGGTTTTGATTTTGATATGGCAGCTACACATGAGGAATATTTTGTTGAATCTTTTGATGTTATTTGAGAAAGAGTTTGCAGAGATATAGTTTACATGATTGATTATGCTTATACATAAGAGTATTCGTTTAGAAAAATACATTCTTATAATTCTCCTCCATCAGAAAATGATGACCATCAAAAGGCCTCTCCACATTGATCTTTGTCTACAAAACATTGATGCATTGATGCATGATCTTTGCATCCATGACATATTCACCAATTCCATCACCAAGAATTTGTTATTTTAGCTCATTAAAGTGAATAAGAGGGCTTGTTGAAGAAATTTTTTATCATCTTTGTCATTTCCATTCTTGAAGGAGAATTTTCCCCATGAGGTTTTGCCTCTTTCCTCATTTTACATGGACGAATAAAATTTTTGTTGTAAAATGTGACTTCATCCTTAGTTGCCAAGGCCTCAATAAAAATTTGGTATGATTTTTACTAATTTAGGATTAAGGGGGGGGTGTTAGATAAATAATACACTTAGTACCATGGTATTAAACCTAGGCAGAATTTTCATTTGTCTTGTGCTTATGTTATATGATCCTACTTAGGTTATATTGATTAATCTTGGTCTACTAAGTGATTTCTGGCTCATTAAATCATAGTTGAGGAACTCAAATTTGATCATGATGACAATCTAGGTGCTCTATTTTTATCATCATAACAACCCAGTTTCACTCTTTGATTACAGACCACTATATGTTTGACTAGGGGCACCAGTGTGTGAATGTTGTTGTTTTGTGGTGTTTTGGGAATTTATTTGCTCCTAGATACTCTCCCACTCAAACATGTTTTCACCCATGCCTATAATTCCTGCATTTATTATCCAACATGCCTCCATACATGTTCACACTTTCATTTCTGACTGTTTGGTATGGTTTGGGAGCCTATTGGTCAACCTACGAGGGTTTAGGGGTCAAATCCTAGCCTGGCACTTGTATGCATCTAGATGGACTCCAAGGGATCACAAATTTTCCCCATTGTATTATAAGTATGTACCATACATATCTAAAAGTTGTACACTGATATAAACATCCGTTATTGGCACCATCTATGTGTGTTATTTTGTTCTCTTTTATTTTTCTCTTCCATATTTTGTGAATAACTTAGATTGTATATATTGCTCTATCTCCTAGATCTCACTATGAAGAAATTTTCAAAGTAATTTTGGTAATAAAAGGTTCCACTAGAGGAGTAATGCAAATTAGGGTGTAAGTAAAATGACAACTAAAGGAAATACAAAAAATATGTAGTGTTTTGTATACAACAAAATGTTGATTTTTCTATAGAATTTCTTGTAACTTAGTTTTTTGGTATGTCTGAAGGATTTTGAGTTTCTATGTAATTCTTGAGTATTGAAACTCTAAGATGACACACTAGTTAAAAAAATTCATGTTGATAAACATTAGTTATATGTTTAGATCTCGATCAAGGGTTGAATATAGGGTTAGTCAAAGTGTCCCTAATATATTGGATCTAGAATCGAAATGGATATTTTATGATGTTAGTTATAAAATATATATTTATCAATGTAATGTTTTTCTATTCCTTCAGTGAGAGTTTATCCATTATTTTTGGATCTAAGATCTAGATTTAATGAATATTTTGTGTCTATACTAGAAAGGGAAGGAAAACAAGACAAGGAGTTTGAATAGGAGAGGCCATACAGGGTCTGTGCAAACAATTTATTAATATCAACAACACATTCATGCTTAGATATCAAGTGTTGTGTGATTTATGCTTTGTATATTTTATGCTCTCTTTATTCCTTCTTTTTGAATATTGAAATGATTCATACAATACATTAAATTCCATTCTAGTTACAAATCTGAAGCAATAATAATATGTTGTGCATCACCAATAAGTTGTGATCTATATTCAAGTATAAAATTATGAATCAAAGAATTGTTTTAATTATGAATATCTTCTTTGTGGGTGCGTGAATTAAACATGTTAAACTAATAGCATCATGAGTCATTCTCCAAGCCAATTTTGGGTGTCAGGATTGGGCCTCATGTGTTAAGGTAGGGAGCCTAAGTTGGACTCAGAAACTTGGAGTAAATTTTGTAGTTGGGCAGAAGAATGACTAAGTATTTTATGTAAAAGGTTAATCCTCATGTGTTGAGATGAATTATTTTATATGTCAAAAGTGATGATGTCATACAATATTCATGGAAAATGCTAAGGACTTGTGTCTCAAGTAGGATACTCATGTGTTGAGGTGGACCTCCAGTGTATAGGTGATGTTTTACATGTCAAAGCATTAACGTTGTGTGATGTATTACTAACCTTGATCACTAGGCTATTAAGTATCATATAGAGTATTCCCACCTTTAGAGTGAATTGCTTTAGCATATGATCACTTTGAATGAGATTAATGTAATATGATCACAACATATGACAAATATTCTTAGTATAATTTGATATGATAGATAAATTAATGTTAGAATATATTGACCATGCATAGAAGATAAGAGATAAATATAAAATTCATAGAGAACAAAGAGAATTATAAATTGCTCATGAGAATACTTCAGTTGATTAAGGTGAACTCAATTTGTTAATATTTAGTTCAATTAACAATGTACGCCTCAGTTAATTAAAGGAGAACCCGCAATGGTCACTTAAATAAATCAATCAACATGATTTCAATTAAAGAACACTTAACTAAACTGTTAATAAGAAGATCTAGTTAATTAAATATTTTTGCATGATGACACTTTAGTTAAAATAAAAGATGACACATTATTTAAGCTAAAATATGAAACTTAAGTTAAAATATGGCACTTGAGTTACAACACTTGCATTATGACACTCCAATTAGCATCCTAACTAAGTGGTCCTACATCCAGTTGGAAGGTGAGCTCATATTGAAGTCAGTAGAGCATGATTTAATGTCAAACCTGAAAGGAAATGTGCATTGTGTATGCAGGATTGAAGATGCTGAGGTGCAGATAAATTCTCCAAGAAGAGAATTCACTACAATTTTCATGGGAGCCTGATTTTCCATGAATTGATTCACCACTTCTTGCATGAGACTTATTTTTCCAAGTTATAAATCTGTTGGAAACATTGAAAAGTTCATTTGGTTGATCTCTCTTCTCTATTTCTCAGTATCTACACCTTGGGTATTTATTCTCTCTGATCTTGCACTTGGGGTGCCGAAATCAATCTGCCATTGTAAAAGACATTCTCTTGTATCTAGCTTTATTATACTGAGAAGATTTGTTGGGTTTTTTCATCCATGTTGTTTTGATCGTTTTCCTTAGGGTACATCTTGTGTTATGCTTGATTTTTGATGTTTATGAATGGTTCATTGATTTCAAGTATTCATATTTTCGTATTTAAAGAATCAAATATCAAATCTCAACCAAAATTCAACAAAACAGACTGTTGATTTATGTATTCACATTTTCTTTTAATTATTCCTTATGTTGTTGACCAATATCTATCTTAGTAAGTATATTTCCTATGAAACTATGATGTATTATTGATTGAACTCAATGCATTCACTATATTTGAGCCCAAATTATTTAACCTACATGACCTACCTAGTTACCAATACTTTAAATCTAAACTAGGGTATTTTTTAAGTATTCTAATATTATACTTAAGTATAGTATTCTAGGCAATTCTTTTGGAGTGAAAAAAACATGTTTATAGATAGGTGGGCTAATATTAAATATGAAACATAAAATTAACACTAAAATTTGTAAATTTTGGCGAATATTATGATAAAAAAACGTATTTTATGTAAATATAGGCAATATTAGACACTAAAAATTATCAAATAGAGAATTTATTTTTTGAAAAAAACCCAAAAAATAGCCAATTGGCAAAATTTTGCCCCTAAAAATTACCCTAATCTAAACCATTGCAAAAAATGAGGTGCCCTATCTTTACATCATTGTAGTCTAATTAGACTTTAGGGATAATAGTATATATAATAACATATAATTAAAATAGAGATAAACATGAATTACTAACAAATAATGTGTATACCATAATATAACAAAGGCTTAAAAATTGAACCTTGATAAATGTATGCCAATCATGAGTCTTATCCCCACTGAAATCGCCTTTCTTTATTAATAGAATAGTAATGTTTGAATCAAAACCAGTGGGAAATTTTTATCTTCCATACAACGTATTTTACAACAACGATATCTTTCTCTATTAATAACCATGGAAGAATAGTGGAATTTATACTACCATCACAATGAGACAAATGTTGTAATGAGTTGCATTTATGAATGTCACTAATTATTTTAGTAAATTTTTCCTTGTTATTCCTCCCATCTATAATTTTCCACGATCACTCCGTGACATTATTTCCAATATGCATTGTGTCAAATAAATCAACTACTTGTAGGTGCTCATAATATAACATCCGACTGAATTGGGTATAGTATCATTTTAAACCACATGGAAGCTGACAATGATGACCTTTGAGAAGTATCAACAAAATATTAGTTATTATTAATGAAGGTAAGTATGGAAATATTATAAAAATCAATACAAGTGACAAAGAACAAAGTAACTACAAACAATTACTTACCCTGGATCCTCTCAAAGGCATTTTTTCATAGTTGAGGCGCCATCCTTCATGGTTTTTTCACACTCTCTACCATCCCATTGAAATCATTTTTTTGGTACCTCGATACCTATGGTCTTTATGGAGAAAATTCCTAAACTCATTGAGCACCTCCTTTTATAAACATCTTGAACATCTAAAAAATGTTCTAGGACCACATATTGGAAAACCATATTTTCCCTTTGTTTGAATCCCTACAAGTTATGGAACAATGTCAATATATAATTCCATAAATGAAGAATAAGGTCAATAATAAATTATGCATACAGATACATGGGATAACTACATAGTACAAAAATTCTAATATTGGGTGCATCATGAATTGTCCATGTAAGTATTCCATGGAACTGAAATTACTTTTGGCCTATAGGTTTCGAGATGTCATACATAATGATGTCGGCCCATAATTTTAAAATTTCATGTATAAGAGGCTCATGATATACATCCATATCTTTATCTTGGTGCTTACCTAGTAGTTATTTCAAAATTAACATACAATATTATTAATAAGTTCTTGTACATGCAATAATGAAAAAAATGATCGCGTATATTAATGCGTTAACACTCTTTTAAAAAAGTACCTGGAACTATTAATGGCAGAATTACGTGCTCCAGTTTTATTGTCATCCACGGAGGAAGGTTAATTTTTATAACAAAAAATTTCCAAATTGAGTAATTGGTTTTGATCTCTCCAAATGGACTGAAACCATCGACTTCCATTGAAAGTATAACATTACATGGTTATTCTTTAAAAATTATCCATCTTTCCTTAATTTCTTTGAATGTAGAACCATCTCCAGGAATTCACATGACACCATCTTCAATTATTTTTTGTGCATGTAAATCCATAAATTATGCAATGTTTTTACATCTAAACAATCATTCAAAACATGGAATTATGGAGATATCAAAAAAAAATTTGTGCAACACCTTATATGTTACCTTATCAATATGATATCTACTAAATCCACATTCAAGGCACTCACTTTTTTATTAATGTTATCCATAACATATAATATGATCATTAGGAGATGCATCAATTATGTTATACTCCATTCATAAATATTTCATAATGACACATTTCTCTGTTTGTGCAGGGTAAACTATTTGACACTAGTAGAAGAGTATCACCTAACAATCTAAAAAACCAAATAAATCAATGAAAAAATTGGAATTCTTGGTGGCATGTATACTAATTGAATGATGAATAAGAAATAAGCAATTCTAATTACATATAAATAAATATTGCATACCTTAACAACAACATCATTCCTATGTTTGACATACCATTAATTACCTTCAAGTTGACTAGAAACCAAACATTAGAGATAAGACTAGTCTTTGAATCTTTGTATAAGGATTTATCAATAAGAGGTACATCATGAATAATTTCAAACATCTCATCCAAAATTCTATTCTAATATGTGGCAACAAATGTGTAATGGATCAACCTATTTATTCCTACATTATCAACAATATTTTAGTCATCGTTTTCCCTTGTATCAACCTCAATGTCGTCATCTTAATCACAATCTCTAGTAGGAATTGTAGTGTGAGTATTTCCAAGTACTGGTAGTCCCATCTGTGTAATAATTATTAAAAAATGTATCTAACTAGTATCAAAATAGACATAACTATTATTATTATTAAAAAAAAAACATGGTTTTGATATCTTACCAAGGGGATAAGTTCTTCCACTTTCGAAGAGCCCAAAATTCCAGCAATGTTTCCTACTTGTTTCCTTGACAACTCTTTTTCTATTCATACCTTTGCATTGCATACATGGGAACCAAAGTTTTATATCACCGATTATATATTGTACATCAAAGTATTCATTCTGAACACATTTATTATCATGGTTTATTTTGTCACCTAATACAGAATCAACTACCTCCCACATTTCAACAACTCGTTTAGCTCTACTTGATATTTGGAGGACATGGTTTTCTGACATTGTTTTGTATCTCAATAAAATACATTATTAAACCATTAGTATAGTAATGAGATAGAGAGATAAATTATTCATCCAATCAAAATAAATTAATCCAAGGGATAATCTCATTAGTTAACCATTTCTTTACCTATAATCAAAGATCTCCTCCCTCTGAAACCCTTCTGAAATTATTCCTTTCTTTTTCCGAATATGTTTTAAGTTTCACAAAAATGATCCCAGGGAAACTTGAATATATATAAATCAATATCCATATGATAAAAATAATATAATTCATTGATTGAATTGAAATAAATTAATTTGAGGGATAATATCATTACTCGACAAGAAATTTTACATGTAATCAAAGTTCTACTCCCTTTGAAATACTTCTGAAATTATTATTTTCTTATGTACAAATACCTTTTAATTCTCACAGAAATGCATAAATACAATTGGTGATACATCCCTTAAGGGACTCCCTAGAACGCCTCTTAAGAGTGTTAGTTTTTCAACACTAAGCTAGCATATCATTAGGATCTTTAAACTGAGAGAACAACAAGCACAACAATCAAACACAAGAGATAATGAACACAGTGGTTTTCCTCAGGGAAACCATAAATGGAGAAAACCCAGCAACTTCCTCTGAGATAGAATCAGCACCAAAGTGAAACCCAAAAACAGTAAGATAATCTCCCGACAGCAATAAGCTCTTTCCTCTTGCCCCATTGTCTTTCTCTTCCTCAACTATGCACTACACTTGAGTGTGTATGAGATGTGTGCTAAATAGAGAGTCCAGATCTCTATTTATACTAATTCCAACATGACTAAAACCCTACTAGGGCTGAACTCACTAGGAGAGTCTAATAACCCTAGTGCCCCAAAACTGTGGGGACTTTAACCCTTAGACAATAGGAGGGTTACCCACAATGACTTGACATGACTTGTTTACATTATTGATTCTCCTGATCGGAACATCGGGGCATGAAATGACACAAGAACATCCCAAAATAGACATTGGGTTACAATATATGAGAAATACAAGTGAATACATTTCGAAGTTACAATTACATTAACACTCTATCTTAACTAGGAAGGTATTCCCTCGACACAATTTTCATCACTAGTCTTCTTCTCTAGGTCTTCTCGTCATATACATATTCAAGTCATCTTCATCTTCAATTCTTCTTTGTCTTCAATCCATCTTCGTCTCTGGATCTGGATCATCACTCGATCTGGATCATCATCACTAGATCTGGATCACCCCTTGATCTGGATCATCTCTGGAGCATCATCTCTGGATCTGGATCTTCTCTCGATCTGGATCATCTCTGTTGGATCATCAATACTGAATCTTCACGGGTGCTATCTCATGATTCTTCTCGTCATAGGAAGTTCTACAGAGCCATCCCTTTTTCATGCTAGATGTAGACCTAGACACCATGTAGGTCTTCTCCCAACACTTACATCTGATCATGTAGGAACTAACCTATAATCATATCAGAAAGGTACACCCAACACTCACATCTGACCATGTGGGAACCAATCCCACAACCCTGTCAGAAAGGCCCAGCACTCACATTTGACACATGCGAGGACCAATCCAACATGCATGTTCAAAAAGGATCAGCACTTATATTTGACACATGCGAGGAACCAATCCAACATACATGTTCAAAAAGGGTCTCCACTTACATTCGACACATGCGAGGAACCAATCCAACATGCATGTTCGAAAAGGCTCTGCACTTACATCTGACACATGCGATGAACCAATCTAGCATGCATGTTCAGAAGGGCATCCAAACACATCTGATCAAGTAGGAACCAATCCTATAGTCATATCAGAATGGCCCCCATTCCCAGACTAAGCTACCCAGTAACTGACCAGGTGCCTCCATTCCAAGAATGGCAGTTGCCTTTACATATTTCCTACTTGAAAGAATGGCTAGCACTCACATCTAACATGGGAGGAACATAATCCTTTAACCATGATAGAATAGCTCATCCCTAACATCTTACCCACTCGTCAGAATGGATCTCTCAGTCCTGGACTAAGTGTTCTTAGTAATTGACCAGGTACCTCCATTCCAAGAGTGGCATTCAGCACTCATATCTGACATGGAAGGAACCAATCCTCTCACCATGACAGAATGGATCATCCCTTACATCTAACCATGGAAGGAACCAATCCTCTGACCATGTTAGAATGGCTATGGGACTCATCACTTTCCTTTGGAGGAAACCTCGATCTGGAGAACACCAAGCTTCTCCCTGAAGTACTCAAACTTCACCCTAGCCAATGGCTTTGTCAATACATCAACTATATGTTCCTCCGTCGCAAAATACTAGAGATTCACTGCTCCCCTCCGCACCATATCCCTGATATAGTGATACTTGATCTCAATATGCTTCGACTTGTCATGGAACATTGGATTCTCTGACAACTTCATGCAACTCTGGTTGTCACAATTTATACAAGTAGCATCCATCTGGAGATCAAATAAATCAGACAGTAGCTTCCGCAACCATACTGCCTCACAACTAGATGAACAAGCTGTGACATACTCTGCTTCAGCTGTACTCAATGCCACACAGGATTGCTTCCTGCTAAACCAAGAGATCACACCTGATCCCATATTGAAGCAACACCCTAAAGTGCTCTTCCAATCAATGGCACTGCCTACTCAATCTGAATCAACATAACCCTCTAGGTTAATATTTTGATTCGCCTCGTACTTGAGCCCATAATCAGTTATACCCCTCAAGTACCTCATAATATGCTTTGCAGCAATCAAGTGAATATTTCTTGGATCTATCAAGAGCTGGCTCAAGGTATTCACAACAAAGAAAATATCCGGTCTCGTGTTTGTCAGATACATCAAGGACCTAATCATCTGATGATACATCGTAGCATCAAGCATCTCTGATAAAGAATCACTTAATAGCTTCAGGTTTGATGCCATAGGTGTGGCCATAGCCTTGTAGTCCATCATCCCAAACCTCTTCAGGATCTCTACTGCATACTTCCCTTGTCCAAGGGAGATTCCATCCACATTCTGCCACACCTCCATACCTAGAAAATAATGCATCATATCCAAGTCCTTCATTTTGAACTCAGCAGCAATATTTCTCTTCGTATCAGCAATCAACCCATCCATACCTATTATAGATAGATCATCTACATATAGTAGAAGCATCACTAGGTTGTCATCTTCAACCTTGTAGTAAAGGTTGGAATTTTCTTTACTCTTGGTAAATCCCAAACTAGATAGAAAGCTATCAATTCTACCATACAATGTCCCGGGTGCATGTTTCAAACCATACAGGGCTTTCTTCAGTCTGCACACATGAGACTCCCTATCATGTGTCTCAAAACCAAGTGGTTTTTCTACATACACTTCCTCTTCCACTACACCATTCAAGAAAGAAGTCTTGACATCCATTTGGTGTATCTTCCATTTCATTACTACAGCCAAAGCAAGTACTGATCTTATGGAAGTGTATCTGGCTATAGGAACAAAGGTTTCTTCATGGTCTATTCCTTCCTTTTGTGAGAAGCCACGAACCACAAATATTGCCTTATATTTCTCTATGCTACCGTCTGCAGCATGCTTGATCCTGTAGATCCATTTGGAAGTTACAACTGACTTCCCTTCTGGTCTTGGGACAACATCCCAAACATCATTCTTCATGATTGATTGATATTCTTCAATCATTACATCCTTCGATTCTTTTTTTTCTACACCTTATTCATAACTGGAAGGTTCTTCTTTAATAAAGTCACATAGTAAGGCTACATATCTGGAGCAAGAGCTGGTTCTCTTTCTTTCTCTGTGATTTTCTTTTGGAGGCCCATATCTTTCCACACCTTGGATAATTTCTCGTACCCAAGCAGGTTTCCTCTTGTGAGGATTCTTCTCTTGAGGTAGATCTACAGGTCTTTTTGGTTCTTCAAATTCTTGATCTTCTTCTTGAACTTCTTCATTCATGGTTGTATCATGAATTCTAGGAGCTTCATATTCTTTAGGTTCTTCAACAGGTCTCTTTTTGGATTTGTTGTAAGCTGTGTCTTCATCAAATGTTACATCCCTGCTGATGTCGATCTTCTTGTATCCTAGGAAGTATATTCTATAATCCTTTGAGATTTCAGAGTATCCCACAAATATACCCTTCTTTACTGAAGGATCTAGTTTTGTTCTCTTCTCTTTTGGTATGTGTATGTACACTGGATAGCCGAATATTCTGAGATGGATAACTTCTAGTTTCTTGCCGGAGAAGACTTATTCAGGAGTCTTATTCTTGAGTACTTTGTGTGGAGTACAGTTCTGTACATACACCAATGTTCTGGATGCTTCTGCCCATAGATGCATAGGAAGATCCCGATCATGAAGCATTGCTCTTGTAGCTTCCATGATAGTTCTATTCTTTGTTTCTACAACCCCATTCTGTTGTGGATTGTAAGGAGTGGTCAACTTGCTCTTAATCCCTGATTCTTTGCATAAGTATTTGAATTCATTTGATGTGAATTATTCGCCATTATCTGATTGAAAGGTCTTGATCTTCTTTTCTGTGTGGCTCTTGATCAAGTCTTTGAATTCCTTGAACTTGCTGAACACTTCATCTTTGTTCTTCATGAAGTAAATCCATGTCTTCCTAGAAAAGTCATCAATGAAAGAAACATAGTATACATACCCACTTAGTGAACTTGATGACATTGGATTACATACATCGGAGTGGATGATTTCCAAGATTCCTTTTGCCTTGCTCTCGCTACTTGGAAATTTCTTCTTTGTATTCTTCCCTTTTGCACATCCTTTGCATACCCCTTCATTTTTTGCTTGAATTTATGGAAGACCTTCAACAACTTTTCTTGCAAGTGGTAGTGCTCTGTAATGCACATGTGCAAGCCTTCTATGCCATAATTCATTTTTCTCTACTGTGTCTTGGACCATAGCTTGTTCTGAATGGCCCTTCAGCTTGTATAAACCTCCTTCTTGTTCTCCAATCACTATTTCATTGTCAATAGTCTTTCCTCTTGGCCACATGATAACTTGGCCATCTATAAATGCAACCCTCATGCCTTTTGCATCCAGTGCATATATGGAGAGAAAGTTCTTCTTGAGTCCTGGTACAAATAGAATATCCTTCATTTTTATAGACTTTCTAGAGTCTAGCTTGTAGGAGGATTCACCACTACCTTTTCTTGGATATTGGTAGCCATCTCCTAGCTTCACCTTACGGGGTGAATTATGTTTGGATAGTTTCTCAAAGAATCCTTTGAAACCTATCATGTGTTTGTAAGCCCCACTGTCAATAAGCCAATCTTTGCTTCCATGAGTGACAGTTCCCGTGAGAGCGGAAATCAAAACACATTCATCCTCACTTGAAGAGTCTTCACTTTCTTGCTTTACTCTCTTCCTTGGAGGATCATAATTATTAGCAGTGTGAGCGTGATGTTTTCTTTTGGAGTTATTCTTCTTCTTGAATCCATTCTTATTCATGGTACAGTTTCTAGCAAAGTGTCCTATTTCATCATATGTATAATTTCTGAGTTTAGATGAACCTTTTTTATGAGAATGCTTACCTCGGTGATGATGCTTTTCCCTTCTTCCTTTCCTTGAGTGTACTGTGAGAGCTTGATCTTCATTTCCCATCTTTTCTTCTCGATCCGATATCCGAGCCTCTTCCTGAGAGCATTCTTCCCACAGTCTGTTGAACTTGACCAACTTCTTCCTAGCATAGATTCCTTGGATGAAAGAATCCCATGACCTAGGGAGGCCATTCAATGTTGTCATCACAATTTCTGCATTCTCCACTTCTTCATCTACAGCTTCTAGTTGTTCTTTGATCTGGGATACCCTTGTGAAGTATGATTGGATGTTCTCCTCATTTTGGATCTTGACATTCTTCAATTGGTTCCTTAGAGTCATCTTCCAATTGATGTTCTTCCCTTCAAACAGTTTGGTTAGGGCATCAAACATGGATTTAGGGGTCTTGAGGGAGGACACCTATGGAATAAGGTGATCCTTGATAGAATCTACAATGATCCTCTTCTTATGTAAGGCCTTGGCCTCATCTCCCTCTGGAACTGGAACCTCCTCCTTTATATAGGAGTCCAACTCATTTTCTTCCAGGACCAGGGAGATCCTATACTTCCAAGCTCAGAAGTTATCATCTCCCTCAAGATTTTCATCAAGCTTGGTATGATGAGACATATTAACTGAAAACCTCAAATGGAAATACAAAATATTTAGATCTTACCAGGTCAAGATGTCGGATCTGGATTTGAAGCTGAAATCTTGCAGTACTGGTTCAGGAGCAGATTAGGGTTTTTCTTTTCCCGGAGTTCTATCCAACCAAATTCTTTTAAATTGATCCCTAACTTCGATTTTGGGGAGGATATGAATCCATGCCTGGGCTCACTGAAAAATTCCTCTTCCGTGAAAATCCCTAATTTCCGGCAGTAGTGTCGGGTCCAAAACTGAAAAACCTCAAAATTGGATTCTGCTTCAACAGAAAGATGCGCCCTAGGGAGGAGAGTTATTCCACCCTTCTTTTGCTGAAAATTTGTGAAGAGAGATCGAAAAAATAGGAAGCGCTAGTTCCCGTAGCTGCACAGTGTCTTCTTCTCAGGTTAGCTCTAATACCATGTTTGTTTTTCAACATTAAGCTAGCATATCATTAGGATCTTTAAACTAAGAGAACAAAAAACACAAAAATAAAACACAAGAGGTAATGAACATAGTGTTTTTCCTCGGGGAAACCATAAATGGAGAAAACCTTGCAACTTCCTCTGAGATAGAATCAGCACCAAAGTGAAACCCAAAAACAGTAAGACAATCTCCCAACAGCAATAAGCTCTTTCCTCTTGCCCCATTGTCTTTCTCTTCCTCAACTATGCGCTACACTTGAGTGTGTATGAGATGTGTGCTAAATAGAGAATCTAGCTCTCTATTTATACTAATCCTGACATGACTAAAACCCTACTAGGGCTGAGTTCACTAGGAGAATTTAATAACCCTAGTGCCCTGGAACTATGGGGACTTTAACCCTTAGACAATAGGAGGGTTACCGACAATGACTTTACATGACTTGTTTACATTATTGGTTCTCCCAATCGGAACATTGAGGCATGACATGACACAAGAACATCCCGGAATAAACATTGAGTTACAATAGATGATAAATACAAGTGAATACATTCCGAAGTTACAATTACATTAACAAAGAGATGTCTGGGAATATCCCTTAATCAACGTTCCCTTCACTGGCATCCTTTAAGGGATATCTAGTGGAAAAACATTTCTTAATCAATGTTCAATTCTCTTTGTTGAATCCTCTCCCAAGAAACCTCAACCAAAATACATATATCTAATGTTAAATATTTTTCTTACCATTACACGTCAGTCCATACGTCAAATTTTGACCCCCAAAGTAATAGTGAAAAATTCCATGGCATATTCAAATATTCCCATATTCATTTGAGATCCAAATAAGTTCAAATTAGGTTGTACCATGTACTTTGGTATTTATTAGCCCCATCTTTGTACTTGGAATCCACTTCATGAAGAGGAGAATTCACATCTTGAACAAGTTCTTTGAAAACCTCCATTCTGGATATAAAAGGAAGTCATAAGCATGCATTCTATAAGAAAAAATTAGAGAAATATTATTCTACAATAATTTGTCTTTAATCCACATTCTTACCAATCATTGGCATTCCAATATCCATTGAATTCTTCCTAAAGAGAAAGTGTTTTCCTGCATCATGCCAAATTAGTTTGAGTTAAATTAGACATATCTCTAAGGACCCTCACCAAATGGAGTCTTGGTATCCCCTTGGAAGATACTTTTATCAAGGTGATACCATTTTCTACATGCTTTTCCATTGGACATAAAAAAAATTAGTTGAATCCCATCTCTTCTGTTTGTTTTCATATAATTTTGGCAAGTTTATTTCTTAAAATAGATCCTATGTTTGTATTTATTGTTTTTAGTAGAAAAGTGGAACTATGATGGTATCCCATTTGATCTTGGGATATTTCACCATAGTAATCATAAGTACCTTCAATTGTTTCATTGCTACAACCCTATCAATTCCTCCACTAGTGTTTATGGCTGATTAATGGTAAGGTTCAGGTCACCTAACATTCATGGCCTTGTTACTTGTCTAATTATGGATACATTAATTTCCACTTGTTCATCGAGACAAATACCCCCTGATATATTTAATCACAAGGAACCTTTCCATTTGTTCCTTTAACTCATAAAATACTATTATTAGAGGTGCATTGAGGTACAACCTAATACCTTCTTTAATATCATTCTTCTTTCCTCACTTTGTATTCCCACAATCACAACCCAATTCTTTAATTATTTATAGTTCCTATCCCATTTTTTATCCTTTTCCTTAGTGCAGCGTATTTTTTCAATTCTTTTTTCCATCTTAGACTAAAATGTGGTGTCTTCTATATGCTCGATTTTGGGTTGTTTCTCAAACTTTTGCGACTTTACTATTGGGTATACTTCTCCCTTCATTAATTTTGGTGGCATTATTACTATTTGTATTTCTTGTATCACTTTTTATTCTGCTACAAGTTTCACTTTGCTCTATTTTTCACCCTACTAGGCATTTACACACTTAGAATCTCCGTGTGTTTCAATGCATATGATTTGGTGTATTTATTGTTGATTTTGGGACTAATTCAACTTATGTGAGTTTTTAATGTTCGAATCGATAGGAATATGATTTTTTGCAAGTTTTAAATGCTCGTGGAGATAAGGATATGTATGTCAATTATATGCTTCATTTTTCTGTAGTAGTTATTTATAATATGCTATGCAATCATAGTTTTATGTCAAATGACTTTGCATATATCTAGTTATTAGTTACATTATCCTTTTCTCATGTTTGGTTGTGTGAACCATGAATTACCCCAAGAACCAAAGTGCACCATATATAAATTATCTACATTTGTACATTGAATTGCATCAAATTAGATTCACATGTGTAACATTATATGACAGCATTAAGATATAAATAATCATGTTTATGTGTTTTAGAAGGAACTACCCATGAGCATGGAATTGTATGTTCATATTCTGATTCACCTACATAATGAGGTTGAATAATTTAGGGTAGCCTCACTTCATTGGATGTTCTAATTAGAGAGGCACACTAAAAGGTTAAAGGGGTTTGTTAAAAACAGGAAAAACATGATGGGTATATGGTGTGTTGGAGGATCGATACAATTGTTGCACCTCTAATAATATAAAAATGTGGACTAATCATCACTCCTAATAATAGGGCCTTTTTCCTAGTTTCACATGTTGATTAACATTTGCATGTTTCCATGTAATGACAAGCCTTGCATGGTATCAAAATTGAGGTATCATGTTCATTTCCCTCAAGCTTATGCGCTGGAGGGGGGTGTTGGAGTATCGGTACATTTGTGCATGGTATAATTGTTGCACCTATGGGAATGTAAAAATGTGGAATAACTTCCACCCAAGATAAGAGGGCCTTTTACTTGGTTTCATATGTTCATCAACATTTGCAGGTTTTGGTGCAACGACAAACCTTACATGGTATCAGAGATGAGGTATTAGGTTCAATTCCCCTGAGCTACGCTAAAGGGGGGGCGTTGGAGTATCATTACAATCACACATGGTATAACAAACACACCTATGGGAATATAAAAATGTGGATGAACCACCACTCCTGATAATAGGGCCTTGTGCTTGGTTTCATATGTTCATCAACATCTGTAGGTTTTGGTGTAACGACAAACCTTACATGGTGGATATATATTATACAATTCATTCTCTTATGATTAATCAATAAACACATGAAATATATCCAACACATATTACCAATATGGATCCTATATAAAAATGAAATATGGTACATGCAATCTCTACTCATGATTGATTATATGACTCCTTTATTTAATTTGGAACCTCCAAACAAGAAATTTATTGACAATAGAGTCTCTAATTTTAAGATAGTTTATCTTAAATCACCAATATTAATAGAAGAAATGTCTCTACCCAAATCAACCAATAGGTAGAGAATAATGACATTGTTGTTAATTGGTCTACTATCCTCTTGATTTGAACTATGGTAGCAAAGTATCAAGCATTCTTCCATCCAAAATTTATACAACCCCTTTTCCACAATAATGTAAAAACAAATGGATCATTGTTGAAAAGAGATGAATGATATACTAATTTGAACAGGTAGAATTCTTTATTTCCTCATGTTTCCAATCCATGTTTAATCTAATACATTGCTTATCAGTAACAAAGTCAATCCAACACTTGATAACAAAATTATTTATCTAGAAAGCAATGGAGTTATTATTCTTCTACAATAGATTATTATTCAATTCTTTTCTTGATTGGAAATAAGCAATATAGATTTAAACATGCTCTCGTTTTGAGTTGTAGTAGCCAAATCCATTGTTTCTTATACCAGAGGTTTCACTCATCATTGAAACCTTTATAAGATCAAATTCAAACCAATGTCCTTTATCACAATCTTCTTGCAATAAAATAATAACATGATCCAATATATAAATATAGAACAAAATGCTTGTTTGTGGACAAATTTACTCCAATATTATAAAAATGTTGAAAGACTTGGGTCAATGGAAATGTTTTTCAATCACTCACAATAAGGAATATATGTCTATCACTCAAAATGGTTTTACTATACATGGGTGACTTTCTCATTCAATGGTAACTAATCCACCATTCATTGGCACGACCTATAAATTCTACTTCATTTTATATTCCTCCACTTAGAAGACAAGTCACGAATTGAAATTGTTTTCCAATAAATAACGATAGATTATAGACAAAACAAAATGAATGGATGGCTAAAATGTCAATCAACAAGGATATATTTATATTAATTTAACGATTGATTGTTGTAGAGTAATTTTTACATAGGTCATTGGTTGTAATATCTTGTGATACGTGAAATAATTGAGTATGGGAGAGAAGAGAAAATTCTATAGCCACCGAATTAACCTAAAAGAAACCAAATGGAATGTTAGACAAACACCCCCCCACCCCAAATGAATGTGTGTATTCATAGGGGTTTCAGTTGACTTATATAATAGGGATATTTGTTCAACTATGTAATTCCTAGTTTGCATCCATTACAAATTCCTAAACAACCAGAAAAACCTAAGCAATGGAAGTGTGCAACCTACTCAATTATATAATGGTCTAGAATAGGGATGACTCTAGGAATGAAAAAATATCTCTGGAAAGGAAGAAATTTTTTTAATATATCCATTGATTTCTTTGGATAAGTAAACCTGGATGGCCAGATTGTATTATCTATGTGTAACGTACCCAAATAACCTGCTAAAATGCATATAAATTTTTTTATTTTAAAAAAGGAATGGGCCATGAATCTTCCTTTAATCATTCATTCCTATACATGATTGTTCCTGCTACAGTCCTTCCCACAAATTCCACTTCTGCAAGGTGGGTTACGAACTTTGGAACTTCAATAAAAAAATATTTCTAGGATTTATTATTTCCACCTTCCACATTCTACAATGCGATTTGCGGCGGGATAAAACTCTTAAATTCTCCCTATATTTCTTTTCACTTTTTTCCTTCCTCCTTCCACAATGTAGTTTGCGGTGGGTGGAAACTCTTAAATTCACCCTATATTTATTTTCACTTTCCTCCTTCTGCATTCCGTATTCCGCAATGCGGCTTGCAGTGGGAGGAAACTCTTAATTTCGCCCTATATTTATTTTCACTTTCCTCCTCCCATAATGCGGTAGGAGGACACTCTAATACCACACTATCATGTTCCCTCTCTTCAATCTAGAGCGATGGGGAGGACGTGAAACCATAACCAGGCATCTAGCCCCATGAACATAAGAAAAATTCATTTGAAATAAAATACATATGCAGATGTATAATGCAGGGGAATACATCAGAAGTAAATCTCTACTTGAACCTCTAGAAAGAATTCAATACATTCATAACAATTCTTAAAACAAATATATCGCAGAATTAATACAAGAGAGTACTTATCTTGAAAATGAGTTTCCCCGAGCAATAACTATGCTGCTGTAACATTCCACCCAACCATAAGCCAGTTGTGCTCATCAATATATCAACACAACTTCCACCCCTGATATGGGCATTATTTCTACAACGAATAAGGGAACAACATACCCACACATAGCCAAATACACACCAAGGTTCATCCAAGCAAATCCACAATTGGGTTTAGTAGGCTACTAAGGAAGTGGAAAGGAGGAATTACTAAGCTAGTGAGCTCAACCACATAGCTATGGATACCTCTACAAGATCTATCTATATTGGTGTCCAAAATACCTTCACACACAACACAAGGAAGTATTTCCTTCATTGATACATAGTCCCTCGGGCCATACCTTCCCGTCTAGTGTTCTCCAAGGTGCGCATAGAAAAGTAGCCAACCTTTTTTATCTTTTGTGAGGTTCCTCTCTTCACTAGGCTTATCAACCCAATTATGGTCCTCTTCCACTCCTACCACTCACTTACAGTTCATACCAAAACAAGGATGCACATAACAAGAAAACACAAGTGTTGGGTATGAAGAAAAATGTTTTGGCTGTGGGATTCCCAAGATGGGGTTTCTGTTAGTCCCATAAGTCACGGGAAACCATAAACAAAATGGTAGATGGGGAATTAACCCTCGAAGAGAAAAATCGATTTCAAAAAATGTTTGTGGCCTTGTAGGGCCAGAAATGACCTCTATAAACCCCCAAATCATGACTCCCTTCTTCCCATCTACTGTTCTACATAAAAACAGATCTTTGAACATGAAAGAATGAAGGAAAATGTAGAGAAACATGAAGAGAACTCTCCCTAGATAGCTCCATCTATGTGAGGAAGTGAGAATCCCCCATGAGAAATAGATTGGGGACACATTTCTAGGTATTTTCATGCCCCATAAGAAAAATTGCAATTTCCAAACATTCATGGCTTGCCCATACATGAAGTTGACTACCATAACTCTCCATTCCCAATGTGTTAGATGCCTCAACCAATTCTTGGAAGAATTAGATGATTGGGTGCATAAGTCAAAATGGGTAGTTGAGAGTTTATGGGTTCTCTCATTTTCATTTGGATTAACACTATTGGATCAAGGGTTTTAATAATTTCCCTCCCTATTCCTTATGAAAATCAGGCCCCCATCTCTTGTTGCACAGCATAGCTAGTTGTGGGTATTTTATTAAATTGCATATTCAAATGATGTCCCAATTTACATTGTTCCTGGCTAGCATGAGAACCATAGGAATCAATTTTAATTTTTGATACATAAAACACTAAATTGATGGTGAGGCCTTGGCCTTGAGCTCCTCACCATGATTTAATAACGATATTTACATCATGTACAATTTTAATGCAATAGGATCAAAATTGGGATATTACATTCCCCTCCCCCTTACAATAGCACTGTCCTTAGTTCTCTTTAAATTTGAAAAAAAATAGATGTGCCAATCTCATTGCATCCTCCAGCTCTGATGTAGCCTCATCGAGACTGTAGTGCTTTCTTTACACCTTTACCTATCCAATGGCTCAGTTTTGGAGCACTATTACCTTCTTGTCTAGGATGTGCAATGGATCAATTTGGAACTCTCCCTCGGGTTCCACCTGGATCAAATCCCAATTAATCACATGGTTAGGATCATGTACATATTTCTTAAACAAAGATACATGAAAAACATTATGAGCTATAGTTCTAGTAGGAAATGTAAGTCTATATGAAACTAGCCCTATTCTTTCAAGCACTTCAAATGGCCCAAAATATCTAGGTGATATCTTGGCACAAATCCGAATATTCAAGTAAATCTTCCTTGGCCTCACTCTAAGATAAACATGATCGCCAACATTGAACTCCTTATGCACTCTATGCTTATATTCATATCTCTTCTATCTATCTTGGGCTGCGTTCAAGTTCTTCTTGATGTTTGCAACCAATTGTTCCATTTCCTTAAGCAATTATGGACCATGTATAATTCTATTCACTAGATTATCCCAAGTCACTGGTGTCCTACATCTTGTTCCATTTAAAGCCTTATATGGACTCATTCCCAATGATGCTTCCTACCCATTATTATATGAAAACTCTACAAAGTGTAAATAATCCTCCCACTTGGATGGTTTGTCCATTACATACAAGCGAAGCATGTCTTCAAGAACCTAATTTACTCTCTCTATTTGTCCATCAGTTTCAGGATGGTAGGCAGTGCTAAATTTCAGCCTTGTACCCAAATCTGCAAAGATACCCTTCCAAAAATTTGAAGTAAAATTGGTATCCCTATCTGAAATTATTGCCTTAGGCAATCTGTGCAATCTGAAAATTTCCTTCATGAAAATCCTTCCAATGGAATCAGATTTATAGGTGGACTTGACCTATATAAAATGTGATTCTTTTTTTATCTTTTCCACCACAACCATTATGGAATCATGTTGTCTCATATTCATTGGAAACCCTGTAGTAAAATCCATGTAAATTACTTCCCATTTCCATTTCAGGATTGGAAAAGGTTGCAACAAACCTGGTGGGTGTTGATGTTTAACCTTTACCAGCTGACATTTCATGCACTTAGACATATACTCAGCAATGTCCTTTCTCATTCCCGGCCAAAGATACTACTTTCTGGCTATAGCAATTGTTTTCTGATATCTTGAGTGACTATAATATGGAACTTGGTGGATTTCATCCATAATAATCCCCTCAAGTCTACCACATTTGGAGTATAAATTATATTCTTATAGGTAAGAAGTTCATCTTCCAATTGATATCCTTTTTACTTCCTTTCAAGGTTTTGCTGCTAGAACTTGTCATTTATCTATACATACACTTCATCCTCTCCAATATGGTTAATAATTTGCTTCCTCAAATCTGGTTGGCAAGTACTAAGAGATTCCACATGCATTTCATGTACCTTCCTATTGAGTGCATCGGCCACCTTGTTTTCTTTTCCTTTTATGTTTTTGATTTCAAAATCAAATTCACACAAAAATTCCAACCATCTAGCTTTCCTAGCATTTAAAGTTGGTTGATTAAACAAGTATTTTAGACCACAATGGTTTATCCTTAGCTCAAATGTCCTTCCCATTAAGTAATGCCTCCACATATTTAGAGCATGTACTATATATGGCTGCAAGTTCCAAATCATGAGTAGCATAGTTATTCTAATTCTCCTTTAACTTTCTTGACTCGTAGCATACCACATGGTTGTATTGCATAAGAACTCCTCCAAGTCCTTGATTGCATGCATCGGTACACACCACAAGTTTTTTTCTGGGTCTACAATTTTCAAATTTGGTGCACTCGTAAGGATATTCTTCAACTTTTTGAAGCTTTCCTCACATCTTGGTGTCCATTCAAACTTTATCCCTTTCTTTTGCAAGGAAGTGATTGAATGTGTGACCTTGGAGACTCCTTCAATGATCCTCCTATAGTACCCAGCAAGTCCCATTAAGGATCTCACATCTACACATTTCTTGGAGTTGGCCAATTCATAATGGCCTCAGTCTTCTCAGGGTCCATAGTTATTCCTTCATCTGAAATAATGTGACCCAAATAATAAATTTTATCTTTATAAAAGTCACATTTGCTCAACTTTTCACACAGCTTATGCTCCCTTAGTAGTTGCAATTCCATTCTCAAATGTTCTTCATGCTCTTTTTCATTCTTAGAATAAATAAGAATGTCATCGAGGAAGATAAGAACAAACGTGTCCAAATACTTGATAACAACACTATTCATGAGACACATGAATGTAATTGGTGCATTTGTGAGACCAAATGGTACCACCACAAACTCATAGTGCCTATACATTTTTCTAAAGGTTGTCTTATGAATATCTTCCTCTTGTATTATTACCTAATGGTAACTAGACCTCAAGTCAATTTTTAAAAATACCTTTGCTCCTCTCATTTGATAAAAAATGTCATCAATTCAAGGTAATGGGTATTCATTCTTCACAGTAAATTTGTTCAACTACCTATAGTCAATAGATAACTTGAGTGCCCCATCTTTATTTTTTACAAATAGAATTGGTTCTCCCCACGGGGACACACTCGACCTGATATATTTCATTTCCAACAACTCTGGTAACTCCATTTTCAGCTCTATTAATTTTGGTGTGCTCATCCTGCATGGTATCTTGGACACTAGTGTGGATCTCGGCAGAAGTTCAGTTGTAAAATCAATGTCTCTCTTTGGAGGACGTCTTGAAATATGATCAGGAAAAAAATCCATGAATTCTTTCAATACATGATATTCCTTCAAATTAGGAGTATCATTTTCTGTTGCCTCCAAAAAATGGGTTTCATACAATCGAC
This sequence comes from Pseudotsuga menziesii, assembly GCA_001517045.1. Classification (NCBI taxonomy): domain Eukaryota; kingdom Viridiplantae; phylum Streptophyta; class Pinopsida; order Pinales; family Pinaceae; genus Pseudotsuga; species Pseudotsuga menziesii. Next base: position 132,864 of record LPNX010685063.1, read on the forward strand.
AACCTTCCCTACATAACTTCTTCCACTATATTGCTGAAACTTGCCTAACAGAAATCACCTTTGGAATGCTTCTTACAACCCTTAGGTTTCCTTCTTCATCCATGCATTCAAATGTCTTGTTATAGTGGTCTAGTTTAACCTTGTGTGCTTCTAACTAGTCCATTCCAATAACAATATCATAGGAGCCAAGTGGTAGAATATTCAGGTTTGCATAAGTGAATAGACCATCCATATCTAATGGACATTTTTCTACAATTTCACTAACTTTTCTCTTGGTTCCATTAGCTAGATGAACTAACCATGATTCACTATGCTTTAATCTCTTAAAAGCACAAATCTCAACAATTTTATGAGTGATATAACTGTGAGTAGATCCAGGGTCAATCAAAATAGAAACTGATTGCTTAGAAATCTTACCTTCAACTTCAACCATAGTTGATTGATGATCTGCATGGCTCTCCTCTAGTGCTGCATAAATTCTATGGATGGTCCTCGCCACTTGACCCACAGTTTCAGGTCGTTGGATGCTATGAACTTGACTTACATTCCCATTCCGACGCAGATAGTTCCTAAGAATATGGTATCCTCCACATCCCCAACATTGAAGTGGCTCTATTGGCTCCTTTAGATCTCTTAGATTGTCTCCCATCACTCTGGTTTTCTTAATCACTTCTTGTGATGGTTTCCTTTATTGATTTCTAGGTGAGAGGGCTTGAAATGTTTATTCTTTTGGTCAAACTTCTCATTCTTCTTATGCTTCCATGCCTTATGGAGATCATGTTTTCTTTTGTTTTGATCATAGCAATACTTGACCTTCCTTATTGCCTCTTCTAGATTTCAAGGTTCATCAAATTCAATCTTATATTTATAAGACTGAGGTAGCCCACTTAGAAAATGTTGAATTTTCACCTTATCATCTCGAATATACCTGACATGACTCAGTAGTTCCAACAATTTGTTTTCATATTTTCCCATGGTCAATTGTCCCAATTTTAGCTCATGGAACTCTTTAATGTTATCATGATAGTACCTATCAAAGAGGTACTTCTGCTTGAAATATTTCTTAAACTTATTCCACACAATATTTATTTCATTGATCTTCTTCACTTACCTGAGGTCCTCCCACCATATAGATGCTCTTCCATTTAAGTTGAATATGGATACCATTTCCTTGATATTTCCAGAGTATTCTTGGACTTGGAAATACTTTCTCATCCCAAGAATCCAATATTCAACTTTTTGACCAAATTTAAGCTCACCATCAAATGTAGGAGGATGTTCCTTCTTAAATTCCCCATATGAATTGTTCTTGTAATACCTCTTCCTCTTACTCCTCTGAGATGAAGAGCTTGAACCCCCAATGAGTTATTTAGAGTCATATGATTCACTAGAAGATATTTCTAGAGTATATGCTCTATCTCTAGAAACTCTTCTTGAGCTACTGGATCTCTTGCAGGAATTTTTCCTTGCACTACTCCCACTCCCTTCTATATTTGTTGTCTAATGCCTAGAGTTTATCTTCCTTTGGATGTTTGTCAAAATATGTAGCATGGATTCATTCAACTAATTTTGTTCTTCCTGAGCTTTAATCATCCTTTCATTATATTCTCTGCAAATTTGCAACTCCACCCTTAGGCTCCTCATGGTGGCTACAATATCTAGGGGAGTCTCTTAATTTCTTCTCCCATTGGATTCTGTTTCAGCATTCTCAACATGTATGTTCTCCCCCATGGCATTTGTCTTGGGATCATAGGGATCCTATGCATCATTCTTAATGTTGATCTTCTTGTCCCAAGCAAGACCAAATTTTCCAAACTGCACTATGTGAAATGTTGCCTTTGATGTCACTATGATTCTGTAAAATGTGTTCATAAACACAATTGTTTCCTCTGTGATATTCTCAGAAATTTATAAATTACTTTCCTGCATTAGGGAAAATCCTATATTGACAACTTGTCAAAACATAGTATTTTATCATGATCATTGACTATCTTAGGGGGACAATGGGGGCAAAGGGGTCTTGTCCACTTGTGGTTTCCCTACGCCAGTGCAAGGTGGGTCGGGCACAACGTCCTCGTTTTTTTATGCATAACTTCAAGTCCATTTTTTATTTTTCTGGCACCTCTAAATCTCACTAAAAAACCTTTGAAATTCTCTGCTGACCAGTGCTCAACAGGGAGTGATCTTACCGCTGCAAACTATCCAACTTAGCCCATTTAGGCCCAACGCTGTAACTTGTGGCTTTGATACCATATTGTAACATACCCAAATAATCTGCTAAAATGCATACAAAAAAAACTTTTATACAAGGCATGGGCCATGAATATTCCTTTAATCATTCATTCCTATACTTGATTGTTCCTGCAATAGTCCTTTCCTCAAATTCCACTTTCGCAAGGCAGATTGCGAACTTCGAAACTTCAAAAAAAAACTATTTCTAGGATTTCTTCTTTCCTCCTTCCGCCTTTGACTTTCTGTAGTCTGCATTCCGTAATACGATTTGTGGTGGGAAAAAACTCTTAAATTCACCCTATATTTATTATAACTTTCTACATTCTTCCTTCATCCTTCCTCCTTCCACATTCCACATTTTGCAATGCGGTTTGTGGTGGGTGGAAACTTTTAAATTAGCCCTATATTTCTTTTCAGTTTTCTCCTTCCTCCTTCCACATTCTGCAATGTGGTTTGCGGTGGGAAAAAACTCTTAAATTTTCCCTATATTTCTTTTCACTTTCTTCCTTCCACCTTCTGCATTCCGCAATGCGGTTTGTGGAAGGCAAAAACTGTGATACCACATTGTCACATTCCCTCTCATCAATCTAGTGCTATGGGGAAGACACAATGCAATAACCATGCATCTAGCCCCATGAACATAAGCAAAATGCATTGGAAGTAAAATATAAATGCAAATGTATAATGCAAGGGAATACATCAGAAGTAAATATCTACTTGTACCTCTAGAAAGAATTCAATACATTCATAACAATTATTAAAACAAATACATTGTATAATTAATACAAGAGAGTACTTATCTTGAAAATGAGCTACCCCGAGCACCTAGATATGCCGCTGCAATGTTCCACCCAACCATAGGCTAGTTGTGCTCATCAATATCTCAACACAACTGTCACCCCCGAGCTGGGAATGATTTCTACAAGGAACAAAGGAACAACAGACCCACACATAGCCAAATACACACCAAGGTTCAACCAAGATAATCCACAATTGGGTTTATCAGGATGTTAAGGAAGTGGGAAGGAGGAATTGTTAAGATAGTGAGATCAACCATAGAGCTATGGATACCTCTACAAGATCTATCTAGATTGGCCTCCACAATACATTCACACCCAACACAAGGAAGTATTCCCTTCACTACTACACAGTCCCTCAAGTCATACCTTCCCTTCTAGTGTTCTCCAAGGTGTGCATAGAAAAGTATCCAACCCCTTTTGATATTTTGTGAGGTTCCTCTCTTCACTAGGTTTATCAACCCAATTTTGGTCCTCTTCCACTCCTAACTCTTACTTACAGTTTAGACCAAAACAAGGATGCACATAACAACAAAACACAAGTGTTCATATGAAGAAAAAAATTTTGGATGTGGGATTCCCAAGATGGGGTTTCCATTAGTCCCCGAAGTTGTGGGAAACCAGAAACAAAATAGTAGACAGGGAATCAACCCTGGGAGAGAAAACATGATTTCAAAAAACGTTTATGGCCTTACAAGGAAGAACTGACCTCTAAAAACCCCTAAATCGTGACTCTCTTCTTCCCATAAACTATGCAACATAAAAACATATTTCCAGCCATTGAAGAATGAAAGAAAATGTCGAAAAACGTGAAGAGAATGCCCCCCCCAGCCAGCTCCAGTTGTGTGAGTAAGTGAAAAAAATCCATAAGGAATGGATTGGGAACACATTTATGGGTTTTTTCTTGCTCCATAATAAAAAATATTATTTCCTAGCATTCATGGATTTCTTGTACATGAAGTCCACTACCATACATCTCCATTCCTAATTCATTAACAGCCTCAACCAACTCTTGGAAGAATGAAATTGTAACATCCCCGACCCTGTGACCGGCGAAGAGGATCCTACCAAACACCAAACATCTGGGCAACTAGCCCCATGAAAATGAACAGACATACATATCATGCTAAAACAAAATGCTTAAAAACATAAAACATACTAAGATGCATAATCACACATATATTCAACGGAAGCAAAATAGCATTCATTCATATACATGTTCGTCATAATTCATTAACAGTAAACATACTACAGAAGTAGAATAGACAAGAATACTTATATTATGAGAACTGTCCCACAGCCAGCTATGTCGCTGCAACATCCCACCCAACCATAGGCCAATGTGCTCCTTAATCCCTCAGAAACGCTGCCAACCCCAAGCCGGGCATGATTCCCCAAGGAATAAGGAACTAGCAGGCTTACACATAGCTAAGGATAAAAAAACAACAAGGATACACAGTTCAGCCAATCCAACACAGCTGGGTTTATCAGGTGAACAACAGATCAACCAAGCCAACATAGATTGGGTTTATTTGGCCATCCAGGAGCTAGGAAAGGCTAAATGCTAAGTTGGTGAGCTCATTGAAGAGCTAAGGACACCTACACTAAAAATAGCTTTACTTCTAGAACACCCACACACACCCAACACAAGGAAATCAGTCCTTTCTCTGCTACATAGTCCCTTAGGCCTTGACTTCCCTTCCAGTGCTATTCAGGGGTGGTGGAGAAGAAAGCCAACCCTTTAGCTTTGTTTGTGTGGTTTCCAAACACACCAGGTTTTTCAAGCAAATCAGGCCCTCATCACCACTCCAATGCAGTATGAATACCAACCACTGCATTCATGCAGCAAAATAAGCACTTCACAGCTTGGACAAGGGAAGAAAATCCCTTATTCGTTCTTGGCCCTATCGTGGCCAAAATGAATTCACATCCACCTATAAGAAATACCACTCTGTAAAGGGAAACAAAGTCAACAAGACATGGATGAGACCACAACCCACAATCAGTGAGGAAACCACAGCCCACGATCAACAATGAAGCCCCAGGAGAACTTACACAGACCACAATGGAGAAGAAAATAGACTCCCAATCTGTACGTGAGGGAAAACATGGCCAACACCACATAGATACTCACAACAACCTTCGAAACATTTCATAGTTCCTCAATCGAAAAAGAGACAGACTCTTTGCATGAGTGGGAGGGAAATATGCATCCACAGACCAACAATCCGGTGAAAGAAGGGAGAGAGAACCCTTGCACACAGAGTCACAATCCTTCTATCTCAGCTCTTCATGAGGAAGACCATTTGAACCCCCTACGCATGAGAAGGTGAACAGAACGGACGAGAGAGTGGTGTAGTGGTGTTTCTCTTACCCATGTGAAGGTTGAGAGACGGCTGGTGGAGTAGGCTTGTGGCAAAGACTAACAGTCCTGTCACCCACCACTTCCCAGTAATAACTGCCTCCAACTTTAAAAAGGAGTATAAACTGGGTGGCTGACACATGGATTTTCCCCCATTGGTTCAAGGTTTAACAATTCCCCCCCCCCTATCCTTGGGAAAAATCATGCCCTTTTCATTAGGGTTGCATTGACATAGCTGGTTGGGGTTTATTTTAATTAAATATGTATATTTACATGATGCTAAAACTAATATGTTCCATATATCACGATATACCACCGGCAATGATTTCAATCCCCGAACATAACACAACCAAATCGATGGTGGGGATTTTTCCTTTAGCTCCACACCATGATTAATATATACATCATATACATTTAATGCAAATGAGGTCAAAACCGGGGTGTTCCAGAAATGATTGGGTGCATAAGTGAAAATGGGTAGTTGAGAGTTTATGCATTCTCTCATTGTAATTTGGCTTAACACTATTGGATCAAGGGTTTGAATCATTTCCCTCCCTATTCTTTGTGAAAATCATTCCCCTATCTCTTGTTGCACGCCATAGTTTGTTGTGGGTATTTTATTAAATTGCATATTCACATGATGTCTCAATTTACATTGTTCTTGGCTAGCACGATAACCATAGGCATCAATTTTAATTGTCGATACATAAAACACTAAATCGATGGCGGGGCCTTGGACTTGAGCTCCTCACCATGATTTAATAACGATATTTACATCATGTACAATTTTAATACAATAGGGTCAAAATCGGGATATTACACTATTGTATTTTGATGTATTCAATAAGAAATCAACTCTCACACAAATATCATTATTGATACATATGGAATCACATGGGTGTAGAAATGACTTATTTAAATCAATAAACCGATCCATTGATTTTAATAAACAAAAATTTATTTTAATAAATAGGGAATTGATTAATCCATATTAGAATGTCATCAATAATTAGCCTCTAACATCAACGAATCACACAGACTAAGAATTGAAATGCCCAAATTAATTCAATATAATAATGAATATATAGTTCCACATGGAATTCTCAAAAGCAAAAATAGTAATGTAGTAGAAACAATAATTAAAACACACCATAAAAACATGGAGAGTTTACCTGGAAACAAAAATGGGAAAAATAGATTCAAATGGTTTCTCAATCTTCATTTCAACATTGATCTTGAGATACAATGCATCTCATGGCTATAGCCATTTGGTAATTTTTATAGCTAGTCTCCTATGCATCCTCACCTCTTGGCCATGACAATCCCTTTGTGAGTGTTGTCCATCAGAATTCCTTTCTGGGTGTAGTTACAAAAATATATAGGTGGTTATGGGGGTAATGGGGATACCAAATTACCTAATGTTTCATTTCCCAATCATACCTCTCTTCTCTCCTATTTTTCTTTTTTCTTTTTTTTGCATTTAATTCCATATTGTTTCATTGCCTTTTCTTTTCATTTAATGTTCATTACTTGTCAAAATTCTTTTGTCTACTGATATTTTGTAATGTAGTTAGGGAGGATAATATTCGGTACCTATGTGGATACCCTAGTGGGTAATGATATGCATTGAATCCATCTTCATTAAATAAGGCCTATTTAGTGTGAAAATCAATAAGTGTAATAAGGTTTACTAGAACTTTCCACCTACTAGAAAGTTCCTTCTCTAGAAAGTACCTACAAGGTTAAATAAACTATGTAAAGAAGTAGGATCAATGGAATGATATGTTTTTGAAGTAATTATGTAACATTTATAGTGAGCATATAGCCGATGGATTGTTTATTTCCATTATAAATAGTTAATGGTGTTACCCTACCTTAACTTGGGTCTTTTCTATATTATTGTGTTATTATCTTGTTGTTTATTGTGTGAATCTATTGTGTTATTTTAAAGTTAATTTTTATGTTGTATCATAAGTTTCCACCTACTATAAAGTCTCTTCTATAAAAATTATCTAGAAATTTATACCTATTAGGCAGTTCCTTCTCTAGAAATCACCTAGGAGATTGGATAGAAACTATATAAAGAAGTAAAATTAATGGAATGAGATGTCTTGTGAAGTATATTGATGTAGTATTTATAGCAAGCATATAGCTTGTGGATTGATTCATTCCATTAGTTATAGTTAATGGTGTTACCCTACCTTAAAGGTCTTCTCTTAATTATTGTGTAATTATCTTGTTGTTTATTATGTGAATCTATTATGTTATTTGCAAGTTAAATTATGTATTGTATCCTTAGATCTAATGAGTTACCAAATTTTGTGTTCCCAACAGATCTAAAGATAAAATATAGTAAAATTAATTTGAAAATAACACACTAAACAATAATATAATGACATAATAATTTATAGAAGACCCTTAAGTTAGGGTAAAACTATTAATTTGTCACAGTGGTCTAGGAATTGAAAACATAGTCTCACAAAGAATACAGACAAATATGCATAAAATTGGAAAAATGGTGCTGTAATGGAAGTAGCAGCTCTGTATAATCAATGAATAATGAATAATATAATACAATGATCATGCAAGATGCATGAATTCCAAGACAATTCTAATTCCCAAGGAGGTCATTCGAATTGAATGAATGGGTGTAGTTGAATTGACTGTAAGCCATAGTAAACACACTAGTTAACCAACTAATCAAGTGCCGATTGACTCAACTGAGTCCTAAGTGAAGTCGGAGAGCAATGAATGACTGAGTCTAACTGAAAGTAGCTCATACACATGTCACTGCATGCCAACCAACAAGTGGCAGTGCATCAATAACTCCAATGAACCCCGATGAGGTTAACTGAAGTCAAACTGGCCATCAAAGGTTGTTGGAGGTGCCCCTGTTGACTCCAGTTCATTAAATATTAATAAAATAATAAATATAATGAAAGGAGATGCCTTCACCACTCAACTTAACTGATTGTAACCATCAGTTATCAGTTAGGTGCATTTATGACACTCAGATCACCCCTGGAGTGCTCTAGTTAGCCTCCCCGAATAAAGGAGAAGGCTTAGTTGGCCTCGTTGACTGAAGGTAGGCATGGGTGTGCTCATGCTGATGTCATACAGTGCTCCTCTGATGCCAATTAAGACAATAAAAATTAGGATAGTGGTTTAACAAGGTTAAATTGACCAAATTAAGTGTTCATGGTGGGTAAATGTCTCCAACACCCCCCCTTAAGCTATACTCAGAGGAGTAGGAACATAAACTGCATGAAATGCTAGGGCCCTATCAACTAAGGACATAGGTCACCCTGTACAATAATGAAACTCAAACAATGCTCAAAAATAAATCTAAGTGAGGAAAAGAGGGAAAACCCAGTGGGAAACCCCCCCCCTTAAGCTAAACACAGAAAGTAGTCTGATCACCCTGATGAACTCACCCCTAACATTGAATGGAGGTAAGTGAACTTCTTTTCTGAAAATCTCTTGGTGAAGATGTCTGCAATATGCTCGTCAGTCGGGAAATATTGCAGAATGATGGTCTTGTCATGCACTAACTCTCTGATGTAGTGCATGTGTATCTCTACATGCTTGGTCCTCTTCCTGGTAACTGGATCTGTGGATATATTCATAGCACTTTGATTGTCGCAAAAGAAGACAGTGGACAAAGTACTACTAATATCAAACTCTGAAGGAATGCCTTGCAACCAAATAGCTTGGATGCAAGCATTCACCGCTCCTCGGTACTAGGCCTCTGCTGAAGAAAATGCTATGGCGGCCTACTTTTTTATAGACCAGAAAATGGGGCCATCACCAAACATGAATACATATCTAGAATTCGACTTCTGATCAATATAATCACCCCCCAATCGGAATCTGTGTAACCAACCAGCTCTAGCTCGGAGTCTGCAGCATAGTGAATGCCGTAGGTCCTGGTTCCTTGAATATACTAGAGGATCCTCTTGGATGCCTTCCAATGAAGATCATGAGGCTTCTGCATGTATATTGACACAACATTCATATCATAACAGATATCAGGTAGAGAATGAGTCAAGTAGAGCAAGATACCTATCAACTATTGATAAATAGTGCAATCCATGGGAGGTGTGCTTTTTCCTTCTTCAAGGCTGATCCTTGAAAGGAAAGGGAATGGAGCGGCCTTACATTTGGCCATGTTAAAATTGACTAATAGGTCTGATATGTATTTGGACTGAGTGACCATTATCTCATCTGAATTTTGCTCAATTTCGAGCCCAAGAAATTGCTTTAAGAGCCCCAAATTGTTCATTTCAAATGCATTGTGGAGAGCAGTTTTGATGACTAAAATAGAAGTAACTGTGATACATGTAATCAGTAATTGATCAGCATATAAAACAATAATAATCAAATTACCATTAGACTATTGTATATACACATTTGGATCTGATTTACACCTTTGGAAGTTTTGCGAGAGAAGGAAGGCAACCATCTTGGAATACCACTCTCTTGGGGCCTATTTTAACCCACATAGTGACTTATTTAGCTTGAAAAACAAATATGGATCAGAAATGTATCCCTCAGGCTGCTTCATGTATATCTACTCATAAATATCTCCATGCAGAAAGGTAGACTTAACATCCATATGATGCACTTCCCAGTGCTTTGATGCTGAAATTTCCAAAACTAGGCGGATGGAGTCCATTTTTGCAACCGGTGAAAAAGTCTCATGGTAGTCCACACCTTGGAACTAAGAGAAACCTTTTTCCACTAGCCTTGAATTATATTTGCAGGTGCTACCATTAGCAGTAACCTTAGTCTGAAACACCCACTTGCATTGAACTAATTTCCTCCCCGGAGGAAGAGAAACTAGCTCCCAAGTAGTGTTTTTCTGAAGAGAATTCATCTCTTCATCCATGGCAACTTGCCATCTTGGATCCTTCTGAGTATGGTAGTAATACTTAGGGTCTGAACTTATCATCAAATAATAATATTTGTAGATCAAATAATCAGGACAAGAGAGCGCAATACCTACTCTTCGGAAACGAGAGTGGGTTCTCCTTGGATCATCTGGATTTCCAATGTTATCTCCTACGGAGGAGAGTGTCTGTCGGGCCCAAGTTGGAAGATGATTTTGTACTTTAGGTTTTGATTCAGAATCTGATGTTTTCTGTACACTGATATTATAAATCATAGGATCCAAATCAGGGTCATCACCCCCAATTACATCATCCAAATATTTAGTAGAATAGGAAGGAAATTCAACAGTTTTATCCTTCACTAGTTCTACCTCCTGAAGAGGCTCATCGAACTTGACACTCCTTTCGATGATGATCTATTTTAATTTGATATCCAATAGATTTAAACCTTTAGATTCATCATGATATATGATAAATAGACTTTCGCGTCTTTGTGGTTGCAAAGTCCTCCTTTTATCAAGTGGAATTCGGGCCCATGCAGTGGACCCAAACACTCTTAGATTCGACACATCCAAATTTTTTCTGAAACATGCTTCAAAAGGAGTCTTCCCTTTCACAGATGAGTGTGGCACTCTTTTTTGAATATATGCTGCACCATGCATGGTTTCTTCCCACAAATTTGCAGCCAACTTCTTTGATTCCAAGATACAGGTGGTCATCTCATTGAGAAACCGATTCTTCCTCTCTGCTACACCGTTTCGCTGGGGAGTGTAGGGGATTGAATGTTGGATCTGAATACCAATTTGGGAACATATATGAAGTAACTCATTATTGACATAATCCCTGCCATTATCAGATCTCAAAATCTTGATCTTTTTTCCAGATGCATTCTCAATCAAGGCCTTCAATTCAGTGAATTTTTCCAAGACTTCCGACTTCTTTTTGATAAAAAATACCCAGGTGTATCTCAAAAAGTAATCAATGAAAGTCAGAACATACCTTGATCCATTCATGGATGTGATAGGCATGGGGCCACTGATATCAGAATGTATCAGTCCCAATATGCATGATGCTCGACTTTTCTTCCCCTGATCAGACTTATGCTTAGAGTGCTTTCCAACAACACAGCCTTGCAAATTCTAGTGGTAGCTTTGATGACCAAGAGGCCTTCAACCATAGAATTATTCTGTAATTGCTGCAAGTATTTTAAGTTCAGGTGGTTGAACCTCTCATGCCATAGTATACTAACTTCATTTCCATGATTCAGCAATGTGGTGGGCTTTGCATCCGCCACAAAATGGGAGAAATCATAGGATTTTGCATGATGGTTTGCAAGGCCTTTTGCTACAAGTTTTCTGGATGCAATTTCTATGATCTCTACATCATCCCGGCTAAAGGAGACTCTCTTGGGAACTCCTATATGTGTCATTTGATAAACACTTACGAGGTTTGATGCAAGATATGGTACATATAGAACATTGGAAAAATAACCATGCTCGAGATCTACATGTAGAGCCCCCTACTGGGTCTCCTTTAACTTCTATTTACAGTCAGAAAATTCACTTTATATATACAGTTTGAAAATCTATAATTCTGTTTTATCTACTTCTAACAATTTACTGTTAACTGTGCAGGTAGCAAGGATTATCACAGCATATAAACTTTTAATATTTAATAAACAGAATTTGCCATATAAAATTTTAAAATTTAATAAATAGAATTGGCCATAATACTGCTGGAAAATACCTGTAGGTAGCTAGTAGGTCCACCTTTGTTGTTGTCCTTGCTTTCCGTTTTTCCTTGCTTTTCCTTGCACCCAAAAGTCCTTCCCAAGTTCTGAAACTCAACTAGTCCAAACCAGTCTTGCCACCCTGCCAACTGGTGAGGTCTCGTCGACCACCCAGCTCCAAAGGTACCCCTTTGGACCCCCAAGCCCAAACCGAGTACAAGCCCTAAGCTGTTGTATCCCCTCAAAAATAACAATCTCCAACAAAACCCCTTCCTTGCAGCTCTCTTCTCCCTAAACTTCTCA
>LPNX010685063.1:155634-172573 GCA_001517045.1 Pseudotsuga menziesii
TTAACCATTGCTTGTTTATTATTCAACCATAATTAGTTATTAATGGCAATAATTAACCATTAATCGACATTATTAACCCTAATCATCATTATTAACTTTAATCAACATCATTAACATTGATCAACAATAGTTAATTACTAACGACAGTAATTAATATTAAGCGACACTAATTGACATTATTACTCAACAAAATTTCATGTAATTCAAAATATGTAGGCGAGTTATGTAAGCGTAGCTACTGCTTACATTCCTCACATAAGTACACTAAAAGTATTAATTCACATACATCAATCATAATCAAGGAACTTTATTATTTACCGACACATGTTTTAGCATAGTTTACAAGGTATGATCCATTAGCTTACTGAAATCCATGTTACAACAATTCATACATCACTGATTTACGACACATACTAATCAAGGGTTTTACACACCTACAGTTAGATCTTGTTTTCACCCCTACTTCATGCTAAATCTATCTACCTACATCATTACTAACTTCCACATCCTATCCTGTCCTCTGCTGGACTACCCTGGAATGTCAAGTCATGACCGGTTCCAGCTAGAACCCATAAGCGGAAGTGTCGACCACATCGACCAAGCTTCCCCAGCAGGCAACCACCGGTCATCATTACACACCTTGGGGAGCTCACCGTAGCACAGCCCTCCCATGAATCTGGGTTTCGGGGATAAACAGTGGGTAAAGCCTCCTCCCCCCCTTAATGGAACAAGGGACTATGTCTACTCGACATAACAACAGTGTTGCACTTGTACTCGGTCTGTCATCGTATAACCGATCTGGGCGGTTGAGTTTCCTAGAACTCTACCCCACCCATGTCATAACATACATCATAATAAATAGCATAATAACCATACGAAAGTAAATAAATCCATCATTCGCATACCATTTTATCTTTAGAAGTCCATGTCCCCGAGGTCCTCCCACCTCGTAGGATCCAGCTATCACTTAGCCGTTTCACCTGTAAGTTAGTCCTCGACATACAATATAGGATATCGTGCATAATCCTCAATATGTACACATATATCCCATCATAACATGACAACAATAAACTCATTCATTCGTCATGCACCTGGCCTAACATTCATTATTTCAACATATATCTGTAACGGTATCCACGTACCCATCATTCAGTAATTTCCATATATTTGACATAATTAACACATGATACATATCTAAACATGACTACCGACCATAATACTATCATCACACACACACATATATATATCGGAAAAATAATAGAACCATATGTCCACAGTGTCGTCAAACCGACGAGGTCTCACAATCAAACAAATACAACATATAATAGTAGTTCAGGTAGAAATGTCAAAACGGGGTGTTACACTACAGTATCTTGTCCTTCAGATATGATTGTGGAGTCATCTCCCATGTGGATGGGAATGGATTTCCCAATATCCAAATATGAGAAGGAGTCTCTTTCAGCCATCATGTGGTTCAAAGCTCCAAAATCTATCAAGAGTAATTTGGACTTCAAAGTGCTTTCCATGAGGGCATGACCTTTTTCATGTTGTGGTTCTAAATCTTGCTGATCTCTCCTATGAAAGATTTCTGGAATATTGACGTGATTTCTATCAAGGAAAGAAGTAGCTTCATCAAGTTTCATTTTCATGCAGGCATGTTCAGGGTGGAAGCCCTTCCTGCAGTATGAACACTTGACTTTTTCCTTTCTATGATGCCCTTTTCCTTTGTTCTTCTTTGAGCCGAAAGGCTCTTCATCCTGTTGGTTTTAAACTTTAGGCTTAGGAGCTTCAAATTTGGTTTTTGGGTTCTTCTATTGCTTTCCTTTACCCTTCATATCTTTGGGCCCCGAGACATGGAGGGCTTGATCACGAGAAGATCTGATGATCCCCATCTAGATAAGATTATCATGTTCACTTGTTAGGGACTCAATGAAGGCATTGAGTGAAGGCATCTTACATCCAGGGGTTGTGAGCTTCCTCGCATGGAATGTAGAGACAAACACCGAATAATCAGATCCAAGTTTGGAGAGTATGGTGAGGATGAGCTGATCATCCTCCTTCTCTAGCTTACATTTCTTCAACAATAAGACAATCTGCTTGAACTTTTTGAAAAAGTCCTTTAAGGTCTCGAAATTGGAAGGCTGGAGAGACATCAACTTGTTTTCAAGCTGGTATACTCTTAAATCATCCTATTTTCCATACAGAGTTTCCAATTTGTCCCAAATTTCCTTTGGATTCTTCAATCCCGAGAGATGGAAAAGAAGATCCCAGGAAACAAAGAGGCACAAGAATTCGAATGCTTCATCTTTCTCGTTCAAGAATATAGCTTTGTATGTCACAGAAGAATGCTCTTCTTCAGTGTCCATAGTGACCCTATGGAGTCCTCAGGCACGTAGATGGATCTCCATGTCTCCTTTCCATGAATGGAAATTGAACGGAGTCAAGAGTTCTATAGAAGAAGCCATTTCAAACTACTAGAGAGAATGGTTTCACCTATTAAAACTTGCAAATCACAACAAAAGGGGCACTGTAAGGTTGAACAGCCTGAACACTTTAGGATTTCATCACACCCAGCATAGTTGATCAAGCAAGCTTGACCAACAATTCCTTAAATTGGGGTATTAAGTGGTAAGCCTTAGCTTCTGGTGCAGTGCTAGAATTTTGAGCTTTTCATCAATTTTTCATGCAAGATCTGTCAAAAACCTTGTTTTTGAGAGATCTGGGCTTCATCCGGCCATGAGCTCAGATACCATATTAATTTGTCGCAGTGGTATAGAAACTGAAAACATAGTCTCACAAAGAATACAGACAAATATGCATAAAATTGTCAAAATGGTGCTGCAATGGAAGTAGGAGATATGTATAATCAATGAATAATGAATAATAAAATACAATGATCATTCAAGATGCATGAATTCCAAGACAATTCTAATTCCCAAGGAGGTCATTCGAATTGAATGAATGGGTGTAGCTTAACTGACTGTAAGCCACAGTAAACACACTAGTTAACCAACTGATCATGTGTCGATTGACTCAACTAAGTCCTAAATGAAGTCGGAGTGCAATGAATGACTGATTCTAATAGAAATTAACTCAGACACATGTCACTGTATGCCAACCAACAAGTGGTAGTGCATCAATAACACCAATGAACCCTAATGAGGTTAACTGAAGTCAAACTGGCCATCAAAGGTGGTTGGAGGCACCCATGTTGACTCCAATTCATTAAATATTAATAAAATAATAAATATAATGAAAGGAGTCACCTTCACCACTCAGATTAACTGATGGTAACCACCATTTAGCAATTAGGTGCATTTTTGACACTCAGATCACCCCTGGAGTGCTCCAGTTAGCCTCCCCGAATAAAGGATAAGGATTAGTTGGCCTCCTTAACTGAAGGTAGGCATGCGTGTGCTCATCCTAATTTCATACAGTGCTCCTCTGATGTCAATTAAGTCAATAAAACTTAGGATAGTGGTTTAACAAGGTCAAATTGACCAAATTAAGTGTGCATGGTGGGTAAATGTCTCCAACAAAAACCATTAATTATTCCTTATGGAAGGATCCACTCCATAAGTTATATACTTTCTATAAATTTTACATCAATATAGTTCACAAGACATCTCATTCCATTGCTTCCACTTCTTTATATAGTTTCTATCCAACCTTCTAGGAACTTTCTAGTATGTGGAAACTTCTAGACAAGTTTTACACAAGGAATATTCTAGTAGGCATAGCCTTCTAGTAAGCCTTATTACAATTATCTATTTTCACATTATATATCCCTTATTTAATTAATATGTCCTCAACACATGGACTTATCCCCTTGGGTACCTCCCTAAATACCCTATTTTATCCCCCCTATGTACATTACATATTTGCAAGCCACTTGTATTTTCATATCACACTTTCCCATTTATAGGATTTTGGTCTCCAAAATCATAGAAATAAAATAAACAATGAATCAATGTGCATTTTTTTATTCTCTAGAACATGGCTCTCAAATCTACCTATAGGATATAGCTTTGACATTGGATCTAAGTGTGTCTAACAATTCTAGATTTTATATCTAGTTCTAGCTTTGGATTTGAATCTAGTTTTCGTCTTTCGTGTTCTTGCAATGAAAATTTCTTCCCATTTATTCTCTTCTTTGAGAAATATTCAAATACAAACTCTTTAATCCAAATTCATTCACATCTTTTGTGTGTAATTCTTGTTGATTCTCAAACTTAGAGACAACCTACATTGGTAGCCAACAAATGACAATTTAAATTATGGTATTCTCTTATTGAGTGAGATCCCAACAAGAATATGTCATACTAAAAAAAAGATAAGAAAGGAAGTGTAGTATGTTCCCTTCCATTAGGGAAAGTTTATTCTAGCATGGAAACAACTCTTTGATTCTTACACATCCTTACAAACACTTTATCTCTACAACACTAATAATTGAATGACAACCTTCATGTGCAATCACAACACCTTATTCTTTCAAATGTATATTTTTGGGTGAAATCAATGTCATCTTGAGGATTATGGAATGGCTCAATATTTGGATAGTGTAAGGAATGGCTAGTCAAAGACAACTTGGGAAACACGAGTTATATTTCATTCTATTTTATTTTTTAGATACAATGGAGCTCCATGGAACCCCTAAGGTCATTAACCGATAGCCATAATTATTTGACATGTATCAAAGAATGGAACCTTATATTTGAAAATTAAAGCAAACAACTAGATTAAGGTTACATTTGGTTTCAACATCAACTTGAATTCAACTTCATTGGTTTATGTTGATCTATAATAGTATTGTAACTTCCTGGACAACCTTTGCTCGTTGGGATAGAGATTTTAGGTATCCCCATTTATTTTTGGATTCATTCTCCACACTCTTCTCTTAATGGTGTAGTTCATAGGGTGAATCATTAGATGAAGCCTCCAATACTTTGATTCCTGATGTCCACTAAACTTGGAAGGGTTGAAAAAATTATGGCCAATGCATGGATACTTGACATGCCCTTGTTCTCCATGTGTCTCTAAGTTTGTTTCTATCTTGGGGAAGTATTTTTTTCATTATTTATTTCAAAATATTTAAGCTTATGGTTTGTGGCTTTCTTTTCCTAGAAAGGTGCTTCAATATATCCATTATTCTCATAAATCTAACATACACGAGAATAAAAACACCAATCAACTCTCTGATCTTTATTATTTTATAAATAACACATGAAGGATGTATTGCTTGATAAATGCATCTTGGATTATTATTTTTACTATAGTTGATTGAATTCTTATTTTTCTATGTGTTGGTGCATATTGATTCTTTGAAATTCCTTTTTGAAACCCACCATAAGAAATATGGAGTGTGTCACCATATTCATTTATTGTTTATGTTTATTTTTATGATTATGCAAATTAATTGACATGTTTTTCCATTAATTTTTTTATCTTTGCGGTCATGGATTCATCTATGCCGCTAAAACCTCGGCCTTCATGTTTGAACCTTTATTTAGTTGCATTGGGAATTACGATCACTAAACTTCTCCTACCTAGTCATTGTCCAATGTAGACCATTTTCCTTAGTAGATTTGAACCAATGAATCTAGCAGGATTTTTAAAATAAATCAAAACATTCTTTGAAAAGGTTTAAAGAAGGAAACATTACCATTCTTGTCTTATTCATGGTGATGGATTCCCTGATAGAAATGGAAGGATGTCATGCTTCTCAATGCTCTTGGATAACTACTAGTAGATTTTACAATTCCTTATCACTCTCTACAAATTCCTCATGAATATGAGCCATAATCCAAGTGAATATCTCATCATGATAAATATCCAACTAAATGACTTTCTCTCCCAATTGTGCAAGATTAAATTTTATCTTATCCCAATCTAGCTTGAGATTAGTGAAGGAGTCTTGGATTTCTTTGAAGAAATTATTTAACGCTAACAGTAGTTTCAAATAGGTCTCAAATTATTTTTCCAATGTTTTTATTCTCTAGTGAAACATTTACACCTCCTCTTTCATATGCTTGTTCACTTCTAGAAGTTTCACATTGATGGTATGTAGGTATTCCAACCTAATTTTGGATTTTGTTCTTTACCTAGGTCTACTTTCTCCTCAAATTTCTAGAAGCTACATCATGGTCAATGATTCAACTTCTCTAATATTAATATGATCTACAAATGAGGTATTTACGACCCACACTTCTCACCAACATGTATCCCCTGCATAAATGAAACCTAGTCTACATAATCACTACTTAGGATTGATTATATGGTTCCTTTTTCTATGTAACCTACACATAAGAAATTGATTGAAATGCAACAATAATCATGTATCTAAGTTTAATATACTAATTTGTTTGTCACTAACATTCATACAAGAAATGGTTCTATATTCATCCAACGAGAAGTAGAAAAATATAATTGTGTTTCCAATTGTTTCAATAGTCTCTTACTCTAAAATATGGTATCCAGGTATTTAGGTTTCATCCAACCAAAATTTATACAACATGGTACTACAAAATCAAATGAATTACTCCCCTTAGTTTTGTAAAGAGAAGTATGCTCTTCTATTGTCAATAGGTAGAATTATTTATTGCATAATTTTTCCAATCCAATTTTTATTGCAATATGCCATTCCAATAGTAACCAAGTCAATCCAACACTTGATAAAATATACATTTCTCCAACAACCAATGAAGTTATTATTCTTCTACAAGATAATGTTTCTTCTTTTGTTTTGTTTATTGGAAACAAACAATGTAGATTTAATCACACTCATGTTTGAGTTATACTAGCCAAATCCATTCTTTTAATACCAAAGATTTCTCTTTGCATTGAAACCTATATAATATTATATTTAGACCAGTCACCAGTCACCCTTTATCATAATGCTCCAACATTAAAATACTATCATGCTTCAATATATAGATATAAAATTGAATGTATATTTGTGGATAAAATTACTCAAACATTATATAAATGTAGAATGCTTGACTAGACTGGAAAATTTTCAATCATCCATAGTAAGGAATATATGTATGTCATTGTAGATGGTGTTAATAGAGATGCCTACTTGACTTATAATTAATTCACCATTAATTGACATGGAATCATAAATTCTAATTCATTTTGTTTCCTTCCATTCCTTTGAAGATAGCTCACAAATTAAAATTATATGTATTTCACTGTAGATGGTGTTAATAGAGATGCATGAATTGCTACTTTAATTCTAATTAATTCACCATTCATTGACATGGAATCATAAATTCTAATTCATTTTATTTCCTTCTATTCCTTAGAAGATAGCTCACAATTTAAAATCATTTGGAATTGGAAAATTATGGATTAGCCACCAACTAGAATTAATAGATCGACAAAATGTCCATCAGTTGTCTCAAAGTTTTATTAATTTAAGAATCAATTTTTGTAGAGCAATGTTCACATATGCCATTGATTGTAATATCTTGTGATATAGGGATCATTTGAGTATGGAAGAGTACAAAAATCATTCCATCCCTCAATTTACCCATAAGAAACCCAAAACCAAATGGACAAACAATAAGAAATCCCCCCACAATGAATGTGGATGATCATACTAGGTTCTAAGGAAATCTACAATAGAAATATTTATTAAATTGTCTAAATACCATTATATATCCATTAAAAATTCCATTACAACATGAAAATACCAAGCAATAGAAGCATATGTCCTAAGAAATTACTAGTGGTCTGGAGCAAGGATGAGTGCTAAATTTTAGAGTTTGGGAATAGAAATTAAGATGAGGAACTGTAACATCTCTTTCAATACAACTATCAATTTATTTTGGCTAAGTAAATTAATCGTTTGATTTTATTATCTGTTGGATTTTAGTGCATTGTAAATTCGAGCAGGAATTAACTCTGACATAGAACGCATTATTGATACATATCAAATTATATGGGGTGTAACAATGACTTGTTTAACACAAAAAAACATAGCCATTGATTTGAATAAAAATGGTTGATTAATCCATATTATAAGTTCAGTTGTAATTAACCTCTAACATCATCAAGTCACACATACTAAGAATTGGAATTACTAAATTTATTTTTAATATAACAATGAATAGATCATGAAACATGGAATTGTCAAAAGCACAAATACTAACACAATAGACATGAAAATTAAAACACACAATACAAATTCAAATAATTTACCCTGGAAATCCAAATAGAAAAACTAGTTCCAAATGATTGTCTGGTTTTAATTTTGAAAATCTCATGTTAAAATGCAACGTGTGGCTTTAATGTCTATTCAACCATTTATGTGGCTTTAATGTCTATTCAACCATTTATACAACCAATCCCTTACACTCCTGACCTCTTGGCTCATAAAATCCCTTTCTGAGTGTAGGTACAAGAATATATAAGTAGGTATGGGTTAATGGGAAGGTCAAAATACGTAACCTTTAATTTCCCATTCCCAACCCTCTTCTCTCCCATTTTTTATTTGTATTTTCTTGAATTTAATTTCATAATGTTGCATTGCATTTTATTTTTATGTAACCTTTATTAATTGCTAAATTTATTTCATGTACTAATATTTACAAACCATTCATCTTATCTATTTTGGGTCAATGCTAGTGAGTACATCCAGAACATGGTTGACACACCAAGCACAATAGTTTGGGATAACCAAGAGGACGAGGAAAAAAGGGAAGGGAAGCTACTCCAAACAAATGGAAAATGCTCCTGATAAAGAGTAATTCAATTCTCTTTTGTCAAAATTATATAGAGTAGTTATTTACATTGAACTTGATAATATATATTTGATCTTATACTATCCATTTGATTTTATGGATACATCATTGAATTATGAAATTGATGCCATCAATAAATTCATTATTAATAATAGAAAGGAATTGCAACATTGGATTTCATTGTATGAACAAAAGAGAAGGAAACGGGATAGTTAAGTAAAAGAATCCAAATAGATGGAAATGTGTGTTTGTGTGTGTGTCTTTATAGTTGGATGGCTATCCAAATGAGAGAGGATTATGGTATATCTATTCATTACCTACATGGTAAAGAGGTTGAAAACAACATAGCCCGATTAGGTGCATTAACTTTGTAATAATATATCTCTGTATATTATTCACTTTAGAATTCATGTTTGAATTATAACATGTATTATGCTTTTGTTAATGGCTGGGTTTATTAGACATGTGATACTGATATGATCCTTTTGTTCGCATTTTTACAAGTTCATTTATTACAATTTTTGTGGACATGTGAACATCATTTTCACCCAAAGGATGCTAGTGATAGACGTGTTGCATTGGATTCTGGAGTAGAGGTCAAGTTTGACCAATTTATTCATGCTAACCACCGTGATTCAAACCTAATACATGGGAAATTAGGTTACATTGGAAAGGTACAAGATATCATGCAAGTGCACTGATCTTTCCAACATGTTATTTTTAGGTGCAAGTGGTGGGATACATTCAATCAGAGTAATGTAAAGGAAGATTGTGAAACTGGGTTAATTCCAAGCAAGAAATATAATCGAGATTATAGCAATGAAGAGTCATAGTACATGTTTTACTTCAACATATATATTGTGGATGTGTCATTTTATTATGGTTATCTATAATTAGAAAACTATGTTTATCTTTAGTAACAACCATTTACAACCATGCTGAAAATAAATTAAAAAGTTTTGGAACTTCAAGCTACTTAATGAATTGTGATTCATTTATTTGCATATTTTCACTTAGGTAATTGCATAAAAGTTATATATATATATATATATATATATATATAAAAGATTGCAATAAACCAATATAGAGGTTTTTATGTATCCACACATCTTTGTTTTATGAAATAGTACCTAGTAAGTAGTACACAAAGTATAAGCATATTTTGTGTACATAAGCATATAAAATAGTCAAGATAGTGTCTTTCATACATACTTATCAAGATATACTAAATAGATTTTATGTAAAAGCTTTTATGTGCTAAATGTTTTATTGCAACAAGATATGGTGAGTGAGCTCTACAACAATATATGCATGAAACATATACATTTGATAATGCTTATGAATATATAAATTAAATTAATAAAATATTGAAATAAACATTAAAAGAAAAACTGTTAAAAATCTTACAACTTTTTGACAAATATGTTGAATCTCAAACTAGATTACTCACAAAATTAGGTATGTTATGTGCAGGGGGAAGATAATATGGGGTGCATAGGAAGGCACCTAAGGGAATTTTATGTACATATGAATATAATATGGGGTACCTAAGGAGGTACTCAACGGATATAAAGTATGTAATGTGGCCATAATAATGAAATATATCCACTTGGTAGTTAGAGTAAATAATATAATAATAAATTGTAATTTGCTTAGTCCCTTTAAGAATACTCAAGAGAATGTATAAATATACATTAGTATAATTATGTTAGATATATTAGATGAATTGTATTGCAAAAAACATGGCTTGTGGAGTGATTCCTTCCTTAAGGAGTAATTGTTGGTGCTACCCTGCCTGGAGGGTATTTCTCTATATCTTGGTTTTATTCTTATTCTGATTCAATTTCTCAATTAAAAATCACTAGAAACTCCAATCAACTATGTACATCAAATCATCTATATTTCAAATAGATGTAATGTGAAACAATTCATTTTTAGGTATCCAAATTATGACTTATAGATTAAATTAGACCTTATCATCCTTCCCCAAAATTATTATACCCTTGATTTAATGAAGTGAAATGTATGGAATATTATACAATGTCCCAATTTAACATCAATGAATGCATAGTTAAGCCATCTATGAACTAATGGTTGTAAAACCATCTTTTTTATTTCTAATTACATGAAATTTATTAAAATTATTTTTAATTAATTATGTTAATGGATGTGCATCATTTTTTTAAGGAGATATTTTTGGTCTTAAGGAAGAGATTAATGAATACCACTTTTTTATCAATATCATGATTAAATAGATTTAATTTTTTTCGTATTTTAAAAATTTATTATTAATACTTAATGTTCATAACCTTTTTAAAAAAAATTGTTAAATTAATTAAATCAAAGGCGATTGATAATATATATCAATCAACCTACATTAACCACTTAATATGTTTATATGTTGTTTGTGTTATTTTTTCCTCTCCATCTTCTTTCATACAAATATGGTATATACGAGTGTGTACAATAATAAATAATTAAACACATCATGTTTGAATAGTTTATATGACGTAAAAAAAAAATGTTATGTTAATATAGTTGTGTATAGTAAAAATTCTAACGAGTTGTATTATAGACATTTTGAATATCGCCATGAGACTCGACTTAATATTGAAGAAATTAGACATATAATTAAGAATAACGTAAAATATAATAAAAATATTTACATATCAAAACAATGTTAAGAATCAAATCCCAATGCAATGATACGTTTTATATTATGTTATTTGCAACTTTCAATACTAAGGCTTCAAAACCACCATACCTAAGGTTGAATACCGTCATGAGACAACTTAGTATTGAAGAAATATAATTAAGAATAACGTAAAATATAATAAACATATTTACATAATAACACAATATTTAGATATATTTTCATGATTTAATATAATATTCAATCAAATAAATTGGTTTATAAATTTATTCGAATGTGATTTACAATTATTTTCATAACTTAATATATACATAATATGTTATCTCTATTTGAAAGATTTATATTAAAAACTATTATCATAAGGTTAATTTACTTGAAGGTATTTTTAATTTCATTTCTTACTTAATATATAAATTTAAATTATTTGTATGATTTAATAGAATACTTAACTAAACAAATTGATGTTATAAAAAATTAATCAATTCTAATTTAAAATTGTTTTCATGATTCAATATGCATGATTTTGTCACTGCATAAAATTGGTTGTTTAAAACATTTAATCAAGTTTGTAAATTTTTTTAATCAACTTATTGTATCTTCTTGTACAACATAGAATTCACATTAAAAAAAATGTTTAAACATTATAAAAATGACATTAAATTATTATAGCAAGAGATAAACATTATATGGTACAACATAAATTTAAATGAATGATACATTTCAAATTTGATTTAAAATTAGAGAATTATTAATAATATAAATCATTAACATACACATAATATATTTTATAAATAAAATAACATCAAGATATACATCTCAACTATGTCAACTATGGGATCTCAAAATTAATTAAGTGATACATTTCAAATTTAATTTAAAATTAGAGAATTATTAATAATATAAATCATTAACATACACAGGTGAAAACGCAAAGTTGGGTAACACTTCCATGAGAATCGAGTGCTCGAGCAACATAGCGGACGTTATTCGGCCGAATAACTATATTTATTTGGTCGAATAACTATATTTATTTGGCCGAATAATATTTTTATTTGGCCAAATAACTATAGTTATTCGACTGAATAATGGATCCCTTATTCGGCCGAATACTTTTTAACGTAAACCGTTTAATTTGATGGAATGCATAGTCGACCGGTAATTTTAACCGGCGATTCAATGTGTATTCATCTGAGCAATCATTCGGTCAAACAATTGTTCTACATAAAAGGTCGATTGTGGCTTCATTTTGTTTAGTCAAACAATTATTCTGCATAAAAGGTCGGGTGCGGCCTCATTTTCATGGTTTTCGCCTGCTGTCGATTGTTCCATCGTGCATGCCCTGCCACCTTGTCATGCCCCGCCACCCCATCGTGCATGTACCGCCACCCCGTCACGCTTGTTCTGCCACCCTGTTGTGCTTGTCTGCCTGGTCGCTTGTTGTACCTGTTCTGCCACCCGATTTGTCACCCATTGTCCCCGTCCCTGCCTCCGCCTGCAGTCCCGCCTTTTTTACGTTGACGTGTATGTCCGCCACCCTATGAATGTGGAGTTCTGTTTGTGGAGGCATGTTTGTGGAGGTTTGTTCAGCATGGAGGTGTGTTCGGCGTGGAGGTCTGTTCATGTTCGGTTCTTAGAGGGTCTGTTCGTGGCCTATTCATGCTCTTCTCTCTTCTTGTCAGGTATTCAGGTATTTTATCTGCAATTTTTTTTATAATTCGAACGTTGAACAAGTGATTCATGGCTTGTCGTAGCCAATGGCTTAAATTTATTTTTAGTTTAGTTTTTCTTTTATTTTATAGTTTTTTTTATCTTAAAGTTTGCATATGTTAATTAGAAGTGTAGATTTTTTCTAATTTTAATCTTAGTTCATAGGTATTATGAGGAAGATACTCATTGATGAACTCTGTCCATGGACAGAGTTGATGAACTCTGTCCAAATGGACAGAGTTCAACAACCCATGCAGAGTTCATCAACTTTTTCCTTGATCATTTTATTTAGCATACGGGATTTTAGTTGTTTTTATATAAATCATAAACAAAAAAAATATTATTACACTTTATTTAGCATAAGGGATTTTAGTTGTTTTTTGCTTATTAGTTACAGTTTATACTTACCAAGATATTGTAGATTTCTTTTAATTTTAATTTTAGTTCATATTTATTATGATGAAGATATTCATTCATGATCCTGTTCATGGACAGAGTTCATGAACTTTGTCCACATGGACAGAGCTGATGAACTCTGTCCATGTGGACAGAGTTGATGATCGTTGTCTAAGCAGATTTCATCAACTCTGTCCCTGATCACTTTACTTAGTATAAGGGAATTTAGCTGTTTTTAAATAAATCATAAACAAACAAACAAAAATATTACACATAAAATACCAAATATTATCGATTACTTATTGTTTGAACTATGTATTTTTAATATAAAATACCAAATATTACAAATAACAATTATTATTACACTAAGGTTAGTATCATTCCCATTAATATATGTCATAAAACAATCCCAAATAACCTGTATAATGATTATTAGTTATAGTTTATACTTACCATTATATTAGGATATTGTATTGATTGATCTGATTAATAAGCCTATAAATAGCATCAACTCTGCATTCATAAAAGTAATATATGTTTGTGGTTAAGATTTAACATATACAAAGGGTTATAGAAATAATATATACAAAGTAAACTATTTATACATAAGCTATAAGATGAACTGATTACTCATGTATTAATATGAAGTAATATGCAAATGCTGATGATTACACTTTTCATACTATAATGTTTTGTACATTGTTGGCAGGTGTTGCTCTTTTTTTCGGTGTTTGGTTTGTTTTTGCTTCCTTCGTTGATTGATTTTATTTGTAGATATCGGTCGGAGTGACATTTATATAAAGAAGGGCCATTTATCTTTATTTGTAGATATGGGTCACAGAGTATTTGGAGTTATAGATATGATGGATCAAATCTATAACTCCAATTACTCCACGATTAATATCTACACATAAAATTTCGAGGAAGGGGGCATAGTAATGTTTTTACTTGTTTCTTCTTCAAGGTATGTACTATTACCCAAATTTATCATTCGATAGTTAATGTCTGGATAGAGTGCATGAACTCTGTCAATGTGGACAGAGTGCATGAACTCTGTCCACATGGATAGAGTTCATGAACCCTGTCCACATGGAGAGAGTGCATGAACTCTATCCAAATGGAAAGAATTCATGCATTCTGTCCATGTGGACAGAGCACATGAATTCTATCCAAATGGACAGAGTGCAACATCTTTTTGTTTGGAATTAAATTCTTCCATTGCTTCCTATACTTTATTTTGTTATAACCTGTCTTTTATTATGGTAAGTATTTATATTGCCAATAAGTGTACCTATATATCCCATGTAGTTAATACAAAATAAATCAAAATTTTTATCTCACTACTCCAAGATTAGCTCTATAATTACCATTGCTTACTTCTTGCTTTGTTTGTATTTGGGTGGCTTACTAGATAAAGATGATTAGTATAATTTTAATTGTTTTTATTTTTGAGTGCTTACATTATAATCACATATCGTAATAATTCAAATCAATAACAATTTTTTTTATGATTTTATGGAATAATGAAAATAATTGTAGCTATATTCATTTTAAGAACTATTAGATAATAAATTATTTATATTCATTATAAAAACTATTAGATAATATTAGGGACGTCGAGGTCCTTATTAAAAACTTAGTTTTTTTAGTAGCCAGGTCTTTGAAGTTGAGGAATTAACATGTAGAATTTGAATATGTTATGAGTTGATATATTAGATAATATTATGGACATCTAGGTCCTCATTAAAAACTTAGATTTTTTAGTAGCTAGGTCTTTGAAGTTGAGGAATTAACATGTAGACTTTGAATATGTTATGAGTTGATATCTGTGTAAACTTTTAGATATCATATCAAATGGAAATAGATAATAAATTAGCTATATTCATTTTAGGAACTATTAGATATAGATAATAAATTAGCTATATTCATTTTAAGAACTATTCGATAATATTAGGGACATCCACATTCTTATTAAAATCTTAGTTTTTTTAGTAGCTAGGTCTTTGAAGTTGATTAATTAACATATAGAATTTGAATATGTGATGAGTTGATATTTGTGTAAACTTGTAGATATCATATCAAATGGAAATGTAGCAGCCTTTGAGACAGAAGCGTAGGAGGTCATCACATTCTTCGGGAGTTGGTGTCCCAAATGAAAATCGAATACTGTCAACTTCACCTCGAGATTCAAGCTTATTGTATAGTTCACATTCGTCTGATCATAGACGTGACGATAGTGATAGAGATGGTTCTCATTTATCCTCTATGGGTGAATGTGGATCTTGACCTTCTGTATGAGAGACAAGCATGGATGCAGAGTATTTGTGCCAGAAATTGTTCCTAAGGCTAGGGGAACAAGCCAACACAATCTCAAGAGTAAATTCAATTCAAACTAGGGTTTAGGGTTTTTGTTTTAAGTGTTTTGGTCATAAACTTCAAGAGCATGCAGGGAATACATTCATCAGATAAGCAACAACTAAATCAAACACAATCACTGATAAAGATGCATATATATCATACAAATCTAACCAAAAAGCCTGTATTGAAGTTTACACATAATTGACAAGCACTGCTAGAAAACACACATTAACCAGCACTGAAATTGTCAATTAAGAAGCTAAACAAACTCATAGTAAAGCCAACACAGACCAAAAGTAGGGTAAAGAGTCATATATCCATAGTTTCATCAGTAAATGTACAAGAGAGTTACAGCACTTATCTTTGAATAAGTCTGAAAGTATAGTAGCCCACAAACCTCCTGATGCTCCCAGAAAAATTAGAACCTTTACAATGACTTGCTAAATTTCCTAAATAGACATCCTCTCAAAATCAGTTAAGTTTCACTTTCTAACTGCTCCCATCGAATTACCAAGGAGGGTAAAGTCAAAATTTGTTTTTTACAAAAATTACAAATTGCTAAAAATAGCAAACTCTTAACCAAAATAAACTATTCATCTTAAATAACAGCTAACTACAAACTGCCTCAGAGCTCCTTCGCTGCCTCCACAAGAAGAGATATACCATCAAGACTTGAAGACTTCTTCTTTGCCCTTTTATGCTTTTTCTTCATATCATCTAACTTTTGTTGCAATTCCTTATTTTCCTGTTGCAAGTGGTCAACAGTCTTCTCCAGCTTTTCACAGTACCTGTCAGCAACCCTTTTTCTGCTAAGGACTTCTTTAGAAACTTCTGACAGCTCCAAAAAATGCTTATGCATATCCTGCAATTTCTCTACCAGCTCTTTATTAACTTTGAATACTCCATCATTCATTTCTTGCAGGTGTTTCATGTGTTTCTTGTATCTCTGGATGCTTTCCTGTACATTTTCCTCATCAAAATCTGGGATCTCTGATATATTGTCCTCCTGTATTAAAAGATCCGAAAATTCATCATGAACAACTGATTCTACTAAATATCCTGCTTGCCTGAGAATATCCTG
>LPNX010685118.1:5174-82776 GCA_001517045.1 Pseudotsuga menziesii
TTTGGCGCGGCAACAAATGCAAAAAATAGGTCGCGGACCGCGGGTTTAAAGGAAACAGGCGTGGTTTAGGTCGCGAGGTTTTTTTTTTTGACAGCGGCGGTCGAAACCGCGGGTTTGGGCCGAACAGGCGCGGTCTCGGGCGCGGGTTTCTAGATGGAAGCGGCGGTCAAAACCGTGGGTTAGGGCCAAACAGGCGCGGTTGAGGCCGCGGGTTCGGGGCGAACAGGCGCGGTCAAGGCCGCGGGTCGGTAAATGGCAGCGGCGGTCGAAACCGCGGGTTCTGGGCGAACAGGCGCGGTCGAGGCCGCGGGTCGATAAATGGCAGCGGCGGTCGAAACCGCGGGTTCTTGGCGAACAGGCGCGGTCGCGGCCGCGGGTGCGGAAGAAAAAAAATGCGGTTTCTAGCGGCCGAAAACGACAGCCGAAAGTACAGTACGGAAAAAAAAAACTAAAATGAAAAAGACAGCGGAGTCGCCAAAACTGTAGCTAGGGTTTTCACCCTAGCTTGTGCTGATGAGCACCTACTAAGGAATCTGGAATCCTTAGTAGCAGTTCAATGATGTAAACAAAAAGAAACTGAAATAAAAACTAAGCTAAAGCAGTAAAAGTAAATAACATGAAGCAAAACAGTAAAGAAATGTATAATGGTGATTTTTATTGATATTACCTCCAATGAGGAGGTTGGTGGAGTCCGTTGAGCTGGTCCGATGTCGGTGGCTTTGAGCTCCAAGCTGCTTCTTCTCCTTTTCCGGTGGTGGAAATGGGCCAAAAGAGTTCTCAATGGTGAAAGTAGCTTGGTGGTAAGTTAGGGTTTCGAGAATAATTTCGGCAGAGGCAGGATGCTTATGACTGTGGATTTGGAATAATGGGTCTCCATCACTTATTTATAGTTTTTTAGTGATGGAGTGCTGGCCCATGGTTTTTGGAAACCATGTGGTTTAGGGCAGCTTGTTTAGGGTTTTTGCTGTTTTAGGGTTTCCTCCTTTTTCCTCATTATTTTTATTCCTTTTCTTCCCTTTTGGGGGTTTTTGCTATTTTTAGAGGAATTTTGGTTATTTTTGGAGGAAAAAGGGGTGTTTTGGCCTTTTGGAGGCATTTAAGGCCTTTTGGAGCCTTTTTAGATGGTTTTATGGCCTTTTGGAGGCATTTTAGGCCTTTTGGAGGCTTTTTAGTGGGATTTTCAGGGAAATATGGTAGGCAAATGGACAAATGAGCCATGAAATGGGGTAGATGAGGTAGTTAACCATTCTTGGGTGTTAACAGATACTCCACATAGTAGCTCATGTCGTTATGTGTTATCATGAGCACACAGATTAGTCGAGAGTGACTCCCGTTTTGTAGTATATACATTGAAATATTTGAAGCTTCATATTTTTGACCTATTAATGTACTGAAAAATTGATGGTTTCATATTTTTCGGGTATACTAAAAGCTTATGGTTTCATATTTTTCCTTAGCATCGATTGCAGATATATATAAAAAATCCTTTTTACAGAAATGTGTATATGTGATGTATTGTAACATACCCATATAACCTGCTAAAATGTATATAATTTTTTTTCTTTCACATAAGACATGGGCCATGTATCTTCCTCTAACATTCATTCCTAAACTTAATCCTTTATACACAGTCCTTCCACAGATAAAAATTCCCTTCCACAAATAAAACCCCCTTCCGCAATTCCGCATCCGCAAGTAGATTGCGGAACCTCATGCATTTTAATTAATTTTCTTTTTTGCTTTCTACATTCTGCAATGTGGATTGTGGATCGAAAAAACCTTTACAATTTAATAGTTTTTCCTTCTACCTTTTGCATTTCACAATGCAAATTGCATATTTTGGAAACCATTATATTTCCACAATTTTTCCCTTTCCACTTTCCATATTCCGCAATGCGGATTATGGACTGTGGAAACACTTAAGTTGTTTACATTTTTAACCTCTGCGTTCCGCTTTCTGCAATGTAGATTGTGGAAACTCTCAGATTCTTCATAGTTTTAACCTCTTCTTTCTGTAATGCAGATTGTGGAAAACACATAACCAATGTACAGTTTCCAAATCCCGCTTTCCACTTTCCACAACTGAGGATTGCGGATTGCGGAAACACATATTTTCTTCTCAGTTTTAAATTTTTCCTTTTGCTCTCTGCAATGTGGATTGCAGATTGTGGAAACACATAAATAATTTACAGTTTTTACTTCCACTCCCCGCTTTCCACAATGCAGATTGCAGATTTTAGAAATTCCTTATATTCGTTATATTTTTAACACTGTTTCTGCTTCTGCAATATGGATTGCAGGTTGCAGAAATGATCCCATTCCTTATAAATTTTAATCCACTTTCCTCTTCCACAATGCGGATTGTAGATTGCGAAACTACCCCACTTATTTATGAATTTTTACTCCATTTTACGCTTCCACAATGTGGATTGCGGGTTGTGGAAAACACTCCGATTTCTTATAAATTTTACTCTATTTCCACTCCTACAACATGAATTGCATATTATGAGTTGCGGAAGCACTTGAATTATTTATACATTTTCTGGCTTCCGTAGGCCCTTCGGCCCCAAGGTTTTTCACCTACCTTCTTTGTTTTTTCTTGACAATACTAAGGAGTTTCCAACCCTCAATGGACTCATGGATTTAAGCCAAATGATTTACTTAGACAAGCTCAGGATTAGGTATTTTATGTGGTGTATAGTGTCCATTTCCTAATAACTTCAGCAGCCAAGCTCACCTTCATAGTTTTTCCACCCCTTAGGAATTTAAGGTATTATACAAGGGCTTCACTAAATAGGAAAAGGGATAACCTAGGAGAGCACATTAGCTTCCCTACCAGGGGTCCCTTAGACTGGATTTAATAGCAAATCATACAGCATCCCAGTAAATATTTATAACATAAATATTACACCATTTGAGTAACCAATATCACCAAATTTAAGTCATAGTTATTCAAAATAGAGTATGAGTATACAATAGCTCATAAGCAACATTTTCATCAATAAAACTAAAATGGGTATTTATCATTTTAGAAGCATTGAAACACACATTTGCACATATGCAAATATACCCTGAGCTCAATAGATTTGCAAAAACATAAACCAGTAATGAAACCTATTTGTAAAGCAAGCCACAATGAAAAGGGGACAACCACGTTCCACCCAACCATATATTAGGAAAAAATCTGCTCTTTCCTCAATCACCCCTGAGATAAACTATGCATGCCAAGAGCGGAGACAACTAACCTTAGTTCAATTTTCTAGGAATAAATCACTTTCCTATGACAGGGTTATCACGCAACAAGTATTTCTCTCATCTCTTGTCTAACACAGTGTGCTCACACAACAAGATTTCATTCTTTCCCAGCATACTCAGCAGCATCCTGCCTCCTTAGATATAATCCTATTATAGTTTGGTTTCCTATGTCTTACTTTGCGGATACGGTCCATTCCCCAAAGAATCCCCATCAACCATTCCGCCCAAATTTTCTCTAGGGTTCGTCTGATCTTATTTCCCAACTACGGTCTATTCTCCATTGAATCCTTGTCAACCACTATGCTCTGATTTGCTCCAGGTTCTATACAACACCATTAAGGAATTTTGGTGCCTGGTGTACTTCCTTGAGGTTTACTTCTCTACGTCCCCCTCTTGCATGCATAGTCTCCTCTTTTAACGTGGCTTGTCCCTTTCATTCTAAATTTCATTAAAGGAAAAATGTAGTGGTTACAACTATCCTCCAGGGACTGTTTGGATGGATTTCTTGATCATCGCAAAATCATAAAAAATGTAAAAATAATATTATAGATAATGTTTATAAATCGAGGGATATTACATGTGTTGCGTATGAATGGCTACTTATATTTGTTTTTGTCATCTTTTTATATATGATCAAATTTTTAAAATGAACATCAAACATGAGCTAAGCACCAATCCAAAACATAGTTAGATAATGAATTAGCCACTGCATTCAAATGTCTTGTGATGTGATGATACAAAACTAACTCAAAGGAACTCTCTAAAAGTCAAACCCTTTGGAACATTCGAAGAAGTAAGGGGTTACTGATGGTGTAGAACCGGTTAAATTGATGTACAACTAACTTTGAATCTAAATAAACTCTAATTTGACTCACATCACTTGTTAAAGCTTCATTTTATAACCCAATCACTCCAAGATACTCTACAAGATTATTTGTAGTGGGACCTAAACAAGTTCATCTCGAGCTTACCAAATCACCGGTAGGGGAATATAGTACTCAAGTCGCTGATGCAATGTTCAAGGTATGATGACTAGCACCGTCTGTGAAGCCATAGTAAGTGGTCATCTGTTCATTCAATCATGACATTATATAAGTGGACTTATCTAAGCCAAATCCTGCATTCATAAGAAATAACAATCCAAACTACACACATCACACTCTATATACAATATGTACAAGGTAATTATGCTAGATGGTATAGAAATAGTACCTCTTAAGGTAAATCCCATTTCGGGGCTCATCCAAAGGTATCCCATCATTTTCTATCATCTGATAAGCTCCTTTCTCTAAGACATGACTGACAATATAAGAACCATGACACATGGATTAAAATTTTCTACCTCCCAATTTATCATGTTTTTTGTCATATGTCAAGACTAGGTCACGTCCATTGAAGAGGTGAGGTTGAATGGGTCGATCG
Organism: Pseudotsuga menziesii; assembly: GCA_001517045.1. Classification (NCBI taxonomy): domain Eukaryota; kingdom Viridiplantae; phylum Streptophyta; class Pinopsida; order Pinales; family Pinaceae; genus Pseudotsuga; species Pseudotsuga menziesii. Next base: position 9,852 of record LPNX010685118.1, read on the forward strand.
TACTGAGATTTAATTCTTCATTTATGCACCTTATTTGCTAAGGTGGCATCTCTATGAGTCTAATCGAGCTTATTCAGGTACAAAAACCATTCTTCCTCTAGAGTGGTATTGGGTAACAGTTCCACAACAAGTTTCAGAGAAGGAATATCACATTTGATAGGGAGAGTTGCCTACAACCCATACACTAATTGAAATGATGTGAAGCCAATGGATGTATTAACTATGGTTCTGTAATCACATAATATGGAAAACAAATGTAAATGCCAACAAGACTTAGCTCATACTACCATCCATTGAAGGATGGCTTTCAACACTTTGTTGATAGCTTTAACTTGGAAATTAGCATGCGGGTAGGAGGTTGTAGATTTATCATGACGAAAACCAAGTTTGGAACTTCTTTCCAACACCATCTGGTTTTCAAAATGTGAACTATGATAAGTCATGATGACTTAAGAGACTCTAAACCTAATGATTATGTGGCTAAACAGAAAGAGGGTGGTAGTTTTTCCATCTTCAGCATATGTAGGCATAGCCTCAACCCATTTTGTGAAGTAATCCATGTCTATGATGATGCAACCATGCCCCCTAGTTGAGTTAGGCTTACAATGCATGAAATCAATGCCCCATTTGATGAAAGTACCGACAAAAATGATGGGGTTTAAAGGAGCTCAATGGGTGCACTTTTTTTATTGGAAAAGTTGGTAGGGTGGGATTTTTTCATGGATTCCATACAATCTTTGAGAATTGAGGGCCAAAAGTACCTAGGGCATAAAATTTTCTGATCAGTATCCATCCCAAAAATATGACCAACACAAGATCCAAAGTGAAATTTATTCAACACTAATTCAACCTCATCATGAGTTAAGAAAAGTCACAAAATTGCATCAATGCCACGATTGTACAATGTATCATTGACGATAAGATAGTACTTAGCGTGATGATGAATACAACAATGTTTGTCTCAGGTTGCATTCTACTGAAAACATGGAGTCTGGATATACATGATCAAATCTCTATACCATGGGTCAGATGTACTAATGAGGAGCATGCATTCATTAGGTAATGAATCCAAGGGATGCATATCCTCAGCAATATGAGGAAGGTCACACATAAGTTCCGCGAATACAAGAGACTTATTTAAACTAGATTTTTCATATTCTAACTCAAATTCCTGAAGAATGAGAATCCATTGTGAGTATTTTCCCCCAAGAACCTAATGAGTCAAGGTGTAATACATGGGTTTAGAATCTGTGTACATAGTAGTTGTATAGAGAAGAATGTAGTGACAAAATTTCTAGACCGCGATGACCATGGTTAAAGATAACTTCTCAACATGAAAATAACATGTTTTAGAGTCAAGGAGACTCTTACTCAGGTAATAAATCACAGGTTCATTGCCGTGTTCATCTATTTGAACTAGTACCATGCTGATAGTGGTCAAAGATGCAACCACATACAAGGAGTAATCCCTATTATAATCAAGTGGTTGAAACATATGTGCGTGTGTGATAGCGTGTTTGAGAGTGTAAAATGAACATTGTTTGAGGTCATTCCAAAGAAAAGGTGTGCCATTTTTTAACAAACGCATAAAACCGTGTGTCTTCTGAGCGTAGTTACAGACAAAATGATGCAGAAAATTTTCCTTCCCTTGTAAACTTTGAAATTTAGTAATATAGTAGGTGGTGGCAGGGCCAATATGGCTTCAATATTCAATGGGTATATTTTCCCTGTCTCCAACACAAAACAACACAAAAAAACACATTTGTGTGGATTCAACCGAATGTTCAAAAGGAAACATATGAAAAAAATGGCTCTTAGATGGTCAACATGTTCTCGATGCTGCGAATGGGTAGGTAGATCATCAAGGTACGGTTCCATGATATGATTAATTTCATGGAAAGTATAAGACATGGAGATTTGAAAGGTAATGCCAAATTTTTTCAGAACAAAAGGCAATTTTATGTAGGCAAAGGTCCCCTAAGGGAAAACGAAAGTTGTCTTATGCTGATCGGAAGGGAGTATCTCTATTTGATTATAGCCATAAAATCCATAAATGAATGAAAATATGACACTCCCAACACCGTTCTCAAATATTTGATTGATGTAGGGAGGAGGGAAATTGTCCTTTAGACAAACCCTATTAGGGTCTCAAAAATCGATACAAACCCTAATTGTTTCTTGGCTTTTGTCATAGAAAAAAAATTAGAAATACATTATGTTAGTGGCACAAGGTAAATGAACCCATCCCTAAGAATTTTTTCAACTTCTTCCTTGATCGACGTTGCTTCCTGTGGATGTACTTGACGTAACTTATGACAAAATGACTTGGCATCAGGGTATTTACTGATCTCATGAACTAAAAATTGAAGGGTCTATCCCTAGAAATTCTTCATACATCCAAGAGAAAACATATCTAAATTCCCTAAAAGGGTCGTATAAGATTCAATTTTGAAGAAGATATTTTTTGTCCCAGGTGAATGTTCTCAACAACTCTAGGTTTCACTATTATGTTGACCAAAAAGGTCTTAGTAATATTAATCATATTAACCTCGAACTCAACATTGTGAATGAGTACTAGTGACTCAGGAGTAGTTCCAACATTAGATGAAACCAACATTTTAAAATGACTTTATACTCTTTGGTAACTGGGAAGGAAAGAAGACCAATGATGATGATATTTCCAAGGAATCTCATCTAAAGACATGGCTTCCATGATGGATTCATCTGATGGAAGAGATTGCAAAAGATAACATAATGATGGGNGTAAATCTCTTCAAAATTACTCAAAGGTGTAAAATCAATAACTAATTTCCCTATAGTCAAAGTGTCATGGCTCGTTGAGGAGATCACGTTCACATACGTGACCTACGAAGGGGGAGGATGTTTTTTCAACAGGAAGAATCCAATGAGGAGTCTTTAAGAATACCAACTCCTACATTATGGTACTGTGGAGCTAAAGAGGTCAGGAGTGGAACATTATTCACAGAATTAGAACTCATGTCTTGAGAACAAAACTCCAATTGGTCCATAGTAACAATATTCCATTGGAATGGGAATTGGACCACAAAAAAGTACGAATGATGTTACCACCTGTATCACATAAAACCAATTCCTACCTAGGAGAAGATTGTAATCCAGAGGAACATCAACAAATTAAAAATGAATGGGAGTTGATTTCTCCCCTAGTTTGATCAATAGAGAGGACACTAATCCATAAGGTTGAAAACCATGACCATCAAATGATTTTAGCGTCATAGGAGAATGGTTCATTTTAGTGTTTTCTATTTCTATTCAACAAGACAGAGACATGACCGAATTTAAGGAACCTTCATCCAATACAATATGATGGAATTTATTCCCAATGATTTTCGTAGATAGTTGGAAAGCTAATTGATTGGAGATCCTTGACTTAAAGTCATCTAGTTTAAAGGTGATAACATTTCTATTCTCAGGGACCTATAGATGGTGGACCTATAGGTGGTGGATCTATAGGAGGTGGGACTCCAAACGATATACCTACGGGTGAGACTATGGATGAGGACCTCAAGGTGGGCCCCCATATGGGGGACCTCTAGGTGGTGGACCTCTAGATGACAGACCAAATGAATTCACAAATGACCTCCCATATGCGGGGAAATTCTTCCAATTGGGTTTCCCCCATGGGGTATTAGTGTTATCAGCATAAGGGATTCTGGGAAAAACATTTCCTAAGGGAATGGGTTGATAATTTTGATTAACCATTGCTAGTTGATTTCCTGGGTATGTGTACCCCCATGCAGGTTTATTAGAAATGGGTTGGGCCCATGATGGTTGTCCTGGTGTGGGTGAAGGAATAACCACATTTGCGGTCGTGGAGGGTGCGTTGACTATCGTCCACCCTAAAGCAATAATTTTCTTGATATTTAAACTGATTTTCCTGGTTGTGGAAATAACTTGAATTGATAGAGTAGGGATAGAAGGCTGACACAGATCATAAGAAACCACACTATAAATGGGTATTCCTGATACAACAATAACATGCGACCGAACAAGGGCATGGTATTCAAGAGTGGCTAATTCTGAACAACTAGGAAACTGGGAGAGAATCCTCCTTATGTTCTCCCTCCTCATGTGCAAACTGAACACCATATCACAGATGTTTCTAAAATACTCATAATTTGATAATAATAATCTTGGGTTTGGCGAGGGGATGGCATAAGACAAAGTAGTAGTGTCGTATTAAGAAATTGTCTGTCCTAAGGAAGTCTCCCAAAACATGGCAGTTGGACCAAATTTGGATACCATAGGGTCATTTGATGGCTGGGAAAACACCCAATCACATGTACTATAATGGAATTCCGTAGGGAAGTGAAAGGTTGAATCACGTGAAGAAAGAAATATTGCTAGTATCGGGGTAGAGGTAGATAGATTCTGAAATGAAGAATACTCTTCCCCTGACTTAGTGACTGGAATACTCTCTACATATGGATCAATTGTGATAGTTTGGTTCAAGGTCATCTCATCTCTTTATTCCATAGTAGGAGGAAATTCAGGCGGTAAACCCTATATCCTGTGAGATCTCCTCAAAGGTGGTTCATCCAGAATGTTCACTAAAATTTCTTACTTTAAAGGTATTTTTGTGAAAAGGATCAAACACAAGAAATGTTATGCAAGATATGGTCACAAGAAAACTTAAGTGATAAGAGGGGCTGGAAATGTCGGATCCTCACTAGGATTTTCAAGTTGTCACAACTCGTGATATATTGCAGGGTCCAATAGTAAAATGCGACAAGGAGGTTGGATCCATACCCTTACCTAAATACTCGACTACCTAGATGACACATGCATAATATCTCCTCAAGTGTTGTTCTTGGTGTATTTCTTCAACAAAATGGGCAATCATATTTTCTTAGTTGGTATAGGTTCCCATAAGGGTCTCCCGATATACACATGGTACATGGTTTCTCAAATCTATGTTAGTGTTGTCTAATGCACAACCATTCGAAGGGGTCTTCTGATACACTATCAAGTACATGACGAACTTTTTTATAAACTTCGAGTGTATGTGAAAAATCCGCTTGATACACCGATTGGTATGTGGAAGAAACACATAGTCCCCAGGATGTTGTGCAAGAAAATAATGACAAATCCAATGTTTATAGGCGTCAGAACACGTATTATAACCTATCACTCAAATTACTAATAATTTTAACCTAAGCTCCCGTTCAATTTTATCTTGATGGTTAGTGAATTTTTGTGGAGTGTGTAAGAATTGCAAGAATAAATTATCCAAATGCAATGAAATTCTCTTTTCAATGAATCCTAATTAGAGAAAAGGAGATATCTTTTCCTTTCAAATGAAAACACCATGTGATTTCAACAACTCATTCTTCAAGCTTCAAAAAACTTTTAGACACGCAAAACTTTTTAATGATAAACCTAAAGACATCTCTAACACAAAAAGGAAAAGTTCCCTAATTCCTTAATGCCTATAATTTTCTTCATAAAAACTCAAAAGAAACACTACTACTATAAATGATCAATCAGATTCAAAACACCTAATCAAATCAAAAGCAATAAATCTAATCTTTTGTTTTCTTTTTTGATGTACTTTTTGGAAAAAGAAATGCAAAGAACAAAAAATATTCTAAAAAAGTGTAAGAAACCACATATTTTTTCCTTTTCATGGATCTGGAAGGATCTTTAAGAGATATAAAGGAAAATTATAAACCCAAGAAAGAAAATTCAAACAAAAATCATTCATTTTTAGAGATTCTACTAAGATAAATTTCAAAGATTTAACTCAAAAAATACATTCCTTTTAAGTACACACTATTAGACCTGTCAATAAGCAAAGAAGCAAATTAACAAAACCCCAAAAAATGAAAAAAATGAAAAAGGAAATGGTAGAGTTGGAGATTGCCTACCTTGGCGCACTTTGTAGGGTAGAACCAGAGCACCATCTGTTAGCCAACACTCTCTTCTCTCTTGTAGACAACGTTACTGACACTTCTTGAATCTGGGTAGAAGGAGTTGGTAGTGCAATCTAAAAATAGACAAAAGGCACCAAGGACAACTTGATTTTCTCTCAAAGAAACCTAGGTGTGTTGAAGGATCTAGAGAACCAAAAAGAGTAAATAACCTTTAACATAAGCAATTACAAATCAAATTGGAATTTGTTGAGTGTAAACAATGATGTGAGGAGGCAGACATAATTGTATTAAGATTAATTTCACACCTTAAATATTCAAATGTTCAAGAGAAAAACATTGATATATTGTAATCAAAAGAAAAATCAAAACTCATAGATCTGATTAGTTGTCCCTAGTATGGTTTCCGGTTTTTCTACTAGAAATTCTCAATCAATGCGAGCAAAGATTGTTTCCCTAGTCTACATGGGGAATATCTAGAACAAAAGACTCATAGCAATGCATCCTCTCCCTATACTGTTAAACTACTTGAATTTGAATATTTATTACAGCATTGAGAAGGTTATCCTTACCTTGGAATTATCTTGTGATCGACTGTACCTGCAAAAGAATGTATGGAACAAGATACAATAGTGAAAGCAACAAGATAATCCAATGATATATATTAATGATCAAGGAGAAAAGTAATGAATAACTAATATTAACACAAATCATTCATGAGAAAGGGGAACACATTTTTATTAAACAGTTAAGAGAAGAAAACTACAACTAAATACTTGTTGTCGAAGCTTTGTTTTCACATTGTCTTTGACTGACAACCAGAATCTCTAAAAACTCTACAAATATTACTCACAACCACACTCTTTTCCTCCTATACCAGTAATGATTTCATCAACATAAAGGTGCTCTCTTGGTCCTCTCCTATCATGGCCCATGAAGCTTGTATATATAGGCCAAAGAGGGACCAAAAGGGTTTATATTCTGAGGGAGGGAGGTGAGGGATCATCCCTAGAGGCTAGGGATACAAATGAAACCTACTCCAAGTAGTTAGAATAAGCCTCCATGAGATCTTTCATCTAGAAGGTTCTCAAAATGTTCTAGGTTTTCCCTTTTGACAGTGCTAACGCTCCTTGTGCAATAGCAGGAGGTGTCGACACTCCTTGTCCTTAGGAAACAAGTGTCACCAACGCACCTTGTCACTAGGAAAAAAAAATTGAGGTGGGTTGATGTTCTATGTAAGAAGGAAAAAGGTGTAAGGCCTCCTAGGAATGAGCAAAAATATCCTCAAAAAGATAGCTTGGCCAAGAAAATTCAAGCGATTGAGGTTAAAGAAAACTTTTACGTGTAACAAACGCACAGTAATTTTTTGTGGTGTCCTAAATACAAAGATGAAATACAATTATTTTCAGTATCAAAAGTGGTACTTTGGTGACATTCAGTACCAGATTTGGATTTCTCATATGAATATCTAGTAGTAGAGGACACATAAGGATCAACAACGTAGAAAATTTAACTCGAGGGTGAGTAAACCTTTGTGATCGAGGCATGTTGAATCCTTTAGTTTTGGAGAGGATCACAAAATATATGAGAGGAAAGGACCAAAGAAGATGCATAGGCTAAAGGAGAGGAATTTACATAAAAGATGCTAACAACCATAACCATTTTGGACTTCCTTGATAAGTGTAATAGGAAGTGGAAGATAAGTGAAAAAGAGAGACATGAGTCTGAGATGTAAGAGGTCAAAAGAGAATAGAGTAGTAGAAGACATTAACAATCAAATTCACAACAAGGGATAATATATCTTGGCTTTTGGGCTTTTTTTATTATCTATTTTATGCTGCAATGGGTAACTCCATGGTGATTTTAAGGCTATAGATTTGTGATGTAATGAATTTCATTTGCTATAATAAATAAGATATTTTGTCCCTAATTTTTTTGTGTTATGTTTATCTTCTCAATGCTGATATATTATTGTAAGAATAATACCTTACATCATGGAAATTTAGTTTAATAAATATATTTTGATAAAATGAATTGATGATTTACAAACATAATGAGCCATGTTAAATATGGCTTGTTGTCACTCCAGGAAACTCCTCTAGGTTGCAGCTCGAGGATGCCTAGTAAATTAAATGTTTTTAGGGTTTTCTAAATGGATTAAGTCAGGTGACCTATAAGACCTCCCACTCTCAAGAAATGCATGAAACTCAATCAGGGATAATGCTTCTAATTACCACTGTTCAAAGGTTGCCAATATGGTGCAGAGATGGAGAACTTATCATGGTAGTAGATTCATACATAAAACAAATATATATAAATGGGTTAATCATGACAAGGAACGCACTTATAATTCAAATAATCAATATGCCAATACGATGATAGCTATAGGACATCAATTAAACTGAATAAAGCATGAATAACACATTCAAATATAAGCACAAAATAGACAGAAAATGGAAGCTGAACATATGATAACAAAATATCTTATATTAGGTCATGAGCAATATGAGAAGCTTGACAATAGCAATGGTCTACAGGTCCCCGAATTCGAACCCTTTTAGTAAAATAAGTCTTAGGCTTAAAATCCTTTACAAAAATACTCAGATCCTAAAAAATTGGATCCGATTTACTAAATATAGATAAAATAACTATTTTTGCATAATTAGGCCATAAAACCCTAATTAACCACTAGTCTAACTAACTATAGAATTCATTCACTTTGTGAACCTTTTGATAACTAAAACAGGTACTGGAAATCACTGCCAATGGTCTTCTTCTAGTTAAGTCATTGTTTCACTTTGACAACTAGCTGTTGGTGGCCCTTTCTCCCTTCATGTCATGGAAAAACTAAAGCATACCTTCCACAATTTTTTCTCCAGCATCCTTAATGTTTATACTTTGTCCCTGAGCCATCCATGTTCTCCCAAAACTGCTCCTGCGTGTCAAACTTTTATATTATGCCTATGTCGGCTTTTGGTGGTTAAGAGGCCAAAAAATTGGAAATGTTAGCTGCCAAAAGTATGGATTTCAGTGGCTAATGAACTGCCTCAATGCCCTCCTAAGACACCAAAAGCTTGTTCTTAAAAAATTCTTAGGCCATCTCCAAAATTATTCTGTCAAGTTTGTCTACTTGTCTTTATCATTCAACAGGCTCTATGTTAGGAAGGTCAATAGCAGCCTAGCTTGATTCTGGAGGCTGAAGGCTTATTGTAGCTTCAACTAGGGTTTCCAACACTAGGTGGGTGCTAGGGTTTTTCTTGGCCTCCTTTAGCTGTAGCCTCTAGAGTCTAATCATCCTATATAATATTTTGTTGTCTTTTAGGTACCTTTTATTTAGTCTCTTCAGGAAAATATACCTCTCTCTCTGCTCTTGGTAAGATTTATGCAGTAGCTTGTTCCTACTGGTCAATGCAACATTATTTTTCTTTATTTCTCTTTCCAAAATATCCATCTCATACACTTGTCTCAGCAACTGATTTATTCTTTGAGTTTTGGGACTTCTAGAGGAATCCTTCTCTGTTGGTTCCTATTGCTCTCTTGGTGTAGAGAATGGTAGTTCTTCAGTCACTGCTGCAACCTGCAAAGCTAGGTCTGCACCTTCCTCTTGTTCCTCTTCTGAGTCTGAGTATGGCAGGTTCAAGATGTTTGCAGTGTGTGTTGTAACTTCCTGGGATTTCTCACTGAAATCCAAGTTTATTTTGACCTTCTTAGCTTTGGAAGAGGAAGGAGGCTATTCTGATGCTGCTAGGGATATAGCCCTTCTCTTCCTTTTCCCACTTCTTGGTGTGCTGGACCTTTTAGTTGGAGACTTCCTCTTTTCTTCTGGCTAAAGGCCTGTTCCAAATCCATTCCAAAATAAGAAATAAGTCCATGCCATATTCCTTCTCTTTAGCAATTTTTGGATCATAAGTTGGATAAGGCCATGATGAGACAGTTAGCCATCAATCTTGGTTGGCTGAACCTTAACCTGGTGTACCATTTTTCCCAAGATCCTATGCAAGTAGAAGGGAAAATTCAGTGGGATTTTACCTGTGAAGTGGTTCATTAGTTTAAAATGGTAGATCATAGCTCTGTTGTATCTCCCTTCACATGTTATGTAGACCATAATGGCCTTCAGCAGTTGCTGCCACCTCTCTTCTAGCTAGGAGGATGGTACACTCTTCTTCCACACAACCCCTCTATGTTCAGGATTTAGATAAGATTTGAACTTCACATCTTTTGGTATAGTAGTCTTAAGCCACTTATCTCCTGTGTTAGGGAGTTCAGTCACTTTAGTAATTAGGGTTTCATCTATGTGGAATTCTTCTTTGCCTATGACTACCTTGGAGTCATCGAATGAGAGAGAAAATGCCTCAACCACCTATTGAGGAAAACATTGAATCTTCTCAAAAAACCTATATCAACCAGCATCCTGGAAAAATTGACAGACCTCTAGATGTGCCTACAGGTAACTGATATCTCCCAAATCCTGCCTGAGAGAAGGTCCTCCCTTCTTCATCTTGCTGAATGCTACTCTTATGTACTTGCAACAATAAAACTCAACTTCTGTATGATAGTGGTTTAGTAGGCTGCTTCTTAGAGATGTATTTCTAGTGGAGAGGAATGCCAAAGTTGAGGGTGGGGTGTACTGAAGATTTGGAACTAATTATGAGGGCTTTATCCTTCATGATTGAAGCTAAGATCTGAGGATGATGTCTTTAGTTTATCTTTTTGAGACCCCTTTCCCCGTAATGATGTCAAAATCATCCTGGATACTCATTGGGAATTTTTGTAGCTCTGTGGACAGGTGGAGGGAGAAGGAGGGTTTCCAATTTACATCAGCCCCTATCAGTTTCACTAACAGACTCCTTACTCATTCCCTCACACAGTTATGCAGCCTCCCGTCCTTTTGGTGGTTTATCATGCCTTTTAATGATCATTGCTTGGATGACGGGGTCTAATTTGACTGATTTATAACCTTTTCTATCTTTTACCCTTTCGATGGTTAACTACCTTCGGGAATTTGTCTGCTAGCCATTAAAAATATGTATTTCGGTGGCTAATGAAATGATATCCCTTTTGCCTAAGCCACCGAAATCGTTCACCCCATGTTGCGGTGAAACTCAACATTCGACGGATAATGGTCTCCCTGAAAATCCCTTTTAACTGCCAAAAACCAGTCCTTTCAGTGGCTAATGAAATGTTAGAGCTTTTTCCTAAGCCATTGAAAGCGCTTTTTCCCTAACGCCTTTTTTCCTACTTTCAGTGGTTAACGACCTTCTTGAACTGTTCAACAAGTTGCTGAAAGCAATACTTTTTGGTGTCTAATGAGATGTCTAAAGTCTCTCCTAAGCTACCGAAAGTGCCTCTACCAATGTCGCCTTCTATCCGCTTTCGGTGGTTAAAACCCTTCTTGAAATGTTCACTAAGTTTCCGAAAGCAACACTTTTCAGTGGCTAATGAGTCATCTGAAGTCTCGCTTAAGCCACCAAAAGTGTTTTTACCATTGACTTGATTGGGCCCGCTTTCGGTGGTTAACCTTTACCCTGCGTTAAACTGTTAGCTGCTGAAACAAAGCCTTTCACTGGCTAATGAGCTATTGAGAACCCTGCCTAAGCCACCGAAAGCTAAAACTTCCAATTTCTTCAACCATAGCACAAATAGAGACTTTCAATTTGTTAGTCATCTTTAAATCCTTAATGACATTACTCGAATTCTTCATACTATAAAAATAAATTTATTTTGGGAGATAACATGGCTGATAGGGTAATAATCACGTCTCCTAATAAGTACACATGATCTATAATAACTAATTATTAATTAACCATTGTAATAACCAATTAGGTTTATTACAAGTCATCTGGCCTTGAAAAGATTTGTCCACGAATCTTCAGTAAGTGTGCTTCAACTAGAAGTATTTCCACGAATAATGGTACCGCGGTTTAGAAGTTCTTGAAATAATTGGTCGCATTTCCATTCTAATACTTTCATGCATATTATTATGTATATAAACACATAAAAACTATATGGAGTATTGTTCTAAGCTTCTAATCTGATGGCGTTCTTTTGATCTTCTAATTTGATGTATATTTATGATATTTTTGCATGATTTGATATGATTTTCTTATCTATAGAACCAAATACTAAAAATGGACTTACTTCATTGTATAACGAGCTTGATTTTAGTTGTTCTCAGGGATCCTTTTGATGTTGAGATTCTAGAACATCTTGAGTTACGATCACTGATAGAATTTTCATTTCTTCATTTGTCGCAACATTTTCTGGGTTTTTTTCTTCTATGTTATCCTGATTAAGGTCATCATTGTTTTCTTTACAAATGATATTGGCATTGAGATTGTTAAAATAATCTTGATATTTCATATCCTTGTATTCTACCTCTTATGTTTCATCGTCCTTGTTATCATATTCCTTAACAAGTCCTTGTTCTGGAGTTCCATTAGATAATTTTATAGACTTTTCAATTGGCGTATTAATGTGCATTACTTCCCTACCTTGTAAGAATCTATAGTGGAATTATGATATACGTACATACTTTTTGATTGAGTATCATATTTGGAGGTTTGGGGTGTATTATGTATCCATTTCAGAGTCTGGTGGCCTGAATATATTATGAGGAGGGATATAAGGAGGCAGTTGTCATGGCCTCCCTTATTTGTCTTTACTTCAGAACTTGGGATTCACAATATCTTCTTCTGATTGGAGTGCAAATGCAGTTTCTATCTTACCCTTGCTTGAAACTTTGGAGACCATAATTGCTTCTACTATAGTAGGTGTCATAGCAGTTTCCTGCTTTTTCTTGCTTGAGAGGTGAGATGTAGTAGCCACTTGTTCTTCATAGGATTCTTCATCATCTTTTCTCAACCTTGGCTTGGTTTGGGAAATAAATTATTCAAGGTCAAATCTTGCTACAATTTCTTCCTTGATTTTGTTTTCTTTTGTCGTGGGTGCAAAATCAGTTTCCAACTCTTCTTTATTTGGAAATTCCAGGAACATAACCGCTCTTGCTATCATAGCTGCCATAACAGTTTCTTGCTTTCCCTTGCTTGAGAAGTGAGATGTTGTAGCCGCTTCTTATTCATATACTTCTTCATCATTTTCTCTCAACCTTGGCTTGGTTTGAGTAGTAAATTCTTTGGGGTCTGATCTTGCTATAAGTTCTTCCTTTCCTTTTTTCCTCGCTATTTCTTATTTTATTTCCAATACGACTATTTTCAATTTTGTGTATGTTTCCTCTTCCCTAAGGCATTTATTTTCGATTTATTCGAGATTAAATTCAATAATAATTCTCAACTTCTGGCCATACATGATTTCATTCAATGTTGGAAACATATTGATTCCAGTTTGTGGAAATCTTCAAGAATATTTTGAATTTTTTTCCTTTTTTGTTTTTTTCTTTTTGTTTTTGAAAAATAATAATAATTATTAATAGTTAATTAATGATTATTGCTTCTAACTATATATATAATTTTCTATATATATATATATATATATATATATATATATATTTTTATTTATATAATAATTACTATTTTTTTTTTAAAGTAACAACAACAATAATAATAATATATATATTCTTTTATTTTTTAACTCTTTTTTTTAAATTTTTACTTTTCTAAACCACATATGGTTTTCTATAAAACCATGTGTTGTTTTACACTTTTTTTCCTTTTTCCTTTTTTCCAATAAGACCATTTTCAATTTTTTGTAGGTTTCCTCTTCCCTAAGGCATCTCTTTTCGATATCTTTGAGATTGGATTCAATAATCCTTCTCGAATTCTGGCCATACATGATTTCCTTGAATGTTGGAAACATAATGATTCCACTTTGTAGAAAACTTCAAGAAGATTTTAATGTTTTTTCCTTTTTCGTTTTTTGTTTTTGAAAAATAATGATAATTATTAATAGTTAATTAATGATTATTGTTGGTAACTATATACTTAATTTTCTATATATAGTTCTTTATTTACTTATATAATTATTACTATTATTATTATTTTTTTGAAGTAACAATTATATATATATATATATATATATGTATGTATGTATGTATGTATGTATGTATGTATGTATGTATGTATGTATGTATGTATGTATGTATGTATGTATGTATGTATGTATGTATGTATGTATGTATGTATGTATGTATGTATGTATGTATGTATGTATGTATGTATGTATGTATGTATGTATGTATGTATGTATGTATGTATGTATGTATGTATGTATGTATGTATGTATGTATGTATGTATGTATGTATGTATGTATGTATGTATGTATGTGTATATATACATATATATGTATATATATATATATACATATTTTGTTTTTTACTTGTTATTCTATTCTTCAACTTTTTTTTCTTAACTTTTTATTTTTCTAAACCACATATGGTTTTCTTTAAAACCATGTGTTGTTTTACACTTTTTCTTTTCTTTTTATGTTCTTGTTTTTTGTTCCTTTTTCCTCTTTCCACTCGAAAAACTTATTTGACCACAAGTCACGATAAAACCGCTTTGATACCACTTGTAAGACTAAAACCTTACATGATGGAAACTTAGTTTAATAAATATATTTTGATGAAATGAATTGATGATTTATAGAGATAGTGAGCCATGCTAAATATGGCTGATAGGGTAATAGTCACATCTATTAATAAATACACATGCCCTATAATAAATAGAAATTAATAATTAATTAACCTATAAGTAAATAATAAACTGATATTAATTAACCATTGTAATAACCAATTAGGTTTATTACAATTATATTATGTGAATATATGATAGAAGTTATGTTAGTGTTGTGATATGCCATATTATGTAATGTCATGGTACCTTATATCAATTATGCAACTATCTGAATGTTAATAGTTTTTCAAAACTGTATCCTTATAGTTAACCACTCTCTATCACACACAAGTATAGGCCCTTCTTTAGGCGATCCCTTCCTCTTTGGGGGATTGAAAATGTCAGCACTCTAGATTACAATGATTCCTTTATTGGCCCATGTGCAAGAACCTTGTCTCAACTTTGTTTCAACATACCTCATCATCATAAATTTAAAAAGTACCTAATGAAGTTATGTTGTAATTTCATAGCTCCTAGAGATTAGTGGTCCACTTCAACATTATAAAACTGTTGAGAACTACAAAAATTCAAATTTTATCAATGTCTTTTTGTCTACCTAACCACATTTTAATTAGGGGCTTACCAATACTATTATGAATATAATTTCTAACTCAGGATTTCAACCTCTTATGGTATGAATAGGGGTTTCCCTTTTCATTTGAAACTCTTTCAATATTTCAAAAATATAATCAAGTTTCTTAGGGAAATTTTTCTCCATTAAAATATATTTGTAAGTGTAACCCAATTTCGACGTGCATATTCCCCAATACTATTTTTTCTCTCTCATATATGACGTCATGGTATAATTTTGGAGGTGATGTTGAAGTGCATACTTGGTTTATTACAATAAATTCATCCTTCCAAGAGTTACATAATATTTATAATTAGGATATTAAGTTAAGTATTGGACTTTGGAATCTCAAAGGGTTGAAACATACATGGTACAAGAAATTGATCAACAAACTCCTTTAAGGTTATTTTGGAAGATTTGGAAGTGTATTAACCAAAAGAGTTTTTCAAAACTAGGTCAATCCTTACAATATTCAATTGATGGACCCACTCTAGAAGACACCTATGAAAAAAAAAAATCTAGCTAGAATACCTTTCCCTATCCTTGACCTAATAAATGATATCTAAATGTCAAGTTGAAATTCAAATATCAAAACATAGGCAAGGACTATTTGATACTAAATGTTTAGAGAAAAACATGGTTGTAGCTATGCAAGTAGAAGGTCTAATGTGATATTTCAGGAATTCATATGGAAGCTTGTAGAAATAATATTTTCTCTTAAAAAAAGGGAGAATATTGTGAAAATTAAGCTCAATCTTAGATCAATTGAACTCACAAAATTGCTTGAAAAACATGCATAGATCCACTCAAATTGGAGATTGAAATTGGTGCATAAAAAAAATTCCACTAATTAAGTTTATATCAGCCAAAATTATAAAATAATAAGCTTTCTAAATATATAATTACATCATAGATTCAAATTCCTAAGGAGGCAAGTTGAATCCTCACAAAACCAGGCTTACTAAAAGTAAAAAATCCCCCTTAGGTGCATAAAATACTTTCCAAACCAGTAAAGGAGGTCATGAATTGGATGAATGAGAGGTATTGGAAGATAAGTGATGAAAAGTAAATATACTCATGATTTCAGGAGATAAAAAAATGGAGGATGAGTTGCGCAAAAAACAAGGTAGTTGACATGTGACTAGCTTTCACCTTTTTCCTTAAAAGTTTGTAAAAATCAATCAAACTCAGGATATGGCATGGATGCGCACTTACTAAATTGGGAAGTCTGTTGATTTATTAGAATATTATCTAGAATATTATTAATAGGATCCTAGAGTCATTTTTGGCAAGTTTTGACCAAATGGTGCAAGTGGATGCCAACTAGCTAGTGTAGGACCTAGGAAATTAATCAAAATGATTAATTGTTTTATCCTAAGTATAGGAATGGGTGTTTTATTATTCTAGCACCCCCTCTTAAAATTGAATTATGTTAAATATCATAAATATATCAGATATATAGGGCCTAGAAACAAGGATTAGTCTCCCTTTACATACTTCTTGTCCATACAAAACAAGGAAAGAGGCAAAACCACAAACAGGAAAATCCTCCCTTAAACATGGACATGATTTTTTTTGTGAGAAATATTGTCTTAAATAAGTGTTAACCATATGATAAAGTATCCCAATAAGTTATTTAATATTTTTGAATGTGTTCTCATAGAGTTCCTTGGTGAATATGTCTGCAATTTTTTAATGTCCCTTTTTGAAACTTTTATTAAATGACCAATTTTTTCACGTTTTTCCCAATTTCGACCCTTGACTAGTTTTAATCTCTAGGTCTCCAAATTGTCCCAAATGCTCCCACATATTATAAGAGTGTGTATGAATAATTTTAAGATTTGAATAGTATGTTCAGATATTATTTATAACCCTCCAATCACTTCTTCAAACTAGTTTTATATTCTAATCAAAGTAGGAGTCTTTACTAGCAAATTGGGGTTCTAATTCCCCCTGGGTAAATGCTGGAAATGGATTCTCAAATGCTCCAAAAATCAATCAAATTTATGAATGTAAGTATGGAACATGTAAAGGACATAAATATGAACTCATATGCATCACCATTCAACTTTTAATGTCTGCTATAACACCCCTAAATCAGATACAAAAATACTAGTTTCAAACTTGGGGGAAATGATAGGAAAACTTCAATTGCTATGAAACTCAAAAAAATAACTCCAAATTCCTATGTAATGAACATTAAAATAATTTAATCCATTAATAATAGTCCATTAATCCATAAACCATCAGTATTTCACTTATCCATTTGAATATATCAACATTATATTGGTTCACAACAAGGTAGTAGGAAAATTTGTTTATTCATTCTTTAACATTTATACATGAAATATTTTGGGGTATTTTGAACTGAGAGTCTTCTGAAACTTAAATACATAAATAATAGTCCATTAATACATAAACCATTAGTATTTTACTTGTATTTATTTATTTATCTGCTTTATTAAATATTTATGCCATTCTAATGTTCAAACATCATTCATTGTCCCCCTTATTCCAAATCCCAAAGCTTCCACCCCCAACCTAGGAAACTGGTAATTTTCCTCCTTGGAAATTATTTCACCCTTAGAATTAATTTGAAAAACTCTAATGAATATGGAAAATGTGATTAGGCCATTGTGACCCAATGCAAAATTTGGGACACGAACATGCTTTCTGTAGGATTGTTTGAATTTTCCACTGAGTTCCCAACTTTGAGTATTTGAGATTCCATGAATATTTGAGAGAGGAACCACCATGCTTGCTGCTGCACTACTCTGATTAAAATAACTTTATTAAGTGGGGAATCCATCTCCCATACTTCTTGTTTCCCAAAAAAATTTAAATTAATGGGACTAAAAAAATATCCAAGGGTCCCATTGCTTGTATTGCAATCCAACAATTAAGAGTGCTCTCCAACCCATACCATTAGGAGAGAGAATTCCGGGATCCAATTTTCTTGTATGAATTCTTCAAAACATCATGAGTACATAATATATATCATCAAAGTACATAACAACATAATAAAAATGTACATCAAGGAGGTGCCTCATCAAAAAATCATGAAAGTGCTTATACCTCCAAGTAAGTAGACCACCATTTGCCAAGTGCATACAAGATTCAAGTGACCAATCAAATCTACTCCAATGACATAGGTGAGGATCCCATGTCCTATAATTATGCTCCAAATATATATAATGTGCATCAATATAATCAGCCATGTGTTCTTTCATCCAAGGAGTGAATGGAGAACCTCCACCAAAATCTGAACCAAATAATGAGAAAAAAAACAAGGAGACTTCAAATGGCTCAAAGAAGTCTCACCCATACATCATGAATGAGAGAATAAAAAAGATATAAAAAAGTATGTGGCTGGAAACAAAAATATTCTCCAATCATAAATCTTTTCACCCCAATGTTGGATGAATTTCCTCCAACATTAAATGAACCAAGTGTTGAGCAAGAAAAACCATGAGTCTTCAAGTGAGTCAAATGCATATCATAGGTGCATCCATGTAGATGTGCATCATCATAAAGTAACAAAGGGTGCTACTAAAAATGTGAATAAGAATGTGCTCCAACCATGTCATCATAAAAACGTAAATCTAGGAGTTCCATACTCCTGATGTGGCACCATAAAAAAGAATTTTTTCACCCATACTTCATTGAAACTAATGTTGCAAAACATGGAATTGCAGGATGTACGAGAATGAAATAATGCACCCAAATGATAAAAAAAATGCAGAAGTTTCATCATGGGAAGGATCTATATGGGTAGTATCATGCATCTCCTTCAAAAGTGTGAAACCTTTTTCATAGATGGGTTCCAATGTAGAGGAATCCTGCTCTTCTTTAAAAATTGCATAACCTTCATCAAGCGACAATTCAAGTTCCTCTTCCACCACATCCAGTGTTTGGATATCATTAAGATAATCTTCAAACACATCAAGCACATTCAAATTTCCACATTTCTCATGATCCACCATGTCATGAGAATCCTCCAAACAATCTACCATTTGACAATCTGAAACATAGGAGGAAAAACAAGTATCTTGCAACTTTTCAAGAAGTTGCTCATTTTGAATTGTGAGTGTTAACCCAAAACAATCCCTCACTAAGATATACATGACCTAAACCACCTAAATACATCCATTACGCTACCCTCGTTTGACCCCCACACCCTTGCAAAGGCTCAAAAACATGAAAAGGGGCTTAAAAACCCCTAAAAAGAGCCAAAATAGCTCTCATAGGGGATAAAAGCTACAAAAAGGGGCTAAAACCCCTCAAAGGAGATTAAAACACCCAAAGGAGTTAAGAATTTGGAGAAAGGGGCTTAAAGCCCAAAAAAGGGGCTAAGGCCCTAACCAGGGGCTTAAAACCCTAAAATCTCAGGAAAAAACTATAAATAGAGGGGTGGGGGTCACTCACAAGATGCTCCTTCTCTCCCTATCATTATGCTTCCCATGTGAGTGCCTTGAGACCCTTTTTCTCTCAATTTATTCACCCCCTCTCCTCTATAGCTCCACAAGCCAATACTCCATCCCATAGAGAGGTGCTTCCAAAGCTAGGGCATGGTGGCCCATTTCCACAAAAGGGGTTGAAGGCATAACCATTTATTTCTGTCAATAGTTTAGTTTTATGGCTTATTTTGTTTGCAGGTTTATGTTCTAATGGTTTGCTGCAGGTTCTCCTTTGACTGCTTATAGCCATCTTTTGTTTTCTAACCATTTCCTGTAGGGTTTCCATGGCTCAAAGCTAATGTTTCTTTGCAGGTTTTCTTCCACATAAAGGAACCCTACCCTTCCATCCTATAGATGGAAGGTAGCCATTCCTACCTACAGCTAGGGTGAAATCCCTACTACAGTTCTGGCAACCATACCGGGTCGATCCCAGAGGATCCCTGGGTTGTTTTTTCAAGTTTTTCAGTTTTCGTTTCTGTTTCCTTAACCTAGTTTAAATTTCTATTAAATCTAGTTTAGATCTATGTTTTTTTGCATTTACGTTAACAATCAAGCATCAAGGACAAATTGAGCCCGTTCGACCACAATACAAGTTACTGTCTTCCATTCCCGGCTCAGATTTTAAATTTTTTTAGTTTCTAGGCCAGATCGCTCATATCGGGCCGAAAATAGTGACCCAGTCATCTATTTAGGCCCAAAAAGCATGACCTGCAATTTTTTTTCCGACCTAGTCGCGGATTCAGGCCCTAAAGATGTGACCCAGTCACTCATTTGGGCCCAAAAAGTGCGACTTCACTCCTAGGAGCCCAATCACACCTATTTTCGATATCTGAGCGACCCCCTTGCCTGTTTTTGGAAAAAACCAGCGACCCCCTCACTACATTTTCCCCGAAAAGGGCGGCCCATCTCTCAGGATTCAGTTTTTTGTTGTTCAGAATGCTAGTGCGGCTCAGCCGCCACTGTCCAGCAGCCTGTTTCCTTCTGCATACAATTTCTATAAATTAATGATAGATTTGATTATTTATTAATAGATATGAATCTTTTTTAAGTCTTAGCTAAAGTACTGTAAGTTAGTTTTTAGTTTTTAATTAAACATTGGAAATTAACCCCTGGCCTAGCCCTTCCTCCTCTACCCAGTCATCACCCTATGGGGTATTCTGGGATAAGATGAAGGGTCAAGCTCGTATATTAATAGGAACTTGCACTTGTGATTGCTTTAGACCACTAAAAATAGGTGACTTGGAAGGTAGAGGGGGTGGTAGGCCCAGGGGGCCTCACGGCATTCGTGTTCTCCATGTTAACCGACCTTGCACTCGGAGAGTGACCTGAGGATCTACAGGTGGGATTAGTCCTATTGTGTTGAGAACACAACACTATTTCCTGGTCAAAGAGGAATACATGTGTAAGGTAGTCACCTAGCAGGTCTACCATAGTTCAGATTCATTAGTTTCATGTTTCAAGTTTTCTGTTAAAAAATTCACTGTTTTCATAACAGGTTTCCCATTATGTAATCTTTATAACAAACCAGAAATATCTGAGAAGAATTCATGACCATAATTGCAGTCACTAAACTAAGAACATAAAATAATTTAAAAATGGACAATCTTTCATACACTGAACATGCACACAATCACACCAAGTAAGCTAACCAAAATCAGTTCATCATGCTGATCCAACCATTAAAATATATCAATTTACATTAATTCAAAACCTTGCAGTCTTTGAGGACATAAGTCCCTGATTGCCTTAACTATGGGAAGTACTTGGGATCATCCTTGAAACTCATTATGAGGAGTACCACGGGAACCCCAAAGTAGCTGGCCATTGAGAGGAATTGCCAAGCAAAACGGGAAATGACCCCAACCAATTGACTAGATCTCCTATGAGGAAAAAGCCAAGCATTGTCTCCTGGTAGTCTTGGTGGTCGAGTGACCACCTGAAAGCTAATAGGAAGCAACTGAAACCGGGGTCCAGAATGTCATTACCAGATTACACCACTTCATCTAAGAACCAGACACAATTGATCCCCCACTCTCTTCTTCACACCTAAGAGGCGATCCAGCACAGTTTGGGTCCTTGAACAAACATCATCGAGACCACTCTCGATGACCCTCTACACCATTATAAGGCCACACAAACTCTGACTTAGACACATAATCATATCAATCTGAGCCAGATTTACACACTACACCATCTAGCCCCATGGATGGCACAAACCCGGATCCACTTTCCAGCTTGGTGATTGGTGGTGGACCCATCTCCATACCTCACACCACCACCAACGCCCTTGCAGGTGGTCCTAGTACTACCATGCAAAATATCCTAACTCAGCTACCTCCACCTACGCCCATGAGTAAAAATGTCCCACTTGTCATACCTGGGGGCAGTGGCCCATCCACAACTGTGCCACAAGTACCCCTAGTCATGTAGGTACATCATGTTCCTACAAACCCCACCACCATTTCCATTCCCTCCCATATTAACCTTGGGTCAAACCTCCCTTTCATGGCATGCCTCAACTTGCCTGACTTGGCCAGGTTAACTAATGACCCTATCTGTCATCAAGCTTTTTGGCCCCCCATTCCAACCATGCTACCTTCAGACATTCCTAAGTTTGAAGGGAAGGAAGGGGAGTGCCCCCAAAACCATATAATGACGTTTCATCTATGGTGCTCATCAAACAACATCGTCGATGACTCGATCCCACTCAGATTGTTCCAACGCACCCTTACAGGTGCTGTAGCCAAGTGGAGCATTGAGCTACCACAAGCCAGGTACCCAGAATTCAACTCCTTGGCCTTTATGTTCCTGTATTATTTCTAGCTCCCCATCAGATATGATGAAAGAGTGGAAATCTTGTGATATTTCTTCCAAAACACTGCAACCCACATAACCGACCACATCCATGAGTGGCGGTGATGTCGCAGCTTGTGCAAGATCAAGCTTGATGACATGATCTTCCTTGACTGGTTCTTAAAAACATTTTTGCCGCCCATAGCCAAAGGCGTCGCCTCCGAACGTACCCAAATAGAGGAAGAGGCCATCTTGAAGGACCAACAGTTTGACCTCATTTATGCATAGTCTGGATATGTCTACACCATCATGCCAGATGCTCCCCATGTAGGAACCTCTTCCTAGGATGCGCCAGGGGCATCCCATACTGCAGATGGAATTATAGGCTATGTCTCCCATCACTCACAACACCATGCATCATTGCTTATGATGCCACCACACCCAAGAAACACCCCTAGTGTTTCCCACCCAAATCAAGCTCCCCACTACTCAAGGATGATGTCTCATTTCGGAGCCACAAACTCCTACACACAAACTGCGCCATAAAGACATACCTATGCACCAACTTGGCCGACACAACAGTATTCAGGACAAATTCCTAGATTTATAGCCCCCGCAGCTCCCCTAGTCTACTATGTACCACATGTGCAAGCCTCCCCATCCCTCACCCCAGATCCATCAGCACTTGCGGGACAAGTTTTTGCTCAATAGAATTGTCCCAACCAACCAACCCGCAATAACCAACAAGGGTAAGGTAGAAATAACCGAGCTAGGAACTGGGGTAACAACCAACCACAAGGAGGCGACCCACAGCCAAATCCTCCCAACAACACTAGAGAAAATTGACTGGCTCAAAATCCCCAACAACCCAACCCACCTAGATGAAATGCTCCATTACGAACAAATTAGTCATGCAAACTATGCGATGTCTATGGGCACTATTCGCATGAGTGCCCCTTCATGGGTTGCACCAAGAGATTTCTTCAGAACAAAGCTCAACATGGTACCAATGCAACATTCCTAGCTCAACCCAACCCGGCACCACCAGGACATCCACCCATGGTGCTCCAGAACCCCTTACCACTCCAAGGGTTGGTAGCAACCACACCCATGCCCCCACTTCCCCCACTACCCCTGCTACAGCCGCGCCTACAAAAATAGGGGTTTATCACCTACTAGCCATGACAACTAATGAGGTCAACTTGTAGACTAGAAGGAACCAATATGGATACAATACTAAACCTGCTGACCCATCAAAAACATCCACGTCCAACACAACCAACATACCTCTTCTCTTACTCCCTTTTCCCCCATGCCCCCCCATGCAACGGGTTGCCACTATAGCATCGTTGATGACTTGGCCTAGTCACCTACAACAATGTCAGCTCTCGAGGTGCTCAAAATGTGCCTGCCGCAGCGAAAAGTGTTTTTATCTGCACTAAGTGTGGTGGACCCCTCTGATTCTAGATTGATCACATTCAATTTGGATCAAGGAGAACCCAGAATGCCATCCACCATCGCCTTCCAAATTTAGGTCTCAATCTGGAATTTGGTGGTCCATCGATGCATCGTCGACAAAGGGGCATCCACCTGTGTGATGTCAACATCTGTCTAGCAGAAACTTAGGTCCCCTACCCTCCATCCATCTACCACTACACTTCGTTCTTACGATGGCCACCCCACCAGAGCTGAAGGCATACTTCCGCATGTCCCCATCACTTTAGCAAGGAAGCCAGTCCTAATTGACATAGAGGTGGTCAACGCACAGTTGGACTATAACCTGCTCTTGGGACGAAGTTACATGTACTCCATGAGATCCATGGAATCCACCGTTTTCTACCTTATGATGTTCCCTCATGATAGGAATATTGTGATGGTGGATCACCTAACTTACCATGATTCATTAGGGACAATGGCACCAGCCAATGTTATCCCTACCATCGACTGTTGAGAGCACAACTGCCCCACCATTATTGAACGTAGGCCCTGGGTTGTTCACTGACACCTCTATGATGTCTCCTCCACCAAAACCATTGATACTGTGGATTTGTGCATGCTATCATCTAACACCAGTACACCCAAAACCCAACCATAAATGCAGCACTAAACGAAACCGCAAAACCAACTGTAGCTACAGTACCAACCACAGTCACATCTCCATCCACAGTCGTAGCTCCATCTGCAACCACAGCTCCATCCGCAGCCGCAACCCCATCCATAGCCGCAAACTTATTCACAACCTCAACCTCAGTTACTAGGGAAATAGTGGGGTTCATTCCCACTCAACACGATCCTTTTCTTTTTCCTTTTCCTACCATCTGGGATCGTGAGTAAGTCTGTCTCAGCAACCCGCAATTTACAGGATTTCACATTGGGAGTTCCTGTGTGGTACCTTGAACCACCTACGCTACCTCTGAGGCCCCAAGATGTGTTGACTCCTATCCAACCAATTGAGATGATATTTCACCTACCTCTGGGTCGATCAAAGACTCCTCCCATCTCTAGGCCTACCCCTCTTCCTCCAACAGAGACTAGGGGCAAGGACACGGCCAAAACCACAACCAATACCATTTACATGATTGTTAGCACAAATCACTGTTAGATTTTTTTCTTTTATCATTCAAGCTATAATTATGATCTTAGGATCTTTAACTGATAGAATAACATGCACAATAATAAACACAAGAGACAAGAGACACAAATAGTTTTCCTTGAGGAAACCATAAAGGAGAAAACCCTGCAAGTTCCTCAGAGATAGAATCAATACCAAAAGTAAAACTTGAAAACATAAAGATGATCTCCCGATAGCAATAGTCTCTCTGTCTGATCCCAGCTTCTTCTCTCTCACTCATGTGCCCCAGTGAGTGAGTGTGTGTGTGATAAATAGAGAGGCTCACTGTCTATTTATATTCTTTTGTTCACTTAATGTCCACTCCAACATGTTGACCTCACTTAACAATTACTTAATAAAGCTAACATCTCTAGGAGAGTCTAATAACCCTAGTTCCCCACAACTTGTGGGGACTTTTCCCCTACTTACAATAACTCACCTAGGGCCGACTTCTCTAGGATAGTATAATAACCCTAGGGCCCCACAACTGTGGGGACTTTAACCCTTGTACAATAGGAAGGTTACCCACAATGACTTGACATGACTTGTTTAATAGGAACATTGGGGCATGACATGGCTCAAATACATTACAGACACTTCCTGAAATAAACATTGGGGTACAATACATAAGATATAAAAGTGAATACATTCTAAATTTACAAATACATCAACAATCCCTATTAACTAGGAAGGTATTCTCTCGACACTATTTATCAGCACAAGTCTTCTTCTCTGTATCATCTGGATCATCATTGAGTTCTCATCATCTTCATCTTCAAGTCATCTTCATCTAGATCTGGATCATCACTCGATTTGGATCATCATCACTGGATCTAGATCATCTCTCGATCCAGATCATCACTGCTAGATCATCACTACTATATCATCATTGCTGGATCATCATCACTGGATCTGGATCATCACTAGATCTGGATCATCACTGTTGGATCATCATCACTTAATCTAGATCATTACTGTGGTATCATCATCATTGGATCTGGATCATCACTGGGTCATCATCATAGGTGCTATGTCATGATTCTTCTCATCACAGAAATTTCTATAGAGCTAGCCCTTTTTCATGTTGGTTGTAGGCCTAGCCTCCATGTAGGTCTTCTTTAGCACTTATATTTGACCCTAAGTCAGAATGGCCAGCAGTCACAATTGACCATGAGAGGAACACATCCAACACCATGTTAGAAAGGCATGCCACTTACTTTCACAAGCATGATAGGACACAGCTACTATCATTTATGAAAAGGCACGACACTCACATCCACTAGCATGGTAGGACACACCTACTACCATCTGTGGAAAGGCATAGCACTTACAATCACCAGCATGGTAGGACACACCTACTACCATCTGCAAAAAGGCTTGGCACTCACATCCACCAGCATGATAGGACACAACTACTATCATCTATGGAAAGGCTCGACACTCACATCCACCAGCATGATAGGACACAACTACTATCATCTATGGAAAGGAACTGCACTTATATCTAATCATGTGGGAACCAATCCCACAGTCATATCAAAATGGCCCTCAGTCCCAGACTAAGTATTCTTGGTAACTGACCAGGTGCCTCCATTCAGAGAATGGAATTTAGGACTTATATATGATCATGTGGGAACACATCCCACAATCACCTCAGAATGGCTTAGCACTCACATCTGACATGGAAGGAACCAATCCTCCCACCATGACAAAATGGCTCAACCCTTACATTTGACCATGGAAGGAACCAATCCTCTCACCATGTCAGAATGGCTCTCAGCTCTAGGATGAGTATTCCTGGTAACTGACCAGGTGCCTCCATTCAGAGAATGAAATTCAACACTTATATCTGATCATGTATAAACTAATCCTACAGTCACCTCAGAATGTCTCAGCACTTATATCTGACATGTGAGGAACCAATCCTCATCATGACAGAATGGCTTAGCCCTTACATCTGATCATGGAAGGAACCAATCCTCTCACCATGTCAGAATGGCTCACGAACTCATCACTTCCCCTTGGAGGGAACCTCGATTAGGAGAACACCAAGCTTCTCCCTAAAGTACTCAAACTTCACTCTGGCCAATGGCTTAGTCAACACATCAGCTATCTATTCGTCTGTCGCAACATACTGGAGCTTCATTGCTCCTCTCTGCACCATATCCCTGATATAGTGATATTTGATCTCGATATGCTTTGACTTGTCATGGAACATCGGGTTCTCCGACAACTTCACACAACTCTGGTTGTTGCAATATATACAAGTAGCATCCAACTAGAGATCAAATAAATCAGACAGTATCTTCCTTAGCCATACTATCTCACAACTAGCTGAACAAGCTACAACATACTCTGCTTCAGCTGTACTCAGTGCCACACAGGATTGCCTCCTGCTAAACCAAGAGATCACACCTGATCCCATACTGAAGCAACACCTTGAAGTGCTCTTCCTATCGATGGAACTGCCTGACCAATCTAAATCAACATAACCTTCCAGGTTAATCTTTTGATTCTCCTCATACTTGAGACCATAATCAACAGTACCCTTTATGTACCTCAGAATATGCTTCGCAGCAATCAAGTGAACATGTCTCGGATCTATTAGGAACTGGATCAAGGTGTTCATAGCAAAGAAAATATCTGGTCTCATGTTTGTCAGGTACATTAAGGACCCAATCATCTGCCGATACATCATAGCATCAACCGCTTCTGATGAAGCATCACTCAATAGCTTCAGGTTTGATGCCATAGGTGTGGTCATGGCCTTGCAGTCCATCATCTTGAACCTCTTCAGGATCTCTACTGCATAATTCCGTTGTCCTAGGGAGATTCTGCAACACCTCCATGCCTAGAAAGTAGTGCATCATATCCAAGTCCTTTATCTTGAACTCGAAAGTAAGTCTCCTTCTTGCAACTTCATGTTGAACAAGTAATTGACATATAACATGAGCATCACTGGTCTTCCATCTTCAACCTTGAGGAAAAGGTTGGAATCCTCTTTACTCTTAGTAAAGTCTAGAGTTACCAATAAGCTATGCATCCTGTCGCACCATGTCAAACCTCGGTATCTTCTGTAGTCACTCCCTCTGAAGTGAAGCATCATACTCCCTCTATCTTTCATACTCTATGCACTCTTTTCGTGTGAAGCCTCATGCTACAAATCTTTCCTTGTATCCCACGATGTTTCCATCTACGAACTTCCCTTCACGTATCGATACTGCATCCTAGACATCACTCTTCTTGAACTGGTCTTCCCTTTCTTCTTCGTTACTTCTATGATAGCTGGAATATTCTGTATCAATGATGTCGTTGCATTCGTCATATTATTCTTCATCTTGAACTGTCATCACTTGTTCTTCGGAACAAGTCTCATAGACGATTATGTATGCGATATTTCCTACAAGTCAAATGCATTTGTATGATTAGAAACATTTCATAAGGAATATTCATAATGCAAAACTCTTATGCATAAATATATGATCATGCAACTATTTTAGCCAATACAACATTCATCCATATCTCACGGAAACGTTTCTAGATGCATTCCATCTCCACCAGAACAACATTAAGATTGTGCATTAATCCAATATGTCAGCAAAGAATTTTCATTCTAGATAAGTAGCAATGGAGAGTTGTATAGCACCATGAGCTACTTAGCCATCACATGCATATTAGTAGTATACTGTCATTAATGCAAACATTCTATCATGCATAATACATCAACTAAATATAAACAAATGCATAACAAAACAATATCATGAAATGAAAATTGAATACTTATCTTTATTTGTTTCGTGGGTAGACTCCTTCTTGAGCCTTCAGCTTCATCATATTCTTGATTCATAATAGCATCGTTTCTTATCCAAATGCTAAGATGGATAAGAGGTTCTTCAAGAGTTGAGTTCTTCATATTCCTCATCGCTTGAGGGATATTCTTTGGATGGTGAGAGCTTGATCTTCCCATCTTCTTTTCTCTTATTGTTAGTTGAGCTTCTTCTTATGTGTGCTCTTCCCAGAGTCTGCTGAAAGTAATCACTTCCTTATGTACACATTCCTCACATGAATGAATCCCATAATCCTAGGAGGACATTCAAGGTGTCTATCACCACTTTTGCATTCTCCACTTCTTCTTCTACTACTACGAGTTGTTCTTTGATTTGAGAGACCCTCGTAAAGTATGACTGTATGGTCTCTGCATTCTGGATCTTCACATTCTTCAATTGTTTTCTCAAAGTCATATTTTGATTTATGTTCTTCCCTTCAAGTAGCTTGGTCAAGGAATCAAACATCTTCGGTGTCTTTAGGGAAGACACTTATGGTACAAGGTGGTCCATGATTGAATCAACAATGATCTTCTTGGCCTTGACCAAGTTCTTCTTGTGTATGTCTTTTAGCCTCATCTCCCTCTGGAACTGGAACCTCTCTACTCATGTAGGTGTCCAATTCATTTTATTTAGAGAGATCATTTACTTCCATGATTGGAAGTTGTCAACTTCACCAATCTTATCATCAAGCTGATGTGATAGATCACTTTGAAATGAGAACCTCAAATGAAAATAGCAAAAGATTAGATCTTACCGATTTGAGGTGTCCGTCCTGGTTCCGGAGCTAGCTGATCTAGGGTTTGTCAGAGAAAACCTAATTTAAAAAACTTGGAATCTTTTAGATCTGATTGGATAGAAAGATAGACCTTTTCAAGGGGAGCTGTCCAATGTACTCATTTTCTGAAAATAGTGGAGGGAAACTCCCAGAACAGGAAGCCCTAGTTTTCTAATTTCTTCTGCAGAAATGCTTGATACTGTTTCTGCGGTATCTCCAAAATTAATACTCCCCTATGTTTGAAAATTTGCATGAAGGTATCCTCACCTATCCCTGTTCCAACACCATATGTTTTATTAGAATTGGTTTCACCAATTGGGACTTATGAGCATTTGCCCAATATGACATGTTTTAGGACTGTTCAGAATAGCACAGTTGTACGGACTGCCATGTGTCACTATGTTATCTTATGGGTCTGACACTTGGACCATAGAAAGTAAATTCTGTTTTCTTTCTAGAAAATCTTCATAAATTTTATTTGGACCTTCTTAGCCCAAGATATAGCAATTCTCCCCAGGTGTCCTGTTTGGGGATGAATCTTGGGAGAGGTTGGAACCCTAACTTGGAGGGATCATATCTCCTAGAATATATCGAATATGAGGCTGAAATTTGGACAAAGTGTAAATTAGGACTTTATATTTGGCTTGTGAACATTTCAACACTTGATCCTTCTCCAATACCTAGATATAGCGAATATAAAAAAACTTATCATTTTTAGTATTTTAGGGTTTTTTCGGCCGGGGGTCAAACTAGGGTTTGACTTTCCTGGAGTTATACCCAACCAAAAATATCGACCTAGGTATCTAAAATTTGATTTTGATGAGGAGCGAAATCCTATGCCAGGCTCACTCAAAAATTCCTCTTCTGTAAGAAGCCCTAATTTCTTGCACCAAAAAACTGAAAATGTCCGGAATTCCACTTCGACAGAAAGATGCGCCCTTTAATGGAGAGTCAGCCTAGCATACTTTTGGTGATAGAATGTCATGAGAGACCCAAAAGGTAAGAATCCGTAGCTTCTGCAGCTGCACAATTTCTTCTTCTCAGGTTAGCTCTAATACCATGTTATATATATATATATATTATCATTCAAGCTAGCATTATGATCTTAGGATGTTTAACTAAGAGAATAACATGCATAGAAATAAACACAAGAGATAAGAGACACACAGGATTTTCCTCGGGGAAAACATAAAGGAGAAACCACAACTTCCTCAGAGATATAATCAGCACCAAAAGTAAAACCTGAAAACATAAATATGATCTCCCGACAGCAGTAGTCTCTCTCTTTGATCCCAGCTTCTTCTCTCTCACTCATGCGCCCTAGTGAGTGAGTGTGTGTGTGATAAATAGAGAGGATCACTCTCTATTTATATTCTTTTGTTCACTTAATGTCCACTCCAACATGTAGGCCTCACTTAACAATTACTTACTGGAGCTGACATCTCTAGGAGTGTCTAATAACTGTAGTGCCCCACAACTTGTGGGGACTTTGCCCCGACTTACAATAAATCACCTAGGGCCAACTTCTCTAGGATAGTCTAATAACCCTAGGGCCCCACAACTATGGGGACTTTAACCCTTGTACAATAGGAGGGTTACCCACAATGACTTGACATGACTTGTTTACATTATTGAATCTCTCGATAGGAACATCGGGGCATGACATGACTCAAATACATTACAGACACTTCCTAGAATAAACATCGTGGTACAATACATAAGATATACAAGTGAATACATTCCGAAGTTACACATACATCAACAGTCTCCCTTTCGTCTCATCAGCTGTGGAATATCCACTTGATCTATCGTGGAATGTTGGCAAGGGGTTTGGGGGGAGTGAGTTGCACAGTGTAGCAGCAGATGCGCAAGCTCATGCGGTACCGCACAAGGGCTGATTGACGTGATCACCGGGAAAATAACTATTTTTGAATTTTTTGTGTATATTTTGACCAATTTTTGTTGCAATAGGTCAGTAGCTATTAGAAGTCAGTTATTAGTGGACCCTTGATGTAAAGGCATAAGCCTATTTATAGATACATTTTGAGGAGTCATGTAGAAGTCATATATTGTGCATGAGCAAATGTGAACAATTGTGTGTAATTGCATGCGCGATTGTAAGGGATAACATACGGGGCAATCTGTTTTATGGAGACTTTTCTGTCTTGACTGTGATTTTATCTAGGCTTCTTCCTAATGTATGTAGTCTCCGATTTTGGAGAAGGATTATGAAATGTGGCATATTTGCACAAGATTAATATATAATGTGATGAGTATGGCTCAATTCTTGTATGGTTTTATAGATCTGTTATGATGCTGCGACTCTGTTTTGTTAGAATGACATGATATAGATGCAATTCAGTCACTTCATAAATGCAATCTGTTGGTTTTAAGTTGATGTGATATATGTTTCTGTAACTATTTGATGCACTATGATGTTCCATGAATGATGCTGCGATAATTTGATACTATATGATGATAGCATAAGTTATGATCTCCCTCTTTCGGATCCCCATATCCTCCTCTCCCACTGTCGGAAACTTGGTTCTAACAGCTCTCCCTTGAACGCCTCGGGTGTCGTCTGCTCCGCAGACGTTCCTGGGAAGGGTAAAACCTGTCTGGGCTAGTGATCAAGGAGATTGTGCTGTAGGGCATCGACAAAGTGGGAACCCTTGTCGACACAGATTTGTTGGTGGGATTTTCCAACAAATGGTTTTGTTGCGATGACCAAGTTACAAATAGGAGGGGGATATGTTCTGGCATCCGACTCAATCCGAGGTCAAGGGATGGTTTGACATGAAGCTGCAGGAGTTTACTGAAGCTGAAAACTAGAATCCTAAGCTATCAATGGGCCACTGGTTAGACAGATATATCCACAACGGTCCTCATGAATGGTTGGAAAAGTTCGCTAAGAGGAAGACAAACTTTCAAGGAGGAGAGCCGACATTCTGGACCCAAGAATTGATCCATGTGCTACAAGAAATCAACAACAAGGCATCGCGGGTAGTTGAGGTATGGTTTGATAGTATCTTAGAAGGATACATCACTGAGTTTGCTTTTGATACTAATAAATATTTCAGCGAGGTGGAAAGGAAGTTTTTCAGTGGACCTCGTGGAAGATTCTTATTGTCGCTACAACTATCAATTAAGCAACTAGTCTGTGAAAAGGGTATCCTAAATATGGACCAAGAGTAGTGGAACTCTGGTGTGTGGGGGATGTAGGAACCATAATAGAAAATAGGGAAATGCATAAGGAAATAATGGGTATATTGGCATGATTTCTGGTGATAATGTAAACGTCATTGAAGAAACAAGTGGTTGTACGAGGGGAGGAGCAAGGTTTCAAGAAAATAGGTAGAGGACGGGAGAAGGTCCTGCTGAAGTCGAAGTGCAATACCGTGAAGAACAACCACACCGGACGAAGCGACCCTTTTTAGACAACAAGAACATAAAGGCCCAGGATACACCCAGAAGAACGACAGGATCGAACCCCAACAATAACGTGTCTACTCCTCCGCACACTACTCCACCATAAGGAAGGATTGCACATTCTATGTCGACTTTCCTGATGTGTCAGCAACAGTTTAGTAATAGAGCACCGGCAGGAGGAAGAAGGTCCAGAATGGTGAGATATGAAATGAAGTTGCCAATATTCAATGGAAATGGCACCGATGATCTAGATCAGTACTGGTTCTTATGTGAAGTGATCTAGACTACTTGACAAACTATTGATGATGATGTCAAGAAAAGACAGCTACCCACTACTTTGAGAGGCTGTGCATTGGAATGGTTTATGATATTCACACGGGTGCCTCAGGGAGGTACTGCAAAAACATTGGATGAGATAAGAATAGGGTTATTTGAGGAATTTAAAAAGCCGAAGTCTGAAGCTCAGTACATTACTGAATTGAAAGAGATCAAACAATTCCCCAATGAAAAAATTTGGGATTTTGATTAGCGATTTAAGACATTGATGGATTGGGTCAGTTTTCAGATGAGATATGTTCAACATAAAGAATGGTTTATCAAGGCACTTGTATCGCATATTTGACAACCATTAATGTAGAAAAATATTGTGATGCAGAGCGAGGCTCTGGAGAGTGCGATGAAATTGGAGGCATCGCTAGTAGGGGAAACCACCATTGGAATGAATCAAATTCAAGCGCAGTTGACCAATTTAACGCTGCAATTGAAATAAATAAAAAAGACTAAGGAAGATCATGATGATATTTGGTGCACCCGTTGCCATGCAAGCGAACATACCAAGGATACATGTCCGACATTTCAGAATTATTTGCTATCAGGAGCCCCTAACCCGTTGAGTGGTACTAGTGCACCATGGTGCCGCATCTATCAGGTCTATGAGAATCAACACGAGAACTGTGATTATATGCATAAGATATTTATCAAGGAGGAAAGTTTGTACTATACATTTTGTCAGTCAGTTGGACATGATGACAAAAACTACCGTGCTTATGATTTTAGGAAAGGATGTATGATTCATACTTTGTGAAAGGAGAGGACTCCCGGACAGTGCAAGCATAGCCACAAGTAGTACAAATAGAAACACAGGTACCATATACACCACCGCCTTTGTTTTGGTTTGTCCCTGTGCAACCATAGCAATAGTTTATGGCATAGCCACAACTCACACCATAGCCATAGATGGTGGTACAGCCACAGTATAACCAAGCACCGCGACCACAATATAATCAGCTACAATATGTTTAAGCCACGCAATATGTACAACAACAACTTAACTCACCACATCAACAATTGGCCCAACCACAGTATCAGCAAGGGGGAGTCCGAGGAGGATTCCATAGAGGGTTCATAGGTCGAGGAGGAGGATTTGGCCGCGGTGGAGGACGAGGTTGTGAATCAGTCCAATGCTATACTTGTGGGGTATTTGGGCATTACCAAAGGGATTTCCCTCATGCGTAGTGAAAATACTGTGCAACTAGCAACCATAATGTTAAAATTTTCCCTCAGTTGATTGAAAAATGGCAGGAAGAAAAAATTCCTCAGTTACAGAATAAGCAGAATCATAATCAGTCTACATTCCAAGTACAAAA
This sequence comes from Pseudotsuga menziesii, assembly GCA_001517045.1. Taxonomy (NCBI): domain Eukaryota; kingdom Viridiplantae; phylum Streptophyta; class Pinopsida; order Pinales; family Pinaceae; genus Pseudotsuga; species Pseudotsuga menziesii. The sequence goes on from LPNX010685118.1 coordinate 44,498, forward strand.
CCAACCAATAATGCAGACCTAGGTTCCACCGTAGACTCAAAATCAGAACTCACCTTAGGCATAGAACCAACTAATGAACAACCCATTGAATCAAAACCTGCCTTTGAACCAGGGATTGACAGTTGCCACTATTCAGGCCAAGCTGTGGATGCAGGATGTCGATTTTGGGATTGTCACTCGCACTGGTGTGACAACTGGAGATGATGGACCACGGCTACAAGTTCAGTTCACTGGTAAGAAGAAGGTTGCATCTGATATTGCGACAGAGAAAGATACCTTCTTCAATGCAAAGAATGAAATCGGGAGAAATCTATGTAAGTTACCAATTGTTGATATGCCATTTGCTTTTGATCCATTTGGAGAGGTAGCACCTTCGCGACAGTATGGTACACAACACAAGTTCTTTGAGAGTTGTCTATCACTGGTGAGGGAATCAGATGCCCTTATCGAGCTTAAGGCATTATTGCACCTCCCAGATAAGACAATGAAGGATTCTGCTGTGAATTCCTTGCAAAAAAGGTAGACCGACAACGAGATGAGGATGAATGTCCAGATTGGGGATTATGAGGTTGACTCGGTCATTTTGGACCTTGGATCAGATGTAAACATCCTGACAAAGAAAACCTAGCTATTGATGGGAAATCCTATGCTAGGATGGTCACCGGTACAGCTGCGTTTAGCTAACCAGGTGAAGGTTTAACCCATTGGTCGTGTTTCAAAATTGGTTTTCGAAATTAAAGGTATGAAAACACATGCTGAATTTGATGTGATAGAAGTTGTAGGAGATGGTGGTTCCTATCCTACGCTGCTAGGAATTGCCTGGGATAATAATAGCATGGCAGTTATCAACTTCAAAAAATGTGTTATGACATTTGAAAACCAGGATGTTAGGTTCATTGCTCCTATGGACCCTCAGGAAGGACAATGATATATCGAACCAATAAAGGATGAAGTCGGGAGAAGTTGGGATCATGCTTATAACATCTCTGAGGACTATATCCAACCTACTGTCAATGGGGAACTTGGATGGTGTAGCACAAGTTCTACGTCTCCCGACACTAACGATGCTCTAGAAAATTGGCAAAATCGGTTACATGAGGTATCATTCAGAAAGTTCAGGTTGAGTACACAGTCTCTCCGACATGTTGCGACTGAGACTGTTGAGTTTCCCATTTATGAAGGACTGCCAGGACTATCTGAGTTCTTTCAAGAATTTGAAGGGAAAGTGCTTGAACCACAAAGGATATTGGCTCTTGATGTAGCACTGAAGGCTACTCCAGCTCGATGGTGGGCGACACACAAACAGAAGATCCATGACAGGGAGTAGTGCCGTAGATTGATGATGTTCCATTTTGGCGATGTAGAGGTCTATAATGCTAGGATATATGATGGAAAAAATGACCCCACTAGTCATTTAAACGAGTGTCAGATGTTATGGAAATCACGGCCCAGAGATGAGTGGGTTCACGCTTTTGTTCATACTCTAGAAGAGATGCCAAGATCCTAGTATGTGGCAGCAGAGTTGCACAGAACCATTACCACTTGGGAGGAGTTGTCATTTTGCTTTGTGTAAACGTTTAGCTTCCAAGACACCAACCCTGAGGCATGTAATGCTTTGCACATTATCGGCGATGTAGTACTAAAATTCATCCCTGTTTCCTACCCCATTGATCCTCATGCAAATTTCTCCATCCAATCCATGATGGCGTGCTACAACTTGTCTGGGGAACCTGAAGACGATGACGAGATGCAGAATGTTAATATTCTAGAGTCCAAAGGAAGTCTTGGTGTCGCAGCTCCCAACATACTGACGGAATTGATGAACCAGCTGCTGAGGATCTGAAAAGTTAACATTGGGTCGATAGAAAATCCAAAATTTGCTAATGTCAGAGACTATTGGGGAAAAGAGACGATGACCAAAGTCACAGATCTACTGCACAGATTCCAGGACCTTTTCCCAACACAATTTTCAGAAATGAAGGGAATACTTGGCAACTTGGGGGAAATGAAGATTCCACTCAAGCCAGATGTAAAACCAGTATGCCATAGGCCATATAGACTGAACCCACATTGCAAGGATCGCGTGAAAGCTGAGATCGATAGGATGCTCAATGCTGGGATCATCAAACCTATAGAAGAACCAGAGTGGATAAGCCTAATGGTGGTCCAAGATAAGAAGACTGGTGAAATCCACATTTGTGTCGATCTAAAAAAATTGAATGATGCATGTGTACATGATCCGTTCTTGACCCCTTTAACAGATGAATTCCTAGAAGGTGTAGGTGGCCAGGAGGTGTATTCCTTCACATATGGATTTTTGGGATACCACCAGATCCGGATTGTGAAAGAGTGTCATCATAAGACTACATTTGTCACCATGTGGGGCTGTTTCCAATATACCGTCATGCCATTTTGGCTGAAGAATGCACCCGTTGTATTCTCCCGTGTAGTTTTCAATGTATTTAAATATTTTATTCAAAAATTCCTGTAGGTATATATGGATGACTGGACCGTCTATGGCCTTGTAAAATACCATCTGGACAACCTGCGATTGATGCTTGAATGGTGTAGATGGAATCATATTGCATTGAATTCAAAAAAATGTATTTTCTATGCACCCTTTTTCATACTACTTGGGAACATCGTATGCAAAGAAGGTTTGTTGGTAGATCTGATGAACATTGCACTGATCCTCAATTTACCACCACTGACAAATGTAAAGATGATCCAAGCAACACTGGGGCATACAGGCTACTATCACAAGTTTATCAGGGGATACGCTGCGATTACTGCTCCCATGGAAAAGTTGTTAAAGAAAGACGTTGTTTTTGAATGGACTCCAGAATGTCAAGGAACCTTTGACACCCTGAAGGCCAAGATGGCCTCTACACTAATACTGGTTTTTCCTAAGTGGAATAAAGAATTCCATGTGCATGTTGATGCTTCTTATACTACGATAGGGGTTGTTCTTGCACAGCCAAGTGAAGGTGACTTGGATCATCCAATAGTATATGCCAGTAGAAAGTTATAATTTGTCGATCGAAATTATACCATGACTGAAAGAGAAGGCCTAGCAATAGTTTATGCTCTGCAAAATTTCAGGTACTATTTCTTGGGTGGACACTTCAATATGTTCACTGACCATTCTGCTTTGCAATCCTTAGTCAATAAGCCTGTGTTGGGGGGCAGAATCTGGAGGTGGTTGCTTTTGTTCCAAGAGTTTGATTTTGAAATAGTGATAAAGTCAAGATGGTTGAATGCTGGTCCAGATCATCTGTCATGTGTTGAGAATGGTGAACAACCAAGCAATATTGATGATGGATTGCCAAATGCACAATTGTTCCAAATTGAAGTCGCAAATGATCACTATGCACCAATTGTTCAGCTTTTGTCTACTGGTTTCGCCCCAGTAGAAATGTCGATTCGCTAAAAGAAGCAGCTGGTCGTAAAAGCCTCCATTTTTCAACTAATTGCTGGAAATCTATATAAACTTGGACCAGATGAAATATTTTATGACGGTGCATCTTACCACATGAGCAGGGTCCCATTCTAGAAGAAGAACATGTAGGAATCACGAGAGGTCACTATGGAGGCCATGCTACTGAATGAAAAGTGTTTTGTGCTGGGCTATGGTGGCCCACGTTGCATAATGATGCCACACACTATGCAAGGAGATATGATGTCTACCAATGGGTTGGTAAACCATCACGGAGGGACGAGACACAGCTAGTGCTGTACATGACTCTACAACCATTTGATAAATGGGCTATCGACTTTGTTGGTCCTATCAATTTGCTAGGTAAGTGCACTAGCGCTTGCTATATCATTACTGCAACTAACTACCTGAATCAGTGGGTGGAGGCTGCACCAGTCATTGATTGTAACACTGTGACAGTAGCATGGTTTATTTTTGAGCACATTGTGACATGATTTGGGTGCCCTAGAATCCTGATGAGTGACCAGGGCAGTCACTTTGTCAACCAGAAGGTAAAAGCGCTAACTGAAGAGCTCCAGATATAACATAAGAAGATTATGCCATATCATCCATAGGAAACTGGTACTATTGAGGCCTTCAACAAAATTTTGGAGACAGCATTGACCAAGGTATGTAATGTTAACTGCAATGACTGGGATTTAAAAATTCCTGCAGTTCTATGGACCTATTGCACTACTTGCAAATGGATAATAGGTCAGACACCATTTAAGTTGGTTTATGGGCAATAGGCAGTCATTCCTATGGAGTATATTGTTCCCAGCTTGCGCATTGCCGCAACAATGGGTATGGATGATGCATCGGCATTAGAGGAACATGTTGCATAGTTGATTCAGATTGAAGAAGATCGTTTCATCACGGGCTTCCACCAACAGCTTGTGAAGGATCGACAGAAGGCATGGCATGATCACAATATTAAGAATAAATTGTTTACGATAGGATATTTGGTGTTGTTATATGATAGTAAGTTCATCAAGCATCCAGGTAAGTTACAAACGCACTTGTTAGGTCCCTATCTTGTTCAATCCATTACATCTAGCAGTGCAGTTCAATTACAATAGTTAGATGGTGCAATGTTGTCGAAGCTCATCAACGAGAGTCTCTTGAATCCCTATAGAACTGGGTCGGCGATGCGCACCACTTGAAGTAATTAAAAAAAATGAGGATTTTAGTTCAGCAGCGCAAGGCGAGCCCTAAGGGAGAGGCTACGCAGGGTTACAATTGTTAGCAGTAGTTAGTTGACCCTTTGTGATAGTTGTCAGGCTGTGGGTTGGTCAAATCAAGTAATAAATGTAGGTAGTTAAAATAGTTGGTTGGCGGCACTTGTTGAAGCGACCCACATTAATGGGAGATCCAACCGTTAGAAGCATAATATCGTTGATGGATTTGGCATCATTAATACCCGATTTGGAAATAATTATGAAGTTCAATTTGGTAATGATGGATTTGGAATTGGAAGTGGCTATAAAACACTGCACGGGATGTGTTAGATGGCATCATTCAGTTGCAAAGAGAAGAGACAGAAGGTGAATTCTGTGCAAGTATTGAGCAGAGTGTTGAGTGAAGTGTAGTTCGAGCTATTGAGCATCTTTTCAGGCTTTGAGGGGTAAGGAATGTTGAGCGCCCTTGATGCTATTGAAATTTTAAGTGAGTACAAGTCCCCCATTCGGCCCATGGCTGTGGAAGAGGAAGTCATGAGTATTCTAGTGGGTTTGTTGTCCATTTAGAAGTGGAAGTGACACACAAAGAGACCTAGTCCTACACCACCAGAGAAGAGGAAAACTCACACATTTGCGAAGGTGCGCGGAGATGGAACTTCACAGACTGGGCCGTCAAGCTCAGGAGTTGTTGAGTCTGCGACACCTTGGGGTATCTTGGTGAATGATATATTGGGATATGTTGTTCCTACGCATCTAGGACCCGAGCCATGACAGATGTTGAAGAATCAGAAGTACCCACCCAAGTTTCCAATGATGCCGAAAGGAATGACATGCTCAGTTGACATCATCCCTACGTTGATCAAGCTCAAGTTCAATGATCATGACCTGATTTTGCTTAAAGATGTCCGAGATAACCCATATGAATCTGTCCATATGGTTCTTGGTGGTCCCATTCAGTGAATTATGAAACCATGGGCTAGTGGATTAGAAAAGTCTAGGTTATTGGGGTTCATCAATATGCCCCATTTTGTCCTGTTGAATGAAGCACATGAGTGTGTAAAGAAACTATTGGCGTGTTTCGATGGAGGGATGCTTTGGATGAATACGTCAATCCCTGTCATCGTCGACTTGATTGCAAGAACCATTGGTTTTCCTAAGGCTGGGGAGGACCCGACGCAATATATTTGTGGAAGATATATAGATCAGAGACTTGCGAAGTAGCTGATGACTTCGGTTTAAAATGGGATGGTCATGCTTATCTCATTGACAATATCAACTCACAGATGGTTCGCATTGGCACAAGAATTCTGGCCAGCAAGGTTGTTCATAGTAATTGACCAGTACAATGCAATTTGGGTGTTGTCACATGTGCCCAGAAATGTGCTTAGGGGGTACAAATGAATTGGTATTTAGTTTTATTGAATTAGTTTCTTGAATATGCACTTTCTACTCATACTGGGTAGCCTTTTTCTTATAGTTGGCTTTTTATTCTCATCGCTCTTCTTGCTTGGATGGAACTGATGGACTACCAACCAATGGCGGTTGAGGCAGTCAAGGTTTTTCGCACTGCCCGCTATCAGAACCTATGGTGGGTTGAAGAACCCAGTCACTAAATAGACTATGCTATTCATTTCTGGATCTATTGGGAAGCGCTATAGGTGGCCACCATTGTTGTTTTGAGAGTTTCTCCCTACGCCATGACCAAGTAGCAACGGATCCTTAGATTTGCTATTGGACCTCACTCCATTTATATTAAGGCTAGGCAGGACCCTGATCAACAGTGGCTACCATTGCCTTATAATATCACCACAATATATTTGGATGCGATTGTGCAATACTAGCCAGGAGACTAGTGCGTCTCAATGATTCAAGAGGAGCTAGATAAGGAGCTACCCTTGGAGACCCCTGAAGACCCTGCCTCACCAGAAGTGAGCACCCATGACTCTGACAATGAGTCATCGATGGATCTTGAATATCTAGCACAATGTATGTCGGAGGAGACTCGCACCAAATGGCATTAGGAGTACAAGGCAGGCAGTGGTACGAAATCAGGGATGGAAGACCAGCTACAACGGCTTATCAAAGCCATCATAGATTCCTCTAGGGCTGTGACTACAATGATCTATGAATCAAACCATGAAGAATTTGTTGCGGTAATACTAGAGTCCATTTTCAATATTGTTTCCAAGAAACTATCGGCACAACCTCTATTGCAGGACAAACCATAGATCAACACTGAGCCTCAGGCCAGGAACGTGAAAGTTCCCTCAATTGTGATCGATCCCAGCAATGAAGAAGTTCACCAACAACTGCACCCAATCTAGATCGTGACATTGGATTTGAACAAACTGTCCACTAAAACATTGGTTGAGTTGTAGCATGGCGCCGCATTAGAGTTTGCAGCATGACAAAAAGATTTGGCTGAGGGCTATGTCGAGGTTCGGAACACCGTTGTGAAGCTGCAGAAGGAAGTAGAGGAGATGCACCAGGTCCGCATGTAGTTAGTAGAGGAGAAGTTACAATAAATCAACCACCTGAAGGAAACATAGGATGAGTTGCAGTGGAAGGTTGCTGAAGAGATTACTGACCTCAAGAATGCTCAAGATCGCCTGATTGTTGAATAGGTGTAGCTATGCGCAAGGTGCAGTGAATTTGAGTAGGCTATTTCTGATGCCTTCCAAAACATGTTTGAAAAAACCACAGCGCTCACCCTAGTCAAAAATTCCAAGCGATTGGGGCAAAATCTAGTTCAGTTTCAGGACAATAACTTGCTGCTCCAGGCCTAGGTACAACCCACAATCCTGCCAGAGAAGGTTGCGAAGTGCAAGACCTCCATTGAAGAAATTGCCACTCAGTTTGGCACCATGGAGAAAGAGTCTAAAATGGTTATGGAGGTGACCACTCAATTTTGGAAAATTATTGTTCAGGATGAGAAACTTGATCAGTTGACTGCACAGGTGCAAGAGGCAGAGGGTCAGTTGACAACCCTGAAGATGTCACTGAAGGCCATGCTACTGATGGTGCATATCACCCAGGCCACAAAACTGAAGGATCTACATCAGCGAGCTACCAAAGCATAAGAATTCCAGCAAAAGCACCGTGAGCAGCTTAACGAATTCCAAGAAATCGATGGCCAGTTGGTTGTTAAGGCCGTCACCATGCTTTAGGCTGTTCAAGAGAATCGACCACTACTCAACAAAAAGGTTAGTGAGGAGCACCCCATTTAGAAAAATTTGACTAATTGTCAGAGTATCGCCAGTAAAGTCCAGTTGCAGGTCTATGAAATTGTGCACCAATTTGAATATTTTAAGGACAAGACTTTGAAACACACCTTGTCGACTTGATGTGGCTCGAGGACGAGCCACAAAAATGTGTTGGGGGCCTATTGGAAATGGTTTTGGGGCAAGTGAGTTACGCAGCGTCGCTGCAGTTGCGTAAGCTCATGTGGTACCCCACAAGGGCAGATTGGCGCGATAAGCGAGAAAATAACCATTTTTGAATATTTTATGTATATTTTGACCAATTTTTGTTCCAATAGGTTAGTAGTGGTTAGAATTTAGTTATTAGTGGGCCCTTGATGTAAAGGCATAAGCCTATTTATAGATCCATTTTGAGGATTCACGTAGCAGTCATATATTATGTATGAGCAACTATGAACAATTATATGTAATTGCATGCACGATTGTAAGGGATAATATCTGGGGAGATCTATTTTATGGATACTTTTCTGTCTTGACTGTGATTTTATCTCGGCTTCTTCCTGATGTATGAAGTCTCTGATTTTGGAGAAGGATTATGTAATGTGGAATATTTGCGCAAGATTAATATATGATGTGATGAGTATGGTTCAATTCTTGTCTATTGTTATAGATCTGTTATGATGATGCGAATCTGTTTTGTTAGAATGACATGATATAGGTGCGATTCAGTCTCTTCATCAATGTGATCTGTTGGTTTTAAGTTGATGCAATATATGTTTCTGTAACTATTTGATACACTATGATGTTCCATGAATGATGCTGTGATAATTTGATATCGTATGATGATTGCATAAGTTATGATCTCCCTCTGTCGAATCCCCATATCCTCCTCTCCCACTGTCAGAAACTTGGTTCGGACAGCTCTCCCTTGAACGTCTTGGGTGAGACCTCGTCTGCTCCATAGATGTTGTTGGGAAAGGTAAAACCTGTCTAGGTTAGTGCTCAAGGAGAATGTGTTGCAGAGCATCGACAGAGTGGGAACCCCTATCGATGAAGCTTTGTTGGTGGTCTTCGCCAACACGGCACCACTTACACGATGATGAATAGATCTGTAAGATTGCCTTCGATTTTACCCCATTCCCTTTAAACCATAGTGTGCAATCGCTTCTTCCCATAAAAGACCAGATTTCATCACCCCGCTTTGCCAATGAACTTCATCCCAGCAAGGGGCATACCTCTTCGTTGACTCAGATGGTTTCCTCTTGAAGAAGCCACGTAACGGGCTCTACCTCAAGAGAGTCTATGCCTAATACCAACAATATGAGTCCCTTATAATGTAGTTTTTTCCTTTTTGTTTTGGAACGTTTTTTCCACATCTGCACATGCACACAGTATGTCGGATGTATGATCTAGATACCACCATGCTAGCATAGAATCAGGTTCCTAGACTTGTCCTGGAGGCCCAATCAATTTGCATACCATCATGTGAATCGAACATTGTACGTTGAGTTAGCTCTGTACCCATAGGCCCCCATTTCACCTAGATTTTACCTGTGCATCACTACACTAGGGGTAGCACCATTCACTACTAGTTAGAGGCATCCAAATTCTGTTTGAGACACCCCACACACCTCTAGGTTTGGTTTTCCATCCTCTATCTTTCAACGAGAACACATTCTCATGCTCAGTAAGTAAGTTTTGGGGCCACTTCTCAAGAGTTACCTCAGTCTCCATACAACATTGTGATATTAGTGTCTCCAGACCTGTACTTGCATCACATCACCATCGCAACTTATGTGGAACTCCAGACCATCTCTCGAAAGGCACATCATTTTACTATTTCAGCATATAACTGTCTAATCCATCCATCGCATCTTCGGTGGGTTCCTGGAGCATTTCCTAGAGGGCGGATCATTTCTTTTGCATGTATTTTGCATATAAATGCATCCAAACTTGCACTCACATCACATGTAGTCCAGTTCATCCACCACAATTCACACAAGACTCTCTTGACCTCTGTCCGAGAGCCACCTCAGTCTGCGTGCCTCTGCCGCACTGAGTTGCGTACCTCTACTGAGATCTATCCTATGCATGTATTGGTATGTTCAAGAGCCACCTTCTCCATCCATACTACATGGTTGAACTTTGGACCACTATCCATTGTCCTGACATAGGGGCACCATAAGTGCCCCCTCGATCGGTTGACCATACCATAGTTTCCGTTAATCTCTTTTCTGACTCCTAAAATAATGAAAATATTTTTGAGCGCTGTTGTTTCCTTTCCAGCTTGTTAAAGTGTAGGAAATGGCGTCTACATCATCTCATTTATCTCATTTTGTGAACCATGTAGACTACCATATGGAAAGGACCACCTTGGCACATTCAATCCAAGATCATTCCCCTCTGCATCCTTTTATGCTTTCTTGAGTAGAGGGGACGAACTTTATGAAAAATCTCACCATGGGTTGTCATTAAGATATTTTCTATCCTTCTCATAAAGAAAATATCGCCGAGCAATCTTGGTTTCATTCATGCTCGTAAAAGTATTTGAATGACTGTCTAGTCAGTATAGGTTTAACCTCTTTCGGCCTGACTAGACTACCAATGGTAAATAAGTATCCCATCTCACAAACGAAGGGTGAGCTCTCCTATGTACACTTTTAACCTTTTTCTGGCATAGGAGACTATCAACAAAAAAGAGACCCCACTGGAGTCTCCTTCATGCTTTTAGACTCTCTAAAATTTAAAGCACCATCGAGCATTCACTTTCTTGGGCTCGCTAAAAATCCACGAGATCGTACCACAACAGTGTCTTTAGACACCACCCCATATAAAACAGTTTTGCAGCATTCCCACATTATGTTTCCTTTGTTCAGATTACTATGCGATGTGTCTTCCTTGGATCCCATAAATACCAAATGCTTCTACCTCCACCAAGTATTTCCCATATGTAGTTACATCCCTGATATCACAGCTATGATCCCTTTCCCATGAGTCGATTTCATTTTCTACCTGGTCCGCCCTATCATCATGCTCTGAACAAAGGAACTTTGAGTCCACTATACTCCCTCTGCCCCTATTCCACCACCCCCATTCCATTCAGTGGGCCAGTCCTCAGATTGTATCACATCTTTTGGTTATCTCCCTTGCGCTTTTAGTCAAGGAAACACCATTTCCTTGGCCAGTTGCAGGTCTCCCTCTATCATCGACAAGACACATATTCCAGAGGATAGACCCAGAGGTCCCTGTATCCTGGTTTCATTGAACTCATTAATGAGTTCCTTGGACCACTTGAGAGGAGTCCTTAGTGCTTCTTAGGATGGTTTTTTCTCATGTGCTTGAATCCATCTAAATCATCGCACTGTTGAGATTCGTACAGGGTATTGGTCCATACAGTATCTGGTGGAAGACCCCAAATGTCACCTGACTCTAGCACATTGATGAGTCTATTTGAGGGACCCCAATAGGTTCATGTACCTTGTGATTTTTTGGGTTGTGTTGGAGATAGTGTTAAGAAGCTCCAATAGTGCTTCTTTATAGATTCATGATTGAAGTAGCATATTTGTACCACAGGGACTCTGACTCTCCATCAGTAAGTACCTACAGCTATGTACCATTCCAGATCCAGCAGACCATCAGTCATGAAGATATAGCATTCCATGAGAATGCCATGGGTCCAATGTAGCAATTCGTCAGAGCAGTACCGTATTCAACCTCTCATTGAGGCAACCACTATTGTAACAAGAGTTGTACATGATTAGCTCTTGTATTATAGAGCTTAGATCACGTTATTCTTTTGACATCGTTACGAGCATGGGGATTCCCACCTCATCCATATACATGTCACACATTATTTGTATCTCACCCATTTATGGGAACCATATTAATACAAAAATGAAAATCCACCATGCCCCAGCTCAAGAAACATAACCTCTCCACACAAAATCCTATGATGTCCGTCAGCCATACGATGAGCTCCTACCCTCACACATCAGGGGGCAATCTGTGAACCCAAAAAAATCTCTCAGTAAGCTCTACATGACCTACACCACCTAAAGACATCCATTACACTACCCTCATTTGAACCCCACACCCTTGCAAAGGCTCAAAAACATGAAAAGGGGCTTAAAAACCCCTAAACAGAGCCAAAATAGCTCTCATAGGGGCTAAAACCTCCAAAAAGGGGCTAAAACCCCTCAAAGGAGCTTAAAACCTTCAAAGGAGCTAAGAATTGGGTGAAAAGGGCTTAAATCCCCAAAAAGGGGCTAAAGCCCTAACCAAGGGCTTAAAACCCTAAAATCTCAAGAAAAAACTATAAATAGAGGGGTGGGGGTCACTCTTAAGACACTCCTTCTCTCCCTATCGTTATGCTGCCCATGTGAGTGCCTTAAGACCCTTTTCCTCTCAAGTCATTCACCCCCTCTCCTCCATATCTCCACAAGCCCAGACTCCATCCCATAGAGAGGTGCTTCCAAAGCTAGGGCATGGTGGCCCATTTCCACAAAAGGGGCTGAAGGTATAACCATTTATTTCTGTTAACAATTTAGTTTTATGGCTTATTTTGTTTGTAGGTTTATGTTCTAATGGTTTGCTACATTTTCTCCTTTGATTGCTTGTAGCCATCTGTTACAGAGAAAACTTCCTATGGCTTGGGGTACCACAAGAGATAGAGTAACCGCAGAAATCAATCCCTTCCCATATGCAAGAGAAACCAAATATCTAACACTAAAGGATATTGAAACATACCTAATTCTGGATGGTTGATGTAGATCCCCGTTGAGATTTTCCACTCTCACTTGTATTAGCAATTTTCTCTCTCAACATTCAACAAACAAGACAAGCATGCTATATGATAGTGTTAGACCCACTCTAGGATATATAATCAATAACATATAAGCATTTAAAAGAATCCATGGATTCAATACTCATTTAAATACACATTATTGGACAGGAAAAGATATTTTTATTAATATAAATAAGATATTACAATGGTGGCAACCTCTGTCGACACGTCTACGAACCGGAGAAACTCAGTCCTCCACCTGGGTGTCCACCATTTCAATCCTCTATCTCTCGATAGCAATATCACAAGCAAAGAAAGGCTTGGGAATAAAAAAAAGTGCTCCAAGGGAGAAAGGGATGCAGCCTCAAGTATAAGCTCCGGCAACAATGGACTATAGTTTTCTTTCTTTTTAATTCCTCCCCTTTCAATGAATCCAAAGGGTTTCTTATATAGTGCTTCAATGGGGTAACGGAAGGTCAAATATGAGTGATCTCAAGGCATATGGAAGGCTAAGAGACAAGTGACTTGGATCCACATCAAGGAAAACTCCAAAACTATTTGGCCTTTTGCACACATCCCAATGTACATGGGTTTTAGGGTCATATCCACGGACATACGCAAGAATAGGTTTAAAAGTCACATATAGCAAATAATGCATGTTTTTAGGGATGATCTTGGAAACATCAAAGGTACAAAAATGGTCCATGGGGTCTAAAGAGTCTGTAGAGGGATAGGGAAGGCCATAAAGGTGTGATCCACCATGTGTGGTAAAAGCAGCTGTAACAGATGCCCCCTAATGTTTGAGGTCAGAGGGGTGATATGATGGCTGAAACACATTACAAGTCCATCCCAGAAGTGGAGTGATGAAGAACCAGGTGGAAGAACCAGCCATCCAATAGTATAATACAATAATCAAACTCTGCACATAACTGCAAGTACATATAGAAATCCTAGATACATAAGAGTACAATGGCCATGAATAGGCATGATACAAAATATGACATGTGTGGTCATCACCACATACAATATAGATAGATCAGAATCTCCATGATGAAGATATACAAAATATTATGATCTCCATGAAAGCTGAAGATATAAAATGCATCAAGATCTCCATAATGGCTGAAGATATCTGACATACACTGGAATCAAGTCACGAGAGCTGAAATCTCATGAACACTAGCACGATAAATTAGGTAGCATATATGAAATTCCACCAATCTGGAAGGTCTTCTACACAATCCGCTATAAGTACATGTCCTACTATGTGAATAGAGGTGTCGAGGTCAAACATAGTAGGCCATCGTTTGATTACCAGTCATTAATGTATACCATTAACAGATGCGAGATCACCCATCAATAATGAAAATGGGAATCAAGGTACTAGAGTGCAAACTAACAAGTGTGAATAAATGTGTTGAGGTCAAACACTTGAAAGGATCCATCGATCAGGGGACATTGATGTATTCCCAAAACTGTCGATGGCGAGAGAACCTGCCACTGATGACTGCAAGTCTCAAGGCACTCAAAATGACTCTAGATTCCTATCCCAAAATAAATGATATTAAGTCGATGGGATGAAATCCGCTGGAAGGAGGGCATTAAGGCACCCCCCATCATCCAACATGAGGTACTTAGTAAAGTTGTATAATGTGGAAGGACTCGATCATAATGTGCATGAACCAATATCAGTATCGAGAATGGTCGACATGCAAAGTCAAGAGAGCTGAGGAATGGCCGACTCGGGTTTCAACTTCCTTTGAACAAGAGCATAAAGGAAAATGATGACTAAATGTAGGTAGCATAGACTCAATATACAAAACTGGGACATCTATGCGACATAAGAGGCATCGACAAAGGCTCCATAGGGGCTGGAAGCTTAACCAGTTGGTGGAGATAGACTCAGAGAAATGAGTACAGCTCCTAAAGTCAAACTATTAACCCAACCAGTGGATGTGATATACAGTGCTCTGTTCAAAGGTGACACGACTCGAATGCTACCAAAGATAACATCTTTTCTTGTCTGGATTTTTGGTTTTTTAATTTTTTTTTGGACTTTTTCAAATATTTTGAAAAGCTTGAAAAAGAATCAAAGTGATTTATAGTTACAGACTAGGAGGAGACAAGTGTCAAGGGGCAGAAAAATTAGTTCCAAGCAGCAAAACATACCTATGCTCAATGCAAGGACACATGTGTAGAATAATGACAATCGGGGGAAAGCCCCCTCCCGGTAAAAAATGGGGAGTCAAGCTACAAAGGATATGTAAAATGGCTCTGCGTGGCTCGAAATGAGACAAGCTCAGGCTATATAGCTGATAATCAAAGTCAGGGAAATCGACATAAGGCTCAATGAGGCAGGAAAAACTCATGATAATGCAATTACAACTTGACATAAGGGAGTCCTGGGCAAAAAGGCTAGCAAAAAGATTAAGAGGTGTATGAGGCTCTTCTGCAAAGTCATGGCGATACTATACAAAGGACTCCTGCACCCTAAAGGAAAAATGTTGGCATGGGCACCAAATGCAAAAAAGGAGATAATTAGGGCACCCATGTATGGTCAAGCTCTACCATTCACATCATGTCACTTATAAAAGCAACAAGAAGGTTTCATGACAAGATAGAATGGGTTCGTACCTAAGGTTATAATGAAAGGGTCATAAGGTCATGCAAAGTGCAAATGGATGTGAAATCTAACTCATATGCCAGTTTAGACATAATACCTGACATCGGCATGAACGGGTCATAACCATGGTCAAAACAACACTCAAAATGGACTTCTACATCATCAAATTAGTCCAAAATGGTCAGAAACGTTCCAAAACTATAGAAAAGGGGGTAAAAAATTTCAAAAATTGCAAAAAATTTCTATAAATAGTAAAAAATTCAAAATTTCCATATCATTTGAAATTTTTACCCATTTGAGCTCAAAAATTGCAACGCGAATTCCGGGAGCTTCGTTCAGCGAAATTCGACACTGTTTGTTCCAGGTAACTTCTCATGTCCTCCTCTTCCATTTTCATGCAAATTTTTTGAATTTCCATGGTCAATTTTAATTTTTAGGCCAATCTAAAATGGTCATTTCGGCCCATGCAGATATCAGGGTTTTTTCCGCGTATAGGCTAGATATATGTGGAAAAACCTCCCAAAACCGTGTACATATGCGGTTGTTTTGCAAACAGTCACGTATGCGGCCGCGCATAAGGATTTTTAAGGTATATAATAACCAAAAATCACTTTTTATGTGTAGGATTATAATGGAGGGATAGGGAACATGGATATGTATAAGAGGATTTTTGAGGTGACTTAATGGCTCAATAAGCTCTACGTGCATGTGGTCTATATAAGTTTTGGTGTCTTGGAAGCCTGAGGGCCAAACCAAGCCTCCTGTAGATGCTAGTAGACTACTGGGATCCATACTTAGAGTCTTTTCATATTGATGGGATGTCCCTCACTATAGAGATTGAGGACATATGTTTTATTACTAGATTATCCCGACGGGGAGAGGTGGTGAACCTATTCTCTCGTTGGCCTTACCATTTGATGAGTACATTACAGTATACTATTTTCTGGACACAGAAAAGGTTGGGAGTCAAATCCTGACAAACTCCATCCAGGTACTAGGACTGAAGGCCATACTATTGGCACTCAGGAGGATAGATGGTCTAGCTTCACTCCACCAGGCCTCGTGGCCATTGATGTTCTATGTGGTAGAGTGTATGAGACCCACAGTGTACGACTAGAGCACTGTGATGTTGAGTAACATGAAGCATCAGCTTAGTGAATGTAAGATGGGAAAGGTGAGAAACTTCAGTTTTGGCAGCATACTGAGCATGTTCTTCTTTGAGTATGTACCGGGGCTAATCCATAGAGTGGACATTCCTCCACACGGGATTCGAGATCCGGCCCAACGACGTTGGGCGGATGCTATGCATAGACTAGGTGGAGGTAGGGTGTCTAATCCCTACCAAGCTGACTTCTTTCCATGGTGTAAATGGCAGATCATTGCCATCGATGACTATCCCTATGTAGGGATAGATTTCCTGGGAGATATGAACATGCCCCTACCACCAGGAGTGGCATACGATGACATAGGTAACGAATCCCAAACCCTCTTTTTAATTTTTTTGAATTATTAAACTTTTTGTGTTTTTTGATTTATTGACTCAAAAGACATGTTTTGGTGTGACGACACATAGTGACAATTTGTCATGTATATGCAGATGTTGGACCATGGCATCCTGACGGTTTCCTTTGTCATAGACGGAGGGGAAGAGGAGATGACATCATGGGTGTGGATGTGGAGCAGACGCTCCAAAGCATCCACACAAACTTTGTACGATTAACACATAGGGTACCCATGGTGTAAGTCGAGGACTTGCCTAAGGCCATGCAACACTAGGTGGTTGGTGTACCACAGGCATGTGTTCACTTATTCCGACAACTAGCTAGAGCCGTGGTGTGCAACCATGATCAGAACACCCCTTCCTCCTCCACAATCTTAGAGACCTAAGAGTGATTCATTTTTGTATTACCGTGTATTATATTTTGGTGGCTCGGAAGCCCCATTTTTGTATTATGACACTTATGTATTATGATGTCACATTTTGGATGTTTAATGAAAAGGTTTTATGATGATCGATTTTATTTATTTACATGTGTGTAAAAATGTATGTTTGTGATATGCTTATAGTCTATGGAACAAATGCCAATCTAACACGTAGTTAGCATATGAGTTAGCAACTTGATTAAAAATTCTTGAAACATGTATGTATGTTATGTTCTCATATTGTCGTTCTAGCAATCTCACATGTAAAAATATTCGTAATAATGTCGGATCTGTAATACAATACAAGCCATTAAGCTGTGAAACCACTAACTGTGAATCAAGACATAC
This sequence comes from Pseudotsuga menziesii, assembly GCA_001517045.1. Classification (NCBI taxonomy): domain Eukaryota; kingdom Viridiplantae; phylum Streptophyta; class Pinopsida; order Pinales; family Pinaceae; genus Pseudotsuga; species Pseudotsuga menziesii. The sequence continues at coordinate 62,028 of LPNX010685118.1, forward strand.
CTCAAGAGAGAGAACACCATGTGAAATGGAATCCCACAATAACTCGATAACTGCACTATATTCAACAACATTGTTCAAAGAAGGTCGTAAACATACGCCTCCTAAAGACAATACCTGACCCATAGGAGTATAGATCACCCAAGCAGCAGAAGCTGAGTTTTGAGTGTGGAGGCTAGCACCATCAGCGAATCCTATGTAAGCAGAAGACTCCATTGACATCTTCCATAAGAAACCAAAGCTAATCAACAAACCCGATCACCATAAGAAAACCTAACTATGCAAAAAATTGTACAATAATATACAATAATCAGCCCTGGATGAAGATCATGGATAGTATTTTTTAAGATAGATCCCATTTCTAGGCTCCGTCAAGGCTGTCCCTTCATAATCCACTAGCTCATAGGCGCCCTTCTCTAACACATGTTTGACTACGTAAGGACCATGCCACATGGGATTAAACTTCCCTGCCCCCAAGGGTTCTTTAGCTTGATCCCATAAAAGGACCAAATCACCTTCACTAAACCTCCTTGGACAGAAAAATTTATCATATTGGATCTTAATGTGACGCTTATTTACTTCTAGAGCCACTAAGGCATCTCGGTGCTGCTCATCAAGCTGCTCTAAGTGGACCAAACGTTCCTCCAATGCGGAAGTGTCTGGTAAAAGCTCTATAGCTAGCTTCAACGAAGTGATTTTTTAATCAACCAGCAAGACAGAGTCCACCCCATGTACAAGATGATATGGAGAGAAACCGATGGCAGTCTTAAACATGGTCCTATAGGCCCACAAAGCAGGATATAACATGATATGCCAATTCGTCTTGCTTTGTGTGATGGTTCATTGGAGAATGGACTTAAGTGATTTATTCACTGCTTCAACCTACCCATTCACTTGAGGGTAATAACAAGAGGAGGGCTCCTGCTTATACCCTAACTTCGAAGCCAACTCTTCCATCATTCTATTCTAAAAGTGCCTACCATGGTTAGTGACAAGCTCTTTCGGAATGCCAAACCAAGTAATAATTTGGTTGAATACGAAATACGCGGTTGTCTCACCATAGGATTTAACCGTGGGCATAGCCTCAACCCATTTCATGAAATAATAAACAACCACTATAATGTGATGATGCCCCCCAGCCGAAGCTGGGTTGCATTACATAAATTCAAGCCCCCACTTGGTGAAGGGACCGGCTATGATAATCGGATGTAACGGGGTAGGATGTGAGTGCATATTGCGTGCAAACACCTCGCAAGGGTGACACTTATTGACCACATAGACACAATCTTTGAAGATCAATGGCCAAAAATATCTCGCTCTCAGGATTTTTTGGGCTGTATAAAGCCCAGATAAATGACCATCACACGCCCCTCCATGGAAATCATTCAGCGCAACCTCAGCCTCATAATGGGTTAAACAACAACGTAAAATGGAATCTACCCCATGATGGTACAAAGTCATATCCACTATAAGGTAGTTCTTATATACATGACGTAATCATCGTCGCTCATCCCATGAATGGTGAGTAGGGACCTTCAACATTTGCAAATATATAATGATATCCCCGTACCATGGATCCAAAGTTGAGATAAGGAAAATATGCTCATCGACAAATGTATCCTCATAAATTTCCTCCTCCTCCACACTTGGAAAATCAGAAATGAGCTCCACAAAAATTAATGATTTCTTCGATTTCGCCGAAACAAATTCGAGATTGAATTCTTGCAAAATAACAATCCACTTAATATATTTTCCCTCGATCATCCTTCTAGTGAGGATGAACTGAAATGGATTGACATGAGCAACCACCAAGGTCTGGTGAAGGAGAATGTAATGTCTCAATCTCTGAACCGCATGAACGGTGGCCAAGGCAAGTTTCTCCACATGAGAATAATGGATTTCCACATCAATAAGGTTTTGGCTCAAATAATATATCACATGCTCATGGAGCTCCTCATCCTCCTGAACCAAAACCATACCAACCGTCTCCATAGACGTGGCCACATAAATAAAAAAATCATGGCTATAGTCGGGTGGACTAAGCACGGGGGTCGATGCTAAGGCTTTCTTAAGAGCATCAAAGGAATCCTGGGCTCGCTCATCCTAGTAAAAGGTAGTGTTCTTCTTTAAAAGACACATAAAGCCTTTAGTCAAATTGGAAAAATTAACCATAAATATTCGTAAGAAATTTTCCATGCCTTTCAAACACTAAAGATGTCTAATATTGCATGGGGGAGATAATTGAAGTATTTCCTCAACCTTTAAGGGATCAACTCTTATACCCTCCTTGGAAACAATGAACCCTAGAAAGTGACCAATTGTCACGCAAAAGATGCACTTATGAGGATTTAACCTAACCTGGTAATGGCGGCATCTTTCGAATACTAATCTCAAATGGTATGGATGATGCACTCTCAGACGAGAATGAGCAGCAAGATCATCCAAATACACTTCAATAATTGTTTTGAGATCATGAAAAATTAAGGTCATAGCCCACTGAAATGTGGGTTCGGCATTTTTAAGACTGAAAGGAATCTTCTGATATGGAAATGTACACCAAGGGAAAATAAATGCATTTTTATGTTGATCCTTAGGTTTGATCTGAATCTGATTATATCCAGAAAAACCATCCATGAAGGAGAATACCTCGCTTCCTACACACTCATCCAAAATATGATCAATAAATGGTGTGGGAAAATTATCCTTAGGACAAGCATGATTTAAATCACGAAAATTAGTGCATATACGGATCGCTCCCTACTTCTTATTAATCAGAACGGGGTTTGAAACCCACTCTGTCAAGGGAATGAGATAGATAAAACCAGCTTTTAACAGCTTCTCTACCTTAGCCTTAATAGCGGGTGCTTTTCTAGGATTCATTGCACACAAACGTTGTCGAACTGGTTTCACATTCATATAGGTCTTAATTTCATGTTCGAAAATACAAGGGTCGATACCTGGCATTTCCTCACATGATCAAGAAAATATGTCATGAAACTCTTTAAACAGCTCAGTATACTCCTTAATCTCATTAGGGGAATAGTCCACCCCAATGTAGATGTTCTCAACTTTGCCAGGATCGCGAGAGATATTGATAGGAATAGTAGGTGATATATTCGCCATGTTCCCATCATCCATTTGACCATGAGAGCTCAATGGAACCATGGGACTACCAATATTCTCGCTAAGAATCTCCCTAAAGTCCTCATGCTCCATACAATCAAGCTCGAGAAGAAAATAGGATCTATGATGTAACTCTTCCCAAGGTGGCTCAACCCCAAACATGGCCTCAATAATGAATTCATCTGATGGAAAAACATCATCAAGGCAATCATGTGTGTGAGAGGACTCAACTACCCAAGCAGGCAGCACATACGGGTTTTCTTCCTCCGTCCGTGAAGAGGAAGGACTAGGCTCTGCAACACAATCAAGATTCTCTTGATATGCTATCATTGTTGTAGGCAACGGCACATCTGTTTTGACAGGTCCATTCGAAGGAATTGGTGAAGGAAGAATCCAAGGATCTTCCATATGGGTAGTGCAAAAAGACACCAAATTCAACGAAGATGAATCCCCACCGAAAATAGATCCGATCATAAGAACAAGCCCAGGACAACTAAAGGTCACCATAAGGGATGGATACATACCTACACCCACACCCCCATTTGCTGGCTGAGAATGATCAATAATCAGGATAGAAGATCCCGATGATGCACTAACACTCGGATTTTTGAACGATGTCTGATCAACCGTAACAATCTTCACATTAAATGGAAAGCATACTACTCAAAATAAAGAAGAGGCTACGACTTGCATACTATACATCCAATTCAGGCCCAGTAAAATATTGTAATTAAGGGGCGCATCAACCACCTCGACCTCTATTGCGACAGTCTTCCCTCCCAATTGAACCTTAAGAGAAGGAAGAATCCCATGTGGCTGAAATGATCTACCATCAAAGGTAGTCAACATGTTAGTGGATTGAGACAACTCGGGAGAACCCAAACCGTTCCAGCATGACAAAGACATCATGGAAGCAACAACACCTTCGTCAATCACAGTGCATTTGATGGTCATGTTAAGACACTCTACATGAATCAAAAGAGACACGTAGTAAGGAAAGCAAGGTTGTAGTCCCATGGTTTCAAATTTGCTGACAGAAGAAGAGCTATCATCATTAATCACAAGAGTAGAAAGCAAGGCTTTCCTTTGCGGAGGACAACTCTGAAGTACTTCAAGCGCAGACATCACACAAGGAGTTTGGCCCAAATCCTCGACAACAGAATAGTTCTGGGCGGCTTGGGCATTAGGATTATGCCCCAAACACTTTAGGACTCCTTAGGAATGCGAGGTGCAATCTCAGGTTTATCCATAGGGTTTTCAATATGCAAAGGGCTCTCAGGTGGAGCGAGTTCTTTTCCAAGGTCTGGTTGTGACAAACCATAGTCTTTCGCACGAGTCACAACCTTAGTAGCACATACCATGTTGATGCAACCATGACTGGTATTGGATTCTGGTGGATTTTGATCTCCACCTAATGCACAATGAGGATCATTGGTCCTCGAGTTCATACTTTGATTATGGGGTAAAGGATTGGTCAGCACAGCTGGGCCCTGTGCTCTGAACCTTAAGGCATATTCCATGTGAGGGAACAAGTGAGTGAGGTGGTCATCCTTACACAATTTTCAAGGAAAATTAAACTTACGTTTAGACTTCTTGTCTCCCCTAGCATTGCGGGCATTCTTGTCATTAAAATTGGCATTTTCATTCTTGTTCCCATCCTTACGATTATTTTTACATTTTTTACTATTCCTTCTGGGCTGCTGGTTTCCCTTCTGGTCTGACGATTGCATGGTAAGTACACTCACCATTTGGGTGGGTTGAGATGAAGTCGTGTCTTGTCTCGATGTGGACTGATTAATAGACAATTGACTCACTTTTTTCACAACTGAATCAACAGGTTTGGTACTTGTACAACCCATAATTCCATTGACATGTGGTCCAGGCTTGATCTTGGGATCGAAACTAGAACGTGGAGCGTTAGGTATGATATCATATAGAAGTATGAATTGAGCATAAATTAAATCCAACTCCCATTCCCTAAATATTGCTTGTTCCTCGTTCTGGACCCTGGATGTAGAAACATCCTTCGCAATGTAAGGTAACAACGACTTGAGGAACCACTCAAGGAGAAATTTCGATGGTATGAAGGATTTAATTAACCTCTTTTGTTTATGCCACTCTTGGATATGATCCAAGATATGTGTGGCTTTGTATTGTCTAAATGTGGACAAGAGTTTTGTACCAACGTTGTAACGCACAGGTAGCTGAAAGTGATTGAGGAAAGTCATGGCAAGGTCATCGAACAAAACGAATGCCCCCTTTGGTAACTCTATATACCACTTCACTGCAGGCTTGGTGAGGGTGCATTGAAATATCCTTAAATGGATTGAGTTGTCATGTAAGGAATTAGAAGAGCACCAAAGGTGAAAAGTAGTGACATGTTCTCTAGGATCTTCTCCTGCTTTGCCCTCTAACTTGGGAATGTCCAAGGGAAGCTTGTTAGGGACAGCTGGCCAAGCCAGGTCATGAGATACTGGATTTTTCATTAGTCTCAATAAGTTTAGGTAAGTTCATAATTGCGAGGAAAGGGAACCTAGATTGAGCCAGTTTATGCCACTCTCCCTGATAATTCTGGTTCATATAAGGATGACTACTACAAATACCATGGCCTTGGCCATAATATCCTCCTCCCATTTGACCCATGTAGGGATGCATAGAAGCATTATGATATGGTGTACCTTGACTAAGCAATGCTACAGAGCCATAATTAGACAATTAAGAAGGTTGTTGATACCCATACCCATAGGGTTGATAGTTTTGTCCATAATGTGGTCCATAAGGTTGTCCATGAGAAGCTCCATAAGGTGTCCCATGGGATGTCCCATGAGAAGCTCCATAGTTAGGGATATGGGGAACTCCTTGCGATGGACCATGAGATGATCCAAAAACTGGAATATGAACTCTCGAGACAACATGAGGTACTTGACTCTGAGATACTAGGTGCGAGCAGTCGTAGTACGGACATGGCTAGTAGCAACACTCCGGCCCGAAGGACCACGTGAATGAGGGGGAGGAAGGGTTGTCAAAAATGCATTCGAAGGAGTAGGATTTGAGGACGAAGGGACATGTGAAGGGATGTAAGTGGTGTTCGCTATGGTCACTCGTCTCGGTTTTGGTATCCATATATGACTACTAACACTAGGTCTAGGACGAACATGTGAGGTAGATTCCACCACCGGGATGGAAGGCGCAATGTGACTAGTGCTCCGAAATCTCTCTGTATGGAAAGGAATAGGAGTGACCCTAAGTGTAGTGCTAGGTTTAGTTTCTTACTCATCATGATGTGTCCGATCATGTGTAGGGATATCGGGTATGCCATGATGAATATAACTAGTGATTGTGGGTTCATGATGAGTCTTGTCACCTGGTAACCAATACTGGTGACCTATGAATGAGGGATCATAACCAGAATGTGAAGGTATATTTGGTGACGGATCATATATAGGAGTAGAATCTACATCCCCAAACTCATGAGGTGGAGAAGACATCTCAGGAATATCATCCTCGTGATCTCCCATCGTGTGTGAATCAATGTGAGAAGTAGTCTGCCCGGATTGTCTGTTTCTCTCTCCCAAAGGAGGAGGAGATGTGGAAGGCGAAAGTCTTGATAAATGATGAGAACAGTGAAGTATTGTGCCTGAATCCACAATGACTCAAAAAATGAAAACTAGCATGCATAGAGCATACACCTATACAATTTAAAGCCAAATCAAAAGCAAACAAGGGCAGGATATGTGAGCTCCCAAATGAAGCAGGTATGTCTCGCCTAGGAGAAGCTTGAGACTTCCATACACAACAAGCGGAGGTTCATAACCAATTATAGTGGCCCTCAGCTTCAATGCATATAGCGACTATGCTGTCCGACCCCTACCTGGCCAAGAAACCTGCAGAATAACCTCTATGAAGTACCCCCTTGATAACCTAGGTAAGGAAACTAAGGTCACCTCAATATAATTAATGCTTAGGTGGATAGTTGTAGGAAATATTGACTGTATGTGCAGGGTAGAAAATCCCAAAACTCTCAAAAGAGCCCCCAGATATGAATACAATCCTAGAAATATCTTCAGTGCTACTCAGTTATGACTAGGGTTCATCCCAATCAATAACCACTCACGCTGCCTCGTGCTTAACTCCCTTGTAAGAGGAGAATCCTGAGAAACACTAATTATATAAAGGAATTTCACACTCTCACCTACAGAGACACATAAATGTTTCATTTAGTGGTCTTGGAGAATTTACTCACAATGAACTATTCCAAGACCCTAAAACCTAATCTTGTTGGTGCACCCTATAAAATAAAAGAGCGTAATTCATTTTATTATGCATTGATTTTAATTGGCTTATTACTCAAAAAGGGTAAATGATCATGCAACTAATGATGTTATGACGCAACAAGAAGTAAAATGCACACCTAACAATCAATGCAAATGCACTGTGTCGAATGAAAAATAGGGTATGCTGCTACGTGAAGTGCAAAAGTTTTCTTCAAATGAAGATGCAATAATTCCTATATGAAGACCTGACTAATACTTTTCCAAGCAAACCTAATGCAAGTATCATGCAAAATGCAAAATGCAATAATGATGCAAAAAACATTTTTTTGTATTTTTTTACTTAAAATGAGATAATAAAGAAAAAGTATGACTCTACCATCCCCAGACTCTGCAAGCACTATTAGAAAGCACCCAAGAAAAGCACTAAGGTAAAAGAGACCTAATGCACTAATCCCAAAACAAAAAATAGAAAATGCAATGACAAGAACATTCTAAAAAAATTCAAACTAAAAAGTGTCCATTAGAGGAAATTTAAATTTAAAATGGGCCTTCCAAAAATAATACAAATTCCATGTCGTCATGTATTAGCTAATCAAAATGATTTAAAATTCAAAAAGGGAGCACCTCTTAAACAAATTTTTAATATAAATTTGGGGATAGGTATCATAAAAAAACTACTTTTTTTGTTCATATTTTCGACTTATCTCCTTGTGTTTTTACTCAAATTTCGATCGAGAGAGCTCGTTGGATGTGGATTTAAATTTCGGATCCAACAAGTACCCACTCGACATAATTTTGACAGGCCCCTCTACCCCCAAAACAAGAAATACCTGAAAAAACATGATGATGACATCATCATCACATTTTTTCAGATATTTCTTATTTTTGGGGTAGCGAGGCCCATCAAAAGTATGCCGAGTGGGTACTCATTGGATGCAGAATTTAATTCCGTATCCAATGAGCTACCCCGATCGAAATTTAAATAAAAACATAGGGAGATATGTTGAAAATATGAACAAAAAAGTAGTTTTTCCTTTTCTTCCTCCAAAATTAACAAATATTATTTTATTATTTTAACTATTATTTTATTAATTTTTATTAGGAGGCCCATTTTGAGTTGAAATTTCCTCTAATGTCTGGTCAGAAATAGAGGTGTATACAAAATCTAGAAGCATCCAAGAAGACTCAGCAATCATCCACACTCACCCAGCAACACTTGATCTTCCCCAAAAAGGAAAAACTCAGGGCATATGCAACTGTGTGCAAAAAACCCACATATATACACGGATATCCTAGTAAAAATTGCATGTACATGTGATTGTGAAGACAAAACTCACGTACAGGAAGAAAAATAGATAAAAAAAAAGGTAAACAGACAAGATGAGACAAAATTTACTCCTATTAGACACTACCAAGAAAACATGCCCCTAGACCCGACTTAGAAACAGAGAAATCAGAGAAATTCAAGAACATTGAATGCTGATAAAACCCCCAAAGGAAATGAAAAGGAACTCCCTAGTAGAGTCACCAATTCTGTTATGGAGAAAACTTCCTATGGCTTGGGGTACCACAATAGACAGAGTAACCGCAGAAATCAATCCCTTCCCATATGCAAGAGAGACCAAATATCTAACACTAAAGGATCTCAAAACATACCTTATTCCGAATGGTTGATGTAGATCCTCGTTGATCTTTTCCACTCTCGCTTGTATTAGCAATTTTCTCTCTCAACATTCAGCAAACAAGATAAGCATGGTATATGATAGTGTTAGACCTACTCTAGCATATATAATCAATAACATATAAGCATTAAAAGCATCAATGGACTCAATACTCATTTAAATACACATTATTGGATAGGAAAAGATATTTCTATTAATATAAATCAGAGATTACAACAATGACAACCTCTATCGGCACGTCTACGAACCAAAGAAACTGAGTCCTCCACCTGGGCCTCCACCACTTCAATCCTCCATCTCTCAATAGAAAACCCACAAGCAAAGGCAAGATTGGGAAGAACACAAATTCCTCCAAGGGACAAAGGGATGTAGACTCAAGTATAAGCTCCGACAACAATGGACTATAGTTTTCTTGCTCTTCAATTCCTCCCCTTTCAATGTCTCCAAAGGGTTCCTTATATAGTGCTTTAATGGGGTAATGGAAGGTCAAATCCGAGCGATCCAAGGCATATGGAAGGCCAAGAGAAAAGTGACTCGGATCCACATCAAGGAAAACTCCAAACTATTTGGCCTTTTGCACACATCCCAATGTATGCAGGTTTTAGGGTCATATCCGCATACATACGCGAGAATAGGTTTAAAAGTCGAGTATAGCAAATAATGCATGTTTTAAGGAATGATATTGGAAACATCAAAGGTACCAAAATGGTCCATGGGGTCTAAAGAGTCTACAGAGGGATAGGGAAGGCCATAAAGTTGTGATCCACCATGTGTGGTAAAATCAGCTGTAACACCATCTTTTGTTTTCTAACCATTTCCTGCAGGGTTTCCTTTCTCAAAGCTTACATTTCTTTGTAGGTTTTCTTCCACATATAGGAACCCTACCCTTCTGTCCTATAGACGGAAGGTAGCCTTTCCTGCCTGTAGCTAGGGTGAAAGTGCTATTATAGTTCTAGCGACCATACAAGGTCAATCCTAGAGGATCCTTGGGTTGTTTTTTCAAGTTTTTCAGTTTTCAGTTTTGTTTCCTTAACCTAGTTTAAATTTCTATTAAATCTAGTTTAGATCTCTGTTTTTTTGCATTTACGTTCACAGTCGAGCCTCCATAAGGCCAAACCGAGCCCGTTCGGCCACAATACAATTTACTGTCGACTGTTTCTAGCTCAGGTTTTAAAAATTTTCAGTTTTTGGGCTAGATTGCTCGTATCAGGATGAAAAGAGCAACCCAGTCACCTATTCAGGCTCGAAAGGTGCAACCCAGTCGCTCATTTGGGCCACAAAAAGTGTGAATTCACTCCTAGGAGCCTGATCACACCTTTTTTCAGTATCTAGGAAACCCCCTCGCCTATTTTTGGAAAAAAAATAGTGACCCCTGTAATGTCCCGATTTTGACCCCGTTACATTAGATGGATATGATGTATAAATTGTGAATGATCAGGGTGTGGACCTAAAGGCCAAGGCCCCATCATTGATTGTTTATGTTATGTTTTGGATTTGAATTGTCACCAATGGTATATCGGGGCATGCGGCATATATTATGATGGTCATCATGTAAATATGCATCATAATTAATTAAATGAATCCGACCAGCTATGATCGCGGCAACTAAAATGAGAAAGGGGCATGATTTTCACAAGGATAAGGAGGTGGGGAAATTGTCAACCTTGGCCAATGAGAGAAAAGCCCATGTGTCTTCTTCCTCTGTTTTATTCCAACCACTTTCATTAAGAAAGACTACTGGTGGTTGAGGCAGTTAATTGTTTTGGGGAGTGGGGTGGCAGGACTGTCAGTCCTCACCCACACGCACACTCCACCATGGTTGACTTCACTATGGCTGGGAAAAAATGACTGCCATCATTCATGCAGGGATTTTTCCACTCTGCCCATGACTGTGCAAAAACGTTCACGCACTTGCAATTCACATCCCCTCCATTGCTATGCATTCTCACGCAGAGGGATTCTTTCCCGTTTTTTGTCTTCACGCACACGATTTTGCTGGAATTACCCACGCAATAGTTTTCTTCTGCAGATTTATGAATAGTGAGGCCGTATCCTTTACTCACGGGCTGATTTGTGGGTTCTGCATTGTGGTTGTTCATGCACCGGTCGTGAGACTATAAAATTCGTCCCCAATATGGTTTGCGTGCGTTTTCCCCAGTAGTTTCGGTTGTGCAAAGTGGGCCTTTGTTTCCCCACTTCATGAGTTGTGTTGCTATTACGTTTGGGGACTGCTATAGATGGTTTGAAGTCTTTTCCCTGTTTAAGCTGTGACAGCTAAATTAATTGCTTGAGTGCAATGGTTGTTCTTCGGACTGTGAGAGGAGTAGGGATGTTGGCTTAGATTTTCTTGATAAACCTGGTGGCTAGAAACCACATAGATAGAGCTAGAGGGCTGGCCTTCTTCTCCATCACCCCTGAATAGCACTGGAAGGGAATGCAGGGCCTGAGGGACTGTGTAGCAGAGAAGGGACTGATTCCTTGTGTTGGGTGTGTTTGGGTGTCTTAGAGGTCAGGCTAGTTCTGGTGTAGGTGTTCTTGGCTCTGTAATGAGCTCACCAGCTTAGCAATTTGCCTTTTCCAGCTCCTTAATGGCCTGATAAACCCAACTTTGTTGGCTTGGCTGTGTGTTTTGTGTATCCTTGGCTACGTGTAAGCCTATTGTTCCTTTATTCCTTGGAGAATCATGCCCAGCTCAGGGGTGGTAGCACTGCTGAGAGATTAAGGAGCACGCTGGCCTATGGTTGGGTGGAACGTTGTAGCGACATAGATGGTTGTAGAAGGAATTTCTATAAGATAAGTAATCTTGTTCATTTTACTTTTGCAATCTTATTTTCTGTTAATAAAAATGATGAACATGTTGAAAGGATGCTTGTAGGAATGTATGTTGTTTCCGCTGTGTAAGACAAATGAATGCATCTATGTATGATAAACAATGGCATCTATGCATGTTTCACTGTAATGCATTTTCCTGTAGCATTCTGTTTATGCAATTTTTATCCATGTACATGTTCATGGGGCTCTTAGCCCCTGTGTTTGAATCTTGTAGTCGTGTTCTCCTTGCCAGTCGGAGGCATGGGGATGTGACATTATGGTATCAGAGCACCAGTTTGGCAACAATGGGCCTTTATGGGCCAAGAAGAAGCAACTGACAGAAGTTGTATTTCATTCTGCCCAGCAGAATTCATAATATGAATGACTGTAAAATTGAGAAAATTTGGCTAAGTATGGAACAGTCGGGCCACTAGCGGAAAGACTTCCATTGTTACGGAAGAGTTAGAAGTCTCCCATCCGCCGTTGCAGAATCCCAAACCGCTAAGTCTTCTGACGGGGAAGGACTTTCGACATAGCAGAAGCGCAGCGGAAGTCTGCCGACGCCCGACGTTGAAATTGTTCTAAGTAAGCGTCGATCGGAAGAAGTTAACGTTTTGCGAGCCACCGTTGCGGAAGCCAAAGTCATTTGTCTTCCGATATAAGAAGTTTTCCAACACCCGACGTTGAAATTGTTCTAAGTAAGCACCGATCGGAAGAAGTTAACGTTTGGCGAGCCGCCGTTGCAGAAGCCAAAGTCATTTGTCTTCTGATATAAGAAGTCTGCCGACGCCCGACGTTGAAATTGTTCTAAGTAAGCACCGATTGGCAGAAGTTAAGGTTTGGCGAGCCGCCATTGTGGAAGCCAAAGTCATTTGGCTTCCGATGTCAGAAGTGTGTCCACGCCAAAAAGTTAAAAATTTCTCCAAGTAAAGAGCGGCCGTCGGAAGGAGTTGGCCTTTGGTGTGCCATCGTTGCGGAAGCCAAAGTCATTTGGATTCCGATGTGCAAAGACCACTGACATCCGAAGTTGAAATTTTCTAAGTAAACAGCCACCAGGCGGAAGATAAATCATTTTGTGAGCCGCCGTTGCGGAAGCAAAATCAATAAGTCTTTCGATGGGAAAAGTCCTCCGATCGTCGACACGTCCAAAAAGGTTAAGGCTCGAAGTTGGTTCACCAATCGGAAGAAGTTATTGTCTGGAGTACCATCGTTGCGGAAGCTAAAGTCATTTGGCTTGCGATGTAAAAGGACTACCGATGCCGATCAAGTTAGTTCGCCGATCGAAAGGAAGAATGCTTCCGAGAGCCATCGTTGCGGAAGAGGAAGTGATTGAGCGTCCGCCATTGCGGAAGCCAAAGCGATAAAGCTTCCGATTAGAAAGATTGCCGATGCCAGTCAATCAGTTCATCGATCGGAAGAGAAATTAATTGAGCATCCGCCGTTGCGGAAGCCAAAGCGCTAAGACTTCCGATGTGAAAAGACATCCGACAGCCGATGAGAAGGAAAGGAAAATTTTGAGTTTTTCCATGGGATTTCTTAGCAGATTTCGACTGTTTTCAGAGGGATTTTTTAGCTGTTTTTCAGTGAAATATCAGGGCTAAAAAGGAGAAAAGAGGCAGTGATCTTATGCGCTGGATTGCGCAAAAATCAAGCCCCCTTGACCCCCATCGTCCCCCCTCAGATAGATGTTCTTAATGAAGAAAATTTTGTGTGTTTGGGCAAATTGTTATTTTATGGTTATTCCTGGGAAAGGTAAGTGATTCTGATTTATATGCTAGGCATCTAACATTTGTGTTATTAACACGTTTGCAGAGTCATAGTCACCTTCCAGGGAAGTATTCTAGGTAGTACAGTTGGTAAGTAAGTGGTAGTTCAGTATGAGAACCCATGATGGGTATGATGCTCGGGATTCCTATGAGCGAGCAGAAGATGCCATGAGGGAAAATGTCCATAATAGAAACGATGACATTGAGTCTAATGGAAGGAGATTCCAAGAGACACCGTCAGATGTTGTAGCCACTATGAGAAGCCTGATCAAATCCCAGGAAGACCAGCATCAATTGAATGCTGCAATGTTGTAGAGTTTGACAGACTTGCAAAGAAAGATAGACTCTGGGCGGGGTACAGCAAGACCAGAAGGTAGTAAGAGCAGCACTAGGAGAAGGAGAAGGACTTCTAGTGGAACATCTGATTCTGAAGAATCCAGTGGGGATTTCAGTTCTTCTTCTCACAAAAGAAAAAGAAAGAGACACCATAGGGATCGCTCTCGGGATGAATTTAGGAAAGATAAACCTCCTACATTTGATGGTGAGGTAAAGACTGGACAAGAAGCTGAAGCTTGGCTTCTTGGGATAAAGAAGTACTTCCAAGTGCATGATTATTCAGGAAACATGAAGGCAAGAGTTTCCATATTCAATCTAAATGGAAGAGCTTCCATTTGGTGGGAACACTTCAAGCAAGTGAAGAGGATCAGTGAAAGGAGGCTTAAGTGGAAACAGTTCAAGAAGTATTTCAAACAGAAATACCTATTTGACAGGTATTATGATGACAAGATTAAGGAATTCCATGAGTTGAGATTGGGACAACAGACCATGGAAGAATATGCAAATAATTTCTTGGAGTTGTTGAGGTATGTACGGTACATCCGAGATGAAAAAGTGAAGGTCCATCATTTTCTGAGTGGATTACCCCAGTCCTACAAAGATAGAATTGAGTTTTATGAACCTAGAACTCTTGAAGAAGCCATAAGAAAAGCTAAGTATTTCTATGAGCAAAGCAAAGGTAAACCTAATTACCATAAGGCATGGAAGGACAAGAAGAATGAGAAGTTTGACCAAAGGAAGAAAGGTTTCAAACCTTCTAGCTTCAGGAATCAGCAGAAGCAGCCATCTCAAGCTGTGAGTAAGCCAGTTGGAGTGGCAGGAGAAAAGCCTAAGGATCCACAATAGAATAGAGGGCCACTTCAGTGTTGGAAATGTGGAGGACCCCACATGCGTAGGAATTGCCCACTCGAGAATGAGAGTGCCAGGCCAGCTTATAACGTTCAAGAAGCGGAAACAGTGGGTCAAGTAGCAAGGGCAGTACCTAGGATCTATGCAGCACTGGAGAACTGCCAGGTAGATCACCAGCCAGCTGTAGTTGAAGTAGCAGGTAAGATTGTTGAGCAATCTGTTTCTATTTTTATTGACCCTGGTTCTACGCACAGTTACATTACTCCTAGAGTAGTGGAGATTTGTGCTTTTAAGAAAGTAAAGCATAGGAAGTCTTGGCTAATTCAACTAGCCACTGGAACTAAGAGAAAGGTCAGTGAAATGGTAGAGAAATGTCCATTGGTCATGAATGGATTGGTCACTTGTGTAGATCTAAATGTTCTACCGCTTGGTTCCTATGATGTTCTCATTGGAATGGATTGGTTAGAAGCTCACCGGGTGAAGCTTGACTGTTACAATAAGACTTTCGAATGCATGAATGAAGAAGGGAACCTAGTAGTTGTGAAAGGAATTCCAAAGGTGATGTCAGTAAGGAAGGTTTCAGAAATGCAGTTAAAGAAGTTTTGTAGGAAGGGTTTCCAGTTGTATGCAGCTCATATTTTGGAAACATCAGGAGATGAAACTCCGAGGTTGGAGGACTATCAGGCATTACAGGAATTCAGAGATGTGTTTCCTGATGAGATTCCAGGGCTTCCTCCAAAGAGGGACATTGACTTCACAATTGAACTTGTGCCAGGAGCAGCACCAGTGTCCAAAGCACCCTACAGGATGAGTACACCAGAGATGCTAGAATTGAAGATGCAATTGCAAGAGTTGTTGGAAAAGAAGTATATCCGGCCGAGTGTGTCCCCTTGGGGAGCACCAGTTCTATTTGTAAAGATGAAAGATGGTACACTTAGGTTGTGTATTGATTACAGACAATTGAACAAGGTTACTGTGAAGAATAAATATCATTTGCCTAGGATTGATGACCTCTTTGATCAAATGAGGGGAGCAAAGGTATTTTCCAATATTGACTTGGGTCTGGTTACCATCAGGTGAGAATCAAGGATGAAGACATTCATAAGACAACCTTCAGAACAAGGTATGGGCATTATGAGTTTGTAGTGGTACCATTTGGTCTCACAAATGCACCAGCTACATTTGTGTGCCTTATGAATAGTGTCTTCAGCAGATATTTGGATAAGTTTGTTCTTGTTTTCCTTGATGACATTCTCATTTACTCTAAGAATGAGGAAGAGCATGAAGAGCATTTGAGACTGACATTGAGTTTGCTCAGGGAGCATCAGTTGTATGCAAAACTGAGCAAGTGTGACTTCTATAGAGATAGAATTCAATATTTGGGACACATTATCTCAGAGGAGGGTATATCTGTGGACCCTAAAAAGATAGAAGCCATTACGAATTGGCCTACTCCAAGAAATGTGATAGATGTAAGATCTTTTATGGGACTTGCAGGATACTACAGGAGATTCATTGAGGGATTTTCCAAAGTTGCACATGCCATCACTTCTTTGCAAAATAAGGGGATGAATTTCAAATGGACATCGAGGTGTGAAGAAAGCTTCCAAACGTTGAAGAATCTTCTCACCAGTGCACCAGTATTGAAGATTGTAGATCCAGAGAAAGATTTTGTGGTGTGTACCGATGCATGCGAACAAGGGCTTGGAGGATTCCTTATGCAAGACAACCACCCGATATGTTATGAGTCAAGAAAGTTGAAGGAGCATGAGAAGAACTACACCACTCATGATTTAGAGCTTGCATCCATAGTACATGCTCTCAAGATGTGGAGACATTACTTGATGGGCAGGAGATTTGAGCTCAGGACGGACCATTGTGGTCTGAAGTATCTATTTGATCAGCCTACTCTGAATGCTAGGCAAGCAAGATGGCTGAAATTTTTATGTGAGTTTGATTTTGAAATCAAGCACATAAAGGGAAAAGAGAATAAGGTAGCTGATGCACTCAGTAGGAAAGTGCAAGAAATGCATGTGGCATCTCTTAGTATTTGCCAATCAGATTTGAGGCAGCAGATTGCCAATCATGTTGCCGGAGATGAATTGTATGAGCAAGTAAAAGAAAAATTGCAGCAGCAAAGTCTCGAGAAGAGGTATGAGGGATATAAATTGGAAGAAGATGGGATTCTCACTTATAAAGGTAGAATTTATATTCCAGATGTAGCAGATTTGAGGAGAGTTGTTATGGATGAAATCCATCAAGCTCCGTATTCTGGACACCCAGGATATCAAAAGACCATTGCTACAGCTAGAAAGTAGTACTTTTGGACAGGAATGAAAAAGGATATGGCTGAATACATTTCAAGGTGTATGAAATGTCAACAGGTAAAGGTTGAGCATCAACATCCAGTAGGTCTGTTGCAGCCTTTTCCAATTCTAGAATGGAAATGGGAAGTTATTTCCATGGATTTTATTACGGGATTGCCGATGACTTGGAGACAACATGATTCCATCATGGTTGTGGTAGACAAGTTGACAAAGGCAGCACATTTTATATCGGTTAAGTCTACATATGAGATTGGCGACATTGCAAGGATCTTCATGAAGGAGATTTTCAAATTGCATGGATTGCCTAAGGCAATAGTCTTTGACCGAGATGTCAAGTTCACTTCCAACTTTTGGAAGGGGTTGTTTGAAGATTTGGGTACAAAGCTAAACTTCAGTACTGCATACCATCCTCAGACAGATGGCCAGACAAAAAGAGTTAATCAGGTACTTGAATACATGCTTCGCATGTATGTAATGGACAAACCAACCAAGTGGGAAGATTACTTGCACTTGGTAGAGTTTGCTTATAACAATGGACATCAGGCATCCTTGGGGATGAGTCCGTATGAAGCTTTGTATGGAAGAAGGTGTAGGACACCAGTGACTTGGGATAACCCAGTGAACAGGATTGTGCTTGGGCCAGAATTGCTCAAAGAAATGGAGTAAGAGGTTGTAAAGATTAGGTAGAATCTGAAAGTAGCACAAGACAGACAGAAAAGCTATGCAGATAAGCATAGGGTGAACAGGAAGTTCAGTGTTGGGGATCATGTTTACCTTAGAGTGAGGGCAAGGAAGAGTTCCTTGAAACTTGGTAGTTGTGCCAAGTTGTCATCGAGATACTGTGGGCTGTTTGAAGTGCTTGAAAGAATAGGGCCAGTTGCATATAGACTTGCATTGCCTGCTAGCACTAGAGCTCATAATGTTTTTCATGTTTCTTTGCTTAAGAGATATGTACATGATCCTAACCATGTGATAAATTGGAATGTGATTCAGGTGGAACCCGAGGGAGAGTTCTGAATCAAGCCAATGCGCATCCTTGACAGGAAGGTCACAATGCTCCAGAACCGGGCCATAGGTCAGGTAAAGGTGCAATGGGAGCACTTCGAACCTGAAGAGGCTACATGGGAGATGGAGGATGCGATGCGATTGGCACATCCAGTGTAGCATTTTGTTCAAATTTTGTAAAGCACTGAGGACAGTGCTATTGAAGGGGGAGGGGAATGTAATGTCCCAGTTTTGACCCCGTTACATTAGATGGATATGATGTATAAATTGTGAATGATCAAGGTGTGGAGCTAAAGGCCAAGGCCCCACCATTGATCGGTTATGTTATGTTTTGGATTTGAATTGTCATCGATGGTATATCAAGGCATGCGGCATATATTATGATGGTCATCATGTAAATATGCATCATATTTAATTAAATGAATCCGACCAGCTACAATCGCGGAAACTAAAATGAGAAAGGGGCATGATTTTCACAAGGATAAGGAGGTGGGGAAATTGTCAACCTTGGCCAATGAGAGAAAAGCCCATGTGTCTTCTTCCTCTATTTTATTCCAACCACTTTCATTAAGAAAGACTGCTGGTGGTTGAGGCAGTTAATTGTTTTGGGGAGTGGGGTGGTAGGACTATCAGTCCTCACCCACACACACACTCCACCATGGTTGACTTCACTATGGCTGGGAAAAAATGACTGCCGTCATTCATGCAGGGATTTTTCCACTCTCCCCATGACTGTGCAAAAACGTTCACCCACTTGCAATTCGCGTCCCCTCCATTGCTGTGCATTCTCACGCAGAGGGATTCTTTCCCCTTTTTCATCTTCACGCACAGGATTTTTGCTGGATTTACCCATGCAGTAGTTTTCTTCTGCGGATTTGTGAATAGTGAGGCCGTATCCTTTAGTCACAGGCTGATTCGTGGGTTCTGCATTGTGGTTGTTCACGCACCGGTCATGAGACTGTAAAATTCATCCCCAGTATGGTCTGCGTGCAGTTTCCCCAGCAGTTTCGGTTGTGCAAAGCGGGCCTTTGTTTCCCCACGTTGTGAGCTGTGTTGTTGTTACGTTTGGGGACTGTTGTAGATGGTTTGAAGTCTTTTTCCTGTTTAAGCTGTGACAGCTAAATTAATTGCTTGAGTGCAATGGTTGGTCTTTGGACTGTGAGAGGAGCAGGGATGTTGGCTTAGATTTGCTTGATAAACCTGGTGGCTGGAAACCACACAGGCAGAGCTAGAGGGTTGGCCTTCTTCTCCATCACCCCTGAATAGCACTAGAAGGGAATGCAGGACCTGAGGGACTGTGTAGCAGAGAAGGGATTGATTCCTTGTGTTGGGTGTGTTTGGGTGTCTTAGAGGTCAGGCTAGTTCTGGTGTAGGTGTTCTTGGCTCTATAATGAGCTCACCAGCTTAGCAATTTGCCTTCTCCAGCTCCTTAATGGCCTCATAAACCCAACTCTGTTGGCTTGGCTTTGTGTTTTGTGTATCCTTGGCTACGTGTAAGCCTGTTGTTCCCTTATTCCTTTGAGAATCATGCCCAGCTCAAGGGTGCCAGCGCTGCTGAGAGATTAAGGAGCACACTGGCCTACGGTTGGGTGGAACATTGCAGCGACATAGCTGGTTGCGGAAGGAATTTCTATAAGATAAGTAATCTTGTTCATTTTACTTCTGCAATCTTATTTTTTGTTAATAAAAATGATGAACATGTTGAAAGGATGCTTGTAGGAATGTATGTTGTTTCCGCTATGTATGACAAATGAATGCATCTATGTATGATAAAAAATGGCATCTGTGCATGTTTCACTGTAATGCATTTTCCTGCAGCATTCTGTTTATGTAATTTTTATCCATGTACATGTTCATGGGGCTCTTAGCCCCTGTGTTTGAATCTTGTAGTTGCGTTCTCCTTGCCGGTCGGAGGCATGGGGACGTGACAACCCCCTCACTACATTTTCCCCAAAAAGGGTGTCTCTGTCTCTCAAGATTTGGTTTTCTGTTGTTCAGACTGTTAGTGTGGCTCAGCCGCCACTTTCCAACAACCTATTTCTTTCTGCATACAGTTTCTGTAAATTAATGATAGATTTGATTAGTTATTAATAGATATGAATTTGTTTTAAGGATTAGCTAAAGTACTGTAAGTTAGTTTTCAGTTTTTAATTAAACATTGGAAATTAACTCCTTTCCTAACCCTTCCTCCTCTACCTAGTGATCACCCTTTGCAGTATTCAGGGATAAGATGAAGGGTCAAGATCGTATAGTAATGGGCACTTGGACTTATGATTGCTTTAGAGCACTAAAAATGGGTGACTTGGAAGGTATAGGGGGTGGTAGGCCTATTTCCACCTTTCACACACCTGGGTCACGTGGCAATAATCTTCAAGCCACTCGGTGTGTCCTTGGGGGCAAGTCTCGAGTCAAGGCTATCACATTGTTCTTGACTCCTCTGTTTAGGCTCAACTCCTAACGAAGCCAAGGGGGGTAGATGCTATTAAGTTACTAAGGAAAAATTATTTAGTATGGTGATGTTAAATTGAATGAGTTACTTAGGAGTTTGAAATTTAACCATAAACAACCATAGATGACAA